>JANFAI010000059.1:0-331232 GCA_024613185.1 Pisolithus microcarpus | reverse complement strand
TTATTACTTACTGACATCCTGTAGTAGCCTACAGGTACAGTACCCTACCTAGTAGCTCACAGCCTACTGAGGTAGCCTACAGATTATATTTCAAGACTTTCATCCAGAGAATCTGACCCGAGAAAGGCTCAATGCCAGTGTGCAATGCAAGGCCAAATCAGAGCCACTTGTCATGCTGATTGACAGCCCATATATCATTTACACCTGCTGCCCAAAAGTGGCACCACTGCAAACGGTTGACCCTGCATTGCTTCAACAAGTGGGGTTCATGGGTAATGAAATAATCCCACATGACCTTTCTATGTGAGAAGTTTTCGGTCAATGATCTGTGTATTTGGATACCTGATAAGTTTGCCTACCTTGAGACAGCCATACCATGCTCATGAAAGAGCAGTCCAATCATCTCACATACACTGGCATCTGGATACATCCTCTGCATCTCAATCATGACTTCTCAGATACTTGCACAGGTATGCCCCTGCTCATGGGTGCAACATAGACCCAGCTGCTTTCGAATTTGCTTAAATTTTGTTTGGCTGCCAAGCAGATAGTGAGCCATGGTCACTCCTTTTAAGAACATACAGGAATCTCACCCAATGCCATACACATTCATATCTATATGTTTTTGGATTTCAACTATGATCTCCTCATCTGTCAGACATGCTTTCCACAACTGCCTGATAAGGGGCTCGATATGGTCAAGGGGTGCTGGAAGTGTTGGTCAGCCACCTCATATTGCAGTGATAGTTAGTACACACAAGTAGCTTTGTTCTGATTCTTCGAGCATGCAGATATAGGGTTGGCACCATACCACAGAGGGTTCCACAATAATGGGTTCAGTGATGACTCTTAAATCAACTGAGACTGTACTGGTGCATGTACATGCTTGAAATCACTTCACTTATGGCCGAAACCACTGACGTATCGAAGCTGCAGCACTGTGGTCATGTGTAGTATACATGGCGACCTTGTGAACATGTGTATGGAAAAGCCAATCGCTTAAGTTCACTCTTCATTCACCGTGCACTTATCCCTCGATGCAGCTTCGACCCTAGTTTCTGGCTTCAGTCCTCGTGCAATACTCATTGCCAGTTCTCTTCACGATGAGCACAGTGTTGGAGTTTGATGCTTTTACCTTAGCATGTTTACTATCATCGCACAGCCTTACATAATCTAGCCTGTCACTTAGGTTGAACATTTTTCCCTTCGTGCCTCAGACTTCCTTTCATTAGTCTGAGGTAACTATCATTTCACTCGTTACAGTACAGTCTTTTATTAACTGCTTGTAGTCTCCCTCTTACAGGTTAGATGACTACAAATAAAGACTTCCTTTCATTAGTCTGAGTCTCCCTCTTACAGGTCCAGACTGCCCTCACCTCAACAGGTTATGAGCCCCAAGCTCTAACTTAATTCAAACTCGAATAAAGTGGTACCACTACTAGTTACAGGAAATGTCATCGACTCCCGCACTCTGCCTTGACAGCTGGACCTACTGGGTCTACAATAAGGGCAGGACCATCGGCAAGTGCAAGTGTGTCAGCCTCTGGAAGTGCCAAGGTAGCACATGCATCCAGCAGACTGTACGACATAGAAGCACTCATGAACGATGGCTCGAATTTTCAAATGTGGAAGTTCTGTATGAAAAAAGTACTGTCAGTTCAAAACCTCTGGAACATAGTTGCTGGCACCGAGACAAAAGCTCTGAATGCCACCTCACACCCAGATGAATATGAGGAGTGGCAAATCAAGGACCAAGAGGCATGCGCGCAAATAACCCTTACCCTCAAAGATGAACCACTGAGTGGTGTCATGTATGAGACCTCTGCGGCAGCAACCTGGAAGAAGCTAGGTGATAGATATGAAGGAAAAGGCAAGCAAAGTATTGCGTATATAATTGGCAACCTCTTCCGAGGGACTCTGGCAGATGACCAGCCCATGGAGACACAGCTAAATGCGATGCATCAGAAGGCCCACATACTGGCCTCTCTCGGCCAACCTCTTGATGACTCACTCGTTGCAATTGCGATGGTAATCTCGTTACCTCAATCATATTCTACCCTCCACACCATTCTCATGTCATCAGATGACAAGCTTACAATCGACACCATTAAATCTCAAGTCCTCATCGAGGAAAAGTCATGGCAGGCCTCGACAGGCCATTCTGCACTTGCTGCCAAAACGAGCGCTAATAAAAAATCGAAACCGGCAGACAAGAAGAAGAAGAAGAAGAAGAAGTGTACCTACAAGCCATGTGGGAAGTCCAGACATCTGGAGAGCGAGTGTTATAAAAAGAAAGCAGATGAGGCTGCTAAGCCTACCTCACAGTCTACCTCGCAAACTGACAAGGAAAAGCCTAAGGAGAAGACGGAGCTGTCAGCGAAGATAGTTCAGGTTGAAGATGAGGACTCACCCCTTCGTCTCTTCATGGCTCGCTCATCCCCTGATACGAGTACATCTGAGTGGGTAGTGGACTCTGGTGCCTCAGCACACATGTGCTGCCAGCACCCATGGTTTGTTTCCTTCCAGAAATTAAACCCAACTCAACCAGTCATCATCGGTGATGGCAGATCGATCCTAGCCACTGGCAAAGGCAGGATCGAGGTAGCCATGCACCTAGACAGCGGCCAGACAAGTCCTACCATCCTTCGAGATGTGTACTATGTGCCAGACCTCGATACCAACCTCTTATCGGTACCCGCTCTTGCCTCAAAGGGATTACAAGTTACCTTCGGAAATCGAGGATGCAAAGTACTAGCAAATGACGAGGTGGTCGCTCAAGCAATCAAGCGGAAGTCCCTCTACATCCTGGAAGCAACCGTCAGCTCCGGCAGCCATACTGCATACATCGTCACATCACCTGATGCTCTTGACTACAACGAACCCCTTTCTGCACTCGCATCTCGTACAACTACATCTAAGGCCACACTCGACATTTGGCATCGTTGCCTCGGACATGCAAACATTCGAAGTGTCCTGAGTTTAAACGAGAAGGAGTTGGTAGCTGGAATGGAGGTTACTGGGTCAAAAGAGCATGACTCATCGACATGCAAAGCCTGTCTAAAGGGCAAGCAGCACCATGAGCCCATAAAAACAAGGTCAGATGTGCAGAACCCGTCTCTACTGCATAGGACCTACACGGATGTCTGTGGACCCATGGAAACCACTTCTCGAGCTGGACACCGCTACTTCGTGACATTCATCGATGGGCATTCTCACCACCTGGTGGTCCGGTTAATCAAGACGAAGGACGAAGTCCTGGCCCTTACCAAGGGATACTTCGCCCGTGCTGAAGCCAAGACAGGGTGTACACCAAATTACCTTCGTAGTGATGGAGGTGGTGAATATACCTCAAAGGAGTTCGAAGCCTATCTCAAAGTCAAAGGTATTCATCATGAGAAGACGAATGCCTACACACCTCAGGAGAACGGAGTAGCAGAATGGATGAACCACACGATAGTCGAGTGTGCACGTGCAATGCTAAACGATGCAGGCCTACCCAACAAGTACTGGGGGGATGCTGTACTACATGCAGCCCATATCATAAATCGCCTCCCTACGAAGTCTCTCGGATCAAAATCTACCCCCTATGAGGCCTACACAGGGAGCAGGCCCTCAGTCTCCCACCTTCGAGTCTTCAGGCGCACGGCACACACTTATATCCCTGAAGAGAAACATCAGAAGCTTGATATGAAGTCGCTCGAATGCACTTTCCTTGGATACTCGGAGAATAAAAGTGCGTACCTATGTGTTCATCGAGCCAGTGGGCGAATTGTCGAGTCTCACGATGTTGTTTTCGACGAGGGGACTGGGGGGGACCTCGACCGAGTCGAGATAGATGTGGTAACTACAGGAACGAAGAGGTTAGTGCCTGGAAATGAGCATCAAGGCACCGAAGCGAAGACGAACGCACCTCGAGAGGAAAAGACCCCAGATCTCGAAGATAAGAGTCTGGATGGGGGGGACAGCGACCCAGGATACTGGGAGACACTATCCAATGATGGATACGAGCTAACCGACCCACCGATCGAAGGGGATCAAGCCCGTTCACTCCCCGAGCTCGAAAAGACGCCTAAAATCGAAAAAATGGGTTCTGAGCAATATCTCGCACCAGAAACGGTTGAAACACACCTAGAACGTCCTAATAAACCCCCTCGAACCTCTCAGCAGCACCTGAATGCGACGCCTTGACCCCCAGGTCCATACCCAGTCCCAATTCCATCTCCTACCCTCAGGAGGTCCTCTAGGGTGAAGAAGAAGCCTGCACGAGACAACGACCCTCAGTTCTTCATCAATGCCTATGAAAGAAGGACCTTACCTGTTGACAAACCATTGCGAGAGGGTGTAGAGGTCAGCAGCACTGTGGAAGTGGCTCGAGAGTGCGAGGATGCGGTGAGGCTGAGTGGAGACGAGGCTGTGTCAAAACAAGTACACACTGCTTACCAAGCAAGCACTTCGTGCGACAACGAGCCAACTACGTTCGCAGATGCAATGAGTCGTGCTGATGCAGACCAATGGTATGCTGCAATGGCCAAAGAACTACGGACTTTCGTGAAGATCGGACTGTATGAGGAGGTACCACGTCCACCTGACCGCAAAATCATTGATTCAAAATGGGTCTACAAAGTAAAACGAGGGCCATCAGGCAACATTGATAAGTATAAAGCCCAACTCGTTGCGAAGGGGTTTTCACAGGTATACGGAGTGGACTACACAGAAACGTTCGCACCGGTAGCTAAGTTTTCGACCATTCGCTTGCTGCTCGCACTTGCTGCCAGGTACACCCTAGAGATTCATCAGATGGATGTCAAGTCTGCATTTCTAAATGGTAAACTCGAAGAAGAAGTCTATCTACGACCCCCTCCCGGGTTCAGAGACTCGAGCGACACTGTGTGGAGACTCCACCGTGCTCTGTATGGACTTAAACAAGCTCCAAAATCCTGGTATACATGTCTTCGAGAAGTTTTCACATCTCTTGGGTTCACTCGCAGTAACACAGACCATAGCCTTTTCTTCAAGGTCGAAGATGGTGTCCTGATCATTGTTGCTGTGTATGTAGATGACAAACTTATTCTCTCGAAGAGCCGTGAGGCTATCGATCGTCTCAAGAAGCAGTTGGCTGCTGAATATGACCTCTCGGATCTAGATGAAGCCCGCTGGATACTTGGCATGGAGATTATCTGTGATAGAGACAAGGGAGTAATCAAGCTCTCGCAGCGACACTATGTCGAGACTATTCTAGAGCGCATCGGGATGCACGAGGGTCGCACTGTCGCTACCCCATCGAGCAAAATCTCAAGCTCGAGAAACTCGAGTCTCCGGAGTGCGATCTCAAATCGTACCAAAGTGGGCTAGGTGCTTTAATGTACGCTATGCTAGCTATGCGTCTGGACATTGCTTTTGCAGTGGGCGTGTTAAGTAGACACGCAACATCCCCAGGTGACCGTCACTGGTCTGCCCTCAAGAGGGTCTATCGCTACCTTCGAAAGATTGTTGATGCTCGACTCTGCTACTCGAAGGACTCTGGTAACTACCTCATTGGCTACTCGGATGCCAACTGGGCAGCCGATATAAATGACCAATGCTCCGTTACTGGGTATGTCTTCACACTGACCAGTGGCACCATTAGCTGGTCCTCAAAGAAACAAACCTCTGTTGCTCTATTGAGCACTGAGGCCAAGTATATGGCCGTATCTGCGGCCACCAAAGAAATTATCTGGCTCTGCACACTTCTTCGTGAGTTAGATGCAGACTCGATGACCCTTCCGACTCCTCTCTTTGTTGACAATCAATCCACGATCGCACTGATGAGCAATGCTATGTTTCACGACCGCACCAAGCACATTGCCATTCATCATCACTTCGTACGTGAGAAGATCGAGGAGGGCAAAGTCGTTATCAAGTATATATCAACCACAGAGCAAGTAGTGGACATTCTTACCAAGGGACTCTCACGAGACAAGCACTGTACATTTTCCTCTGGTATGGGCGTTATATTTTAAGTTCTGCTTCGATGAGTGGGCGTGTTGGAGTTTGATGCTTTTACCTTAGCATGTTTACTATCATCGCACAGCCTTACATAATCTAGCCTGTCACTTAGGTTGAACATTTTTCCCTTCGTGCCTCAGACTTCCTTTCATTAGTCTGAGGTAACTATCATTTCACTCGTTACAGTACAGTCTTTTTATTAACTGCTTGTAGTCTCCCTCTTACAGGTTAGATGACTACAAATAAAGACTTCCTTTCATTAGTCTGAGTCTCCCTCTTACAGGTCCAGACTGCCCTCACCTCAACAGATTCATGTAGCAATGACCACCCTTATGAGTGGAAGGGAGGATGACACAACCAACTGCACCCAGATCTTGACCAGCATCTTGAGCCAAACCATTCTGCAATCCACTATACAACTCTGCTCTCAGCCTGGTCTGATTGTTGGCCACCCAAGTGAGGTTGCACTGCTCAATGGAAGCCCACCCATCACAGATCAGCTGTTGAAGAGTCTGCCAGCCTTGAAGAGATTGGCTGGCTCCACCTGAGGGGGATGAATGTGGAGACAATATGCATACCACAGTGTCTGAGTGACCTTCTTTGAACAATGATTGCCACCACCAGCTACCTGCAAGGGAATATCCAGATGCCACCCTTCCTGTCCATGGGGGAACAACAGCACATAGTGGAGTGGAAGGTAGGAGGGGTGGAGGTTGCTGATGTGATGTAGGCCACCACCCTGGAGATGTAAAATGATATCCCTATCTTTCCTCACAATCCCTGACCCATCTCCTGGCACAATAGCAGCAATCTCATCCACAGTAGGGAGATTGTATCTCCTTCCATCAGTACCCTGCTGTAGGTAAAGACACATGCAGACATCTGTATGCTGCTCTGGGGGTTTGGCCTGCATGATTGCATGGGCCTGCTGATAGACTGCAGCATAAGGGTGGTGCTCTCTGAGAGTGGTGTGCAAGTCCAGCAAGATGTGACCCTGCAAGTCAGGGTTTCTCTGCAAATGGGTGTTTGTTGCCTCCTGTGGGTCATAGATATAGAGCTGAGCATAGGAAGGCTGCAGGCCCTGTGGTGGCATGAGAGCTCCCATGATGTGGTGAAGAGTGCCATGAATACAAAAAGATGCTGGACCTGCCCCCTGAACAGTCTGCCTATCCACCTCTACTCCCACTGAGGTAAATGCCAGGGCATTGTTATACTGACAAACATTTTTCTTAAACTCCCTCTGGTCTTGGGGATCATCAAAGAGGTCCTGGAGGACCCTTGGCCACCGCTGGATTGGAGGGAGTGCCACCTGGCCTTGAAGACAACAAAGGCCAAAGCAAGGATGGAGTGGACTGGAGTTGGAGAGTTTCTCTGACAGGAAATGGAGGGCATGACAGTTGGGGCATGGAATATTCATAGACCCAGGTAGTGGTGTTGGACTGGCTCAGTATGTGGCCTCCCACCTGGAGGGATGTGGTATGGAGCTGCTGGGGGTGGTGGTGATGGTGGTGGTGATGGTGGGTCTGGGTCTGGGTCTGGATTGGGATCAGGTCCAGGGCTGGGATTTGGGCTGGGGCTGGGAGCTGGATCATGGGGTGGAGGTGGAGGTGGAGGAGAAGGATGTCTTGGGGGAGAGGAAGCAGGAGTGGTGGAAGAACTGGGAGGAGGGGAATGGCCAAGGTCATGTCCAGATGCTTGTCTCTCCTGGTCCTGCTCATACTGCTCTGCTGAATGATGGCTATGTTCACTGAGGGCCTCTGAAAGCAACCTTTGAGATAGCTGCCTGATTTGCTCCATCTCATTCTGCTCCTGGTGCTCCCTCTCTTCTACCTGCTGATGTATTGCCTGCTGCCCTTCCTCCAAATGATGTTGATGTTCAAGCTCCACCCTCTGCAATTGTTGCAGTTGTAGTTGCTGATACTCCTGCTGATGCTGCTGCTGCTGCTGTTGCATCCTAATGCACTGAAGGTGTTGCTGTTCCTGCTCCTGCCTCTGTTGCAGCTGCACCCTGATGGAATGTTGGTGCTGCCACTCCTGCTCCTGCCTTTGTTGCTGCTGCACCCTGATGGCATGTTGGTTCTGCCACTCCTGTTCCTGCCTTTGTTGCTGCTGCACCCTGATGGCATGTTGGTTCTGCCACTCCTGCTCCTGCCTTTGTCGCTGCTGCACCCTGATGGAATGTTGGTGCTGCCACTCCTGCTCCTGCCTCTGCTGTTGCTGCACTCTGATGAATTGTTGGTGCTGCCACTCCTGTCCCTGCTCCTGCCCCTGCTGCATTCTCAATGCAAAAAAGCAGAGGTTCACCATATTCAAATCTCTAGCTTGTCATTCATCCACTCAATGATCTACAGCATCAGCAAATCAGTCATTTTCACACAGTTCCACAGCCACCACAGTCCTTCCCAGTATGGTTACAGTGGCACATGACTACAGTGTGACAGTTCACAGTGGTGTACAGGGTCACAGCATTGCCACAGTGCCACGGTTTCACAGCCGTATTAGGGCACAGCGGGTCACAGCACATCACAGCGCATCACAGCACACAGTCGGCACAGTGGTACAGTGTTCAGCAATGTACAGTGTCACAGCGTGTCACAGCAGTACAATAGACAATGTGTCGAAGTACATTATGTATGATACTACTAGCCACTACTAGCTGGCAGAATGGAAATATAATGCAATCCATATTCACCATCTCAGGTTACCTCACACAACAGTCTCGGCTTCATTGAACCTTACTGTCGTTACTAGTCGTAGCCTATCATTGCGCCTGCAGACAATGATTGGCAGAACTTGTCCCGATGTACTAGTACACTACCAACTTCTTATCGATACAACAGACTTCCTGTCAACACCCAGCGATGATCCGTGTCGCGTCTCCGACCACCACTTCATTCGTCTGACCGCTATTGCTGACCATCTCCGCAACTAGTCTTCTGCAGGCCTGTCCACTCGGATTCCCCGGGTATTACTATGTCGCCGATATCGTAAGTGTAAAGCTTTCCATCGCTACAACCAAGCGCAGCACGCCGGCCGTCCTTGCGGTCCCATTCAAGTTTGTTGATTGCGCGACCCGTTCCAACGTTGGTAGTCACGGCGGAAACCTGGGGTACCGTAGGGATAGTTCACAATATCGTTGCATTTCTAAGTAGAATATCATGCGTACCTCCGTGTCGTTGTTTGAATTCCATGAATCGAACTTTCCCGAACCGTCGGCAGTACCAAATACCGCGGGATGCGCAAGATGCCATTTCGCATCGTAGACATAATCGTCCACCTCATCAAAAGAATATACTGGGGGAATGGTACGTGCTGTCGTTGATGGCTTTGCAAGACTCTTGGCTCGCCAAAGCTTCACCGTCCGATCCACGCTCGCCGCAAGGAATAGATCCGAAAAATCAACAGGGCCCGCGAGGGGATGGAAACGCAGTCTCATAACACGGCCAGCATGCCCCTTATAGATGTCCTGCTGGTCGAGTCCAGCCTTCGCACCAGCACGGTCGTACCTGTTCGCCTGGTACACGTTACCTTCTTTGGTACCAACCCAAAACGTCGTTGTCTCATTGTCAGGGAAGTCAAGCGTGGTGATGGCCACTTCGCCCGTTTTATTACGGCCGGCGTGAATCAGCACCAAGGTTTCCTGCACGAGGGGTTATCAATGCGGTCATGTAGTACTCGAGCAGAAGTGCAAAAAAAAAAGACCGATCCACTGACCTCGGGATGCACCAGCATGTCCACCAGCCAACTACAGACACTTCCGTCCGTGCTGCTGGTGGTTTGGTTGTGAGCGTTTTGGGTTCCAACCATTCTCATCGAGTAAATGCGGTGGGTGTGACCTGCTAGCAGCTGATAGTGGCGTGTTCATAACCGGTAAATGCTTCGACAGGGTGTCCCAAAGAAGGATCGATCGAACGAAGCAGCAATGCTCGGCCTCAGCAAAGTTACGTGCAGTAGCTGTGACACGCAAACGCTGCTGTGCAGAAGAGTGAGTCACGAACTGAGTCGACCCGAAAGCCAGGCTGAAGAGCTCTCCCGGCCTCAGTACCCAGTTCGAAGTCCACAGCTGCTGATGTCCACAGTGGCGGCGCTCAGTCTCTACGCAGAGGCCCTCCCGATACTGATTTGCGTCTCTCCAACACAAGCGGATTCCTTCCTGCCGAGATGGTATGCACGATGAATCCAGAGACTTTCAGCACCTTGGTTGTCCATCGGCCACATGAGTAAAATTGATTGAAAGGAAAGAAAATACCTGTAAGCCAAACGTAGCATCGAGGCCCATCTCCAAGAAGTCTTGGTTGTCCTTGTTGAAAATACGAAGGAACCTCTGCTGGAAGATGGAGGTCAAAAACGAAGCGGATAAAACCGACGCCGTTCGTGGAATTGGGTAGGGACTTCATCTCCAGCGATCCAACTTGATCTGAACAGCCAGAGAAGAGGTCGACTACATGTCCGTTGTTAGAGGCCCGTTTCGCGAAACCTTCGTAGAATTAAGAGGCCGCTGAGAAGGGAAGTCTTCTTGCGACGGTCACCTTACCTTCACAGCACGCTTGTAACGCTTAACATTATCTCGTTCGATGTTGTGATGGGAGGGAACAAATCGTTGCCGACCACCATTCCAGGACCCTCAGTAGCAGGACCACCAGAAAACAGTACGATGCAAGCGCCTGTATTGGGATATGTCGCCTTCGGGGGTCAGCGAGAGGTTACAGCACAGAAAAACACGTATACTCACCGCCAGCAATCCAACTGCGACACTCAAAGCGACTGCAATTTACCGCAACGGAAGCTTGTCATTCACGATAGGTTAAGGATCGCACTGGAGGAATACAAGTACTCTGGTAAGCTGGAACTCCACCCATTGCATCGGGAGTAAAAATCGGGCAGCGCCGAGTGCTTGCTGAGGCATGAGCAGACCAGGGCGAGGAGCAGCACGAGCCAGAGTGCTCAAGCCAAGCATGTCTTGAATTCATTCGAAGCATACTCCGTACCACCGTGGAAGACATAGGATTTACTGCGTTCAACGTAACCGAGTTCGTGGACCTGAGTCTGTAACGCGTCAGCTATTGTCCGCTGTCCTCGACGGATGGCATACCGTGGTACCGAGAGTGATAAGCCCGACGAGGGCACACGGTGGGATGTAACCGGGACTGGCAGGAGTGGCCTTACGAAGAACCTTGAGGTCTTCCTCATCCAAGCGAGTATCGACCACAAAGACGAAGATTCGGGGCACTTAAGCAGGACAAGAAAGCCGCGGTAGTGTACTTGGAGATTTCGTCAGGACTTCGACATTGCAGCGAATGCGAGGCTTATGTCAGCAGGTCCTTCGTAATACGTCCTATCCCATAGTTCTAATCTATCCGTTTCGTCTCTGTGCGTTGGCGCTTGTCGGCCGTACTGGCCACTCTCATCCATCATGTTGGTGGACTCTTGTCGCCGATTTCGAGGTTAGTGTGTCATTTTCGGTCTATGCATATGGCTCACGTCAGTCGCATTGTCGGTCTCCTGTCCGCCTGTGTTGGCGTACCGTATTGCAGCGCTCTCGTCAATCATGAGTACTCCTATCACCCGTGCTGATGTTAGTAGGTGTTTTATGGGCCCATACGACTCGTGTCAGCCACGTTGGCGGCCACCTGTCGCCCGTGCTGGCGTACCGTACTGTGGCGCTCTGGTCGATCTTGTTGGCCGTACCACTATCGTTTCTTTTCAATTTTGTCATTGACAATCGTGGTATTCCAGTGCTCTAGTATATCCTCTCTATATACCTGGCACCCCCCGTCTCATGTGTTCCGGTAGTGTCTTCCATTACTAACGCGTCTTTGCTCTGCACTCGCATCGCATCCGCGGATACCCTACCCACAACCCGTAAGTTCAACTCATTCCCTAATGTCCGACCGTTCATAGGCTTTAGGTGCCGTCGACCAAACCGCCATCTACGCGGCCCGTCGCTCGTCAGGACGAGTACTACGGGCACGAGCACACCTCTCCGCTTTCCACTAGGTTCATCACCCACTTATTCGCTTGCCCCGAACTACCTCCCTCATCCTCGGATCAATGGAAAATTTTTCAAAAGTTTATCGCCTATCCCCCCCGCCGCATGAAACTCCACCCTTCGGTCACATTCACCGCACTCGTCTTGCCGCAAAGACTAAAGGCTCGATTTCCCACCGCTCGTGGCTCGTCCGGCCACCGCCTCTTCATCTCTGCGTTCATGCTCGCCAGCAAGGTCATCTGCAACGATACGTGCTCGAACAAGTCATGGAGTGTCGTCGCGCGGGGTATGTTTCAGTTGCAGGAGATCAATCAGATGGAGAGGGAGATACATGGACCCTTTGACACTCGGTGAGTTCGAAGCAAAGGTACGAAAGGATTTTGCAGGGATTGGGCCGCTCCATACTTACAAACTACCGTCTACCAAAAAAGTCGACTCCCCCTCCGTCCGCCAACCCTTTTGCTCCGCCCAGTTTGAACTTCGCGTCGTCTCGTCCTCACCATCATCGCTATCCTTCGCCCCCGCAGACCGCATCCTTATCGCAGTGTCCCTCTAGATATGGATTAAATTAAATTTTCATGTAGTCTGTAGCATTTGTACGGCACAAGTAGATTCGGATATCTCACTTCAATGAGGACTTGAACTGTACACGGTGTATTCAATTGCATGGATGGAGATGAACGTGATAAGTACAGCTGGTATGTAATAAATGTACGACAAGCGGTCACATTTTTTGGCTCACAGAGTGCTCAAATGTCAGAAGAAAGGCAGCCACCTGTACAAGTTGTGAGATAAGTAAGAACAATGTGATCTGTAGAGTGACCATACCGGTAACCCCGTTGTCGGACATTCGACGACGCTTGCGAGTCGAGGGAAGGTCGCAGAGGGAGACACCATTCTTCCGGATACTGTGACGAACATGTCCGAGGTCGAAGTCAGCATACTGCAGCTTCCTCTCTGCGAGCTCAGCCCTGAACCGGTAGAGGTTCCCCAAAGCATCAATTTCCTCGAGCCTGGCAGTGGAGAGCTGCTGTTCAACGCGACAAATTTTGCGCTGGGCTCTGGCAACCTCGAGGACCAACTTCGCTTCATCCCTTTCCGCGCGCTCCTCCTCTTCTTCTTCTTCCCCCACTTGTCCCCCCTCATCCTCAGTAGAGACCTTTAACGATGGAATAAGTTCGAGCAAGGAAACGTCAGACAACTCACGTTCTCTGCTTGCACCGGCACATTCTGAGCGTGCATAGGGGATCTTACCGCGAAGCTGAGAGCATAATTACGGTATGGAAAAGGGGTTGTATGCGGTGGTAACGTGATCAACGACTTGGGGGCTCTGAACAAACCAATCGCGGCAGGTGTTCCTCGGATGAGAGAAGCACCTGTATTGGACGAGAGGATCCGTGGGGCAGAGGAAGACGGGGAGCCGGTATAATTTGCTGTGAATAACTGATGCTGGCATCAGGCGTTTCTGGAACAATACTGGAGGAAGGATGTGAGTAGGAACCAGCACAAGCTTTTGTGCTAAGCTGAGGTATCCAAACCGCTACTCATAGTCGTGCACGGTCCCGGCTTGCCAAACGTACTGGGGGGCTCGGGGATTGCCATACGAGGACGACCTAGCAGAATGATATGAACACGACGCTATAGCAGAACGATACGGTAGGCGAAAATCATTTGACGCATTAAGGCTCCTGCCTGTCTCAAAAATTGTGGGAAAGTACAGGCCGACCGGACCGCCTTGGGCAACCGAGAGTGATACAGTGTGCTCACTCGTCCTATCTCCTTCCACCAACTGCTCTGCTTCACTCTATATGCTGCTGCGATGTCGACATCCGCCGGACTTGTTCGAAAATTCAGGTTGAGTCTGCATCTCCCTTGTAATCTAACTAACCTCCTCGCGGGCGCAGCTAGGACCACAGAATTACACGAGAATGTAAGGACAGACCCGCCAGCGGTCGCCTCATTCTGTTCAGCCGTGTACTTGTTTTAAATCGTCTCTTGTTGTGTTCGCTCAGGACGGTGAGCTGAGGGACCCGGAGGTTGTTGTGCAAGCGTTGAACGATATTGGGTGTGTGGGAGCAGTTTCTCCACTCTGATCATCCTGCCACTTCTCTAACATGGTCGCTACTGCTAGGCATATGCGACCCTCAAAATGAAAGGCCGTCGAACTCCTAACGACTGAAAATCTCAAACAGGTGCATGCTAAACTCACGAAGACTCTCAAGGTACAGATCGCCGAGAACAACGTCTTCCATGGTAGCACCAATAGTAACAACAATTCCGACGACGGCGAGGAAAATCACTACGTCAATGTGGGTTGTACACGGCAAACAACGCAGAAGGTAGCGCTTATGCGAAATAACCACTACTATCTTGCCTTCTGTCCGGTTGAATTCGTAGACCGCCAACTCGATTACATCTGTAAGATGGGGAGGGTGCGTCTTCTTTTACTGTGTTAACTTGCGCACCTCGCACCTGCAGTGGGGCTTGACATTCTCTTGTAGCAATACATTGCAAAGTGGCGAAATCCTTTTGCAGCCGCAGTTCGGTCGCGTGTCTTCGCGTGTGAGAACAACAAATATGGTATGAGCACCTCCGAGGAGCGTAGTTCGTCCAATACCGAGTACTTTACTCGGGGCGATAAAATCCCTGGTCTTCAGGTATGGACTTCTCGCAGGTTGGGTTTCCTTTACTCACGACTCACGATAGGTCAACGGCACGGACATTATCGCTTCCCGTCATGCAACCCAGTTTGCTCGTAATTGGGTCGTTGAAGGTAACGGCCCACTATTTATGGAATTTGTTACTTACCGTTACGGTGGTCTCGTGAGTACGCCCC
Source organism: Pisolithus microcarpus (assembly GCA_024613185.1). Lineage (NCBI taxonomy): Eukaryota > Fungi > Basidiomycota > Agaricomycetes > Boletales > Pisolithaceae > Pisolithus > Pisolithus microcarpus. The sequence goes on along the minus strand of JANFAI010000059.1, from coordinate 316,422 downwards.
CTCCCCATCAATCCTACCTGTGACTCTAAGCGGCAGTTCTTCCCTAGTATGTCTGACTCTGGTGCTACCTATCGTACCCGTGAAGAGATCCAGCGGATGCGTAGCACGCAAAGTCCAACCCGCGGGTTGCAACGATATATCGAAGAATGGGGTCTTACTTCCCTGCAAGAGCTCAGGGTGTAGATCTCTCCCTGCTTAAGTCGAGAAAACTGATGTATTTTTTTTCAGCAACTCGACAAGGAGGCTAAAGCAGAGGTTGACCAGGCCATCGAGGAAGCGAAGACGTCACCTGCCCGTCGTTCGAAGGGTCTGTGGACTGATATCTACGATAAGGGTCCGCCGTTCATGCGGGGACGGGAGCGCAAGGAAGTAAGTTGTTTCCTCTTTCGTTCATAATTCTGAACAGGTGCATCATCCGCCTATCTTGTCTAATGGCCCGAACCCCACGCAACTTCTCAGTCACGAGGCACTCAATCTTCGTCATCTCTGTCAAAGAATGATACTAATGCGTTGTGACTTCGTAGCATCATATTTGTGCAAAGCCGGATAACGAGAACCCGGGTTACCCCTTGAGAACGGCCTAGCTAGTTTAGAAGTGGGCTCGAGTGCGTTTACCACACAAACTTCTTCAGAAATAGAAGTACATTTTTTTTTACCTCCAAAGGAGCTCGCTGATATGCACCGAAGACTTGCCGAGTAAAACGAGGCCCCGACATTATGCCAGAATGCTATCGTTGGAAACGAGTGGGATATTTACACGTTGTACAGCCTATCTGGATAAAATTTGCAGCCTCTGAACAATAATATGACCGCTGGGGGTCGAAAGATGAGTGATCCGGCGGGCCGGGTGGGTCCGTAGGACTTTTTCATATTATTTCCAAACTGGTCTACCTTACACCTGTTACTGTCTGCCTTCACGCAAACCGCTGTAACCCTGCCTCTAGCATTCCAACGTTCTTCTTTTCCTCACCCTCGATTTTAAAAAACATGCCGAAGTGCCCGCGTTGTGCGAAGTCATTTGGAACAGCAAATGGTGTCACCTTCCACCTCCAGCAGCCACGAACGGCGTGTCACCTTTGGGAACGGGAGTATATTTCATTCTTAGGCGATCCGACATTGGATGGTGCTAATGCGTTTGCTCTCCGTTCTCCGAACTTGGATCTTGCGCCGATGGACGATCACTTCGATGGCCCAAATGCTGACTACGACATCCCTGAAATCGGAGAGGGAGTGGAAGTTTTCGCACCAACGACTTATGCTGGACATTTTTGCCGAGGTGAGCATTTCGAAGGCGCTGCGATCGTATATGGCATCGGGGACACCTTCCTCAGGCGCTTCGACATGGATCGTCACGCTTTCCATCGTCAAACTAATATGTACTATCCTTTCGCCAACTTCGGGGATTGGGAGATGGCCAACTTTCTACTTCAGTCGAATCTCAGTATGAGAGAGGTCGACAATTACTTGTCTCTAAGTATGGTAAGCATTTGTCGTATTTTACAAGTTCATCGCTATCATTTACGTGCCACCTCTTACTGTACAGACGAAGAAGATGCCGCTCTCCTTCTGGACTGCAAAGGAACTTCGCGGGCGTATTGAGGATCTTCCAAAAGGGCCGTGCTGGAAAGTTCGCGTAGTTCCTACGCGCCATCCGACCACCAACCCTGTTCAGCTCTACTGGCGTGATTCTCTCGAATGCATAGAAGCATTGTTTAACCATCCGTTTTACGCAGGAAAAATGGACTATTCTCCATTCCGTGTGTTCACTGCTGCAGAACGAGTCATGAGGGTATACAGCGAGTGGATGAGTAGCGACGGAGCTTGGGATTTGCAGGTAAAGGTTTCGAGGAAATAAATTGCATATGCTGACTACCTTCAGACGAAAGTTCCCGTAGGCTCCACGCTTTGCGGCGTAATCCTTTCGTCAGACAAGACGAATATCACCAACGTCTGTGGAGGCAAGGTAGCACACCCATTGCTTATCAGCCTTGCTAACATCAGGATGAATGTCCGGAACAAAGGTTCATCACACACCTTTCTGCTGACCGCACTGATGCCCATCGCTGAATTCATCTATCCCGTTACGAGGATCCGTTCGGTCCTGGAAGCACGTCTCTTCCACGCATGCCTCGATTTCGTTCTTGAACCTCTCAAGAAAGCCGCTCAGTTCGGTCGGATGATGGCAGATCCACTCGGGAACGTTCGTTTTTGCTTCACCCCACTGGTCTCTTACATAGTCGACACACCTGAGGCGTGCATGCTTGCATGCGTACGAGGAAAAACATCGCCTGTCACGAAAGCTATGTACAAGAACTTCGGCGACCCGTTTCGTCACGGCCCACGGACCGGTGAGGAAACTCTCCGTCAGCTTGAGAGCATTCCCTGCGACCCCGATGACGTCGAGGCATACTTTGACGCGTGTGCACAATTTCGATTGAGTGGCGTATCGCGTCCTTTCTGGCGTGATTGGCTTCTCAGTGACCCCCACAGGTTTCTTACACCGGAGTGTTTGCATCATTGGCATCGCATGTCCTGGGACCACGATGTCAAGTGGTGTAAGTGTGCATTGGGTAGTGAGGAACTCGATTTCCGTTTTTCTCTTTTACCACCCATCACAGGCCTTCGTCAATTCAAGTCTGGGATCACTAAATTGAAGCAGGTTGGTGGACGCACCCAGCGTGACGTTCAACGATACCTTGTCGTTGTCATAGCTGGCGCTGCCCATCCCGATGTCGTCGCTGCGGTCCGCGCATTGACGGAATTCCGTTATCTTGCCCAAGCACCTGCGATCACAGAAGAGGGATGTGAAAAGATTGCAGCGGCACTCGCCGAATTTCATCATTACAAGCAAGCTATCATCGACGGAGGCCTTCGTCGAGGTGACCAGAGTGGGTCAATCCTTGAGCACTGGGAAATACCCAAGCTCGAGTTGCTACAAAGCGTTGTCCCCAGCATATCTCAAGTCGGTTCGGTGTTGCAGTGGTCTGCGGATACGACGGAGCACGCTCACATTGAGGTCGTTAAGGACCCAGCGTCAAGGACGAACAACAAGGATTACAGCTCGCAGATCTGCCGTCATTTGGATCGCGTCGAGAAATGCCGGATGTTCGATACGCCGTACGCTTACGCGGGACTGCTGAGGCGGGATCCTCTAGTTCTGCCGTCGAACATGACGGGGATCAAAGTGACGGAGAGGTTGATCATGCGGTTGACGACGTGGGTGAAGCTGAAGCAGCTGTCTTAAACGACTTGTGGGCACCGAAACAATCGCCATCTGACTTCTTCGAAATCGCTGCCAAGCTTCTTGCGTCTACGACCCTTTCTTCCTCTCCGCTGCGCACATTCGTACGTGGTTCGACTGCATTCCATCTCAACTTCCGCCCTACTTTCCGTCGTCTTTCGGTTGACGCTGCTGCGGAGAAATTTGCTATACCTGACCTTCGTAGCGCACTGGGAGACTACCTGGCTCTTTACAACCGCCTCGGTCGAAGGATCCGACCTTTTGGGGGAGCCAGACAGTCGGCGCAAGATATACCGCTGCCCTTTGAATATCTTCAAATTTGGTACAAAGTGCGTATCCAGCAAAGGGTTTATCACGATAGAGCTTCGACTGCTTCGGCGTACACCATTCATGCCCAACCGCCAAACGGTCATTGGAAATATGGTCGCTACGATGCAGCTATTCTGCAGGTGGATGAGGGTCATGACTGGCCAGACAGCGGCCTCACAGGTTTTTTTTTTTGTACGTACTGTAGTGGAACTAATCCTAGTGCAGGACATGCAGTTGTTGAAGTCCGTCTCATAATGCGTCCACGTCCTCCCAAGGGAATAAATGTCCCGTGGGCAAACCGCTTTCTTGTCTATGTGCGGCGGTTCGATGTCGTCAACGTTGAACCCTCAACGCACCTACACGTGCTCAAGCGGGCAGTTCGCGCATCTGGATCGTACTTCGGCGATGTATTCCCTCTAGATCAGATCAGCTCCTTTGCTCACGTTGTCCCTCGGTTTGGTGAGACTGCCGACAAGAGGCTAACCTACATGAACAGCTTTCATGCCTCGCAGTCATTTTATTTAAACAGATACTTCGACAAAGATTTTTTCTACACTACCAACCACTGACTTGTGTACGTCTCTTTGATTGGTTTCCCTTCAAGTCAATATCTAGCTCCCTGCACAGACATACTATTCTGAATTTGAAACTTGTTCCTTGAATCCTAAAGTTGATGGTGCCGTATTAGAGAAGCTTGTAAAGGCAAGCGGAGCTACAGAGAGAAACAGGCATGAGCCATGTTCACTGACCCTTCCAGTGTATTCGTGACATCCAGATATGTCCACAAGGATTGTCTTCGGGTTCTTTGCCCTGTCGGAGGGGGGGAGGCGTGTTACCACTATCAAGGCAGGTTCAGCAACGTCCACATATCGTTGTGTTCATGAGACTACTGTTCAGTGTACATCCAGCGTCATCTTTCCTGCTGCACTCCGTGTCTGATATTCCTTTTCCCCATCATGGTCAGCCTTATGATCTATTTTCCCCTGCATTACACGGTGAGAATTGACAACAACAGAGAGAGGACTATGGCAATCGGTGGGATATACAAGAGTAGGAACAAGTTTACTTCTCCGGTAATATCGGCTTCGCTTGTTCTCTCGTATCGTGGATCCCTTGTTCTCTCAGTCACGACCTGCGATGTCCGAGTCATTACCCGTTCCTTGCTCTCGATCAAAGTTCTCTACGGTGTTCTCACTTTCTCTTCTCTTCTCTCCAGCGTTGCGAGTGTTTTGGTTCCTCATCTCATGGACGCTGGCCTTTTTCGCAAGTGGATGGTATGGCAAACCGGTCAACAGAAAGAAATGTGTATCCAAAGTGTTTTCTTGTTCCTTTTCTTCCTTGCTTTCACTCTGTCCCCCTTCCGTGAGTCTCACCCCACCGCCGTCCATTTTCTTCCCGGCTGATCTTCGTTTCATTCTACCCAGGCTTGCTATTCTTCGTTTATCTGTTCATTTTCATCCACACCTGTAAATTTCATTCTCTGTTGTTCACCGCAATAAACGCATGAAGGAGGACTTCCGCTCGAAGGCGATGACGAGCGCTCGCGGAGTGTATAGTCACATACATACAGGGCCTGTGGGTTTTTATAAAACTATACGAGACATGCGAGCACCGTACCCCCTCCACCACCACCAATGGCCGCCTCTACGCTCCTACCACACGACGTCTGGCGTAGGTCCTCTGGCCTCATCACTCCACCCATGTCCACTGCACTTGTCTCGCTGCCCCCCATAACATGCTTCGACCGCCGACCCAGCCAGTGTCTGCCACTCCCATCCACGCTACCCCTCTCTCAAGACGCGTCGGACTCTCCTCTGCAGCGGTACGATGACGATGTTGACGTCTTTGACCCTCCGTTCCAACACAAGCCATTCATACCAGATGACGCTCCTCACCTCATCGACTGGTTCGACTCCACCCTCAAACGGCCCCTAGCTTCATCGCAGAAAAGACCTGCGAAATGGTCTGCTATCTCTGGTTCTCCTCCCCCTCCCCTTCCCCCCACATCTCATCGTCACACCAAATACCGAGTCCCCCTTACTCACCAGAGATACCGGCTACCACCTCGCCACTCCAACTCGCTCCGTCTGCCGCCTTTGTTTAGTTCATGCACAAGCTGCTCGAAACGACGCAAGTCGGCCAGTCTGTCATCGTCCTGTCGCTGCACTACATATGGCCTCTCAAGGAACGCAACCGCTTTACGAACGGTCTGCCAGGGAGCGAGTTCCGGATAGCAGTCGCTGCACTGATGATGGCCAACAAGTTCTTGGACGAGTGAGTGCCTATTCGACGCGTCTAGCCGCGTGTACTGAACGCGTCACAGCAACACATACACGAACAAGACCTGGTCAGAGGTGTCCGGTATCGACCTCAGCGAGATCCACAAAATGGAGAGGAGTTCTTGACAGCGGTCGACTTCTCGCTTCATGTGTCCGGCAAACAGTACGCGTCGTGGCTCCATCTACTGAAAGGCTTGGTGCTCACAAAGGAGACGGAGAGTAGAAAATGGCGCGGAGTACGTGCTCGCTCCTCGCGCCACGGCCGACAGTCACAACCAATGACGTCCATGTCTGTCGCTCGCACATATCGGTGGAGATGCCAGTCGACGTCTTACCGTGCACGCTCCACTTCCCCAATGCGACTCACGAATCCGCCTGCGTCCACGTATCACGTGACTCCACCTGGGCACAAAGCGTTCCGCAACCGATGCATTCTCTCCGACCTCGGTGTCTTTCAAGGAGTTGCCACCCCTGAAGCGTCCCACAGGTATGACCCTGCAAATCCCTGAGACCAGCTATCACAACTGCCCAAGTTCTGGTTCTTCGCCACTCGATTCTCTCTATTCACTTGCCAAAATGTCCTTGTCCTCTTCGCTGCATGCACAGAGATCTGCGCAGTCGGCGCAGTCTCAACCGAGATCGCACGTGATCGAAGGCCGTCCGCAAACCCTCGTCGCCGCTTACCGCGTGGACCGTCCGGTCAATGTGCCTCAGGCATGATTCATTCTCTGGTCGTAGTATGCACCACGATCTCATTAATTCCGCAGAGCTTGTATTATTACTCCCTCGCTGGCTCGTCCATCAACGGTGACTCGGAGCAGCCCAAGGGGAACCGCAAGGCTAGATTGCGGTGCTACCAACCACCCCCGCAAGTCCCGCCACCATCATACACAGTCCAGCAGCCACCGCATACGTCCCTATGGATTTCCAGTCGGCTTCTGTGAGTCCACATGACTCTCATGTGACCCTTGCTGCAACAAGACAGCCTTCACTGCCCCATTTGCACGATGCGATCTGGGCCAGGAAGTTGTCTTCTTCCAACTGCGGGTCTGCACACACGTACAAGAAGGTGTCACCTGTGGAAAGGGACCAATCACTGCAGCTTCCGCCGTTGAGAGGCGACGGAACTTGTGCCGTCCCTTCTGCGCCGTTTTCAAATGCTGGTCCTCCTGGCGTACAGTTCTATGCAGCATCGTCTACTCCTGCCAGCCAGCACCCGCATCCGTACCACCACCATCATGCATCCCACCATCGGAGCTCGCCGGCATATCCTTCGCCGCATACGCGGACTTACGGTCGATAGATTTCTCGGCCCTACCGTGCACCGTCGCGTCTACTTTTTTTTTCACGTTCTGGCATCCGCACATATTTTATTACATTCATTCTCTATAACGTGGCATTTTCTGACTGGCATCCGCATTATATTCCCACTTCTGAGAGAGGACATGGCACCACTGCTTTATTGTACTACAGTAACCGTTATCTTTTTTTTTCGTGCAACTTGGTCAGCATTCCATCACTCTCCTCTCCGCAATTTTTGTTCGCACCTTTTTCTATATCATGCGAAACACGTTCTTGGGACTACGATCCTCCACGCTCATAGGCAGTGTAGCGTAGGTAGCAGAGTAGCAGTAGGAAGGGCCTCACATATCAAGCGCAAAAAATTCAATGTCTGTCCTCCACATGCAAAACGAAAATGCAGATGAGTTTCACCGGCAGCATATGCACTCAAAAAACTCATGAGGCCCGAGGGGCGATCACCCGTAGCAATGGACGCGACGGCCGCTCTAACCCATTGTGATCCCGTGACTTCATTTGGTGTTATTTGGTTGTGCCTCGTGGTGGTCGTGTGTTATCGGTGTCGCATGTGAGGTCGTTGGGTACATCTGATCACTCCGTTTCCCTTCGTGGGGCTTGAGGCGTATGTCTGCGACGTTCTCGGCGTCGTCAAGAGAGTCAAACGCTTCAGGTGAGAGTCTTTCTCCCATCGTCTGTGGAGCATCAGCGACCGTACTACCACTGCCAGCACCAGTCTTATGCAGAGTCACTCATACGAGTCCATCTGCGCTCTGCACTCGATTCCGCTAGCTAATTCAACCATGGCATAGCCGTGAGTCGCCATTTACATTGTCATCCAATGGCTTAGACCGTCCCATCCCGCCCCAAATCGACAATCCCTACATGACTCCCTCCACCAGTGGCGACGACTCGTTTTCTCCCTATATTCATCCGATTTGCCAATACAGTGGATTCCCTCTGCGTCCATGTCCTGACTTCTTCATAACTGGAGACGTCGTGCGGCACGGCGGCAAGATGCTTTCGATTCTGCAGATCACGAAGCCTTTCTGGCTCTCCTCGAGTGCGTGCCCCTCTTTTCCCTTCCTTCCTCTCCTCACCTGCGACCAGCCTCTTCACACGACCTCCGCACAACCCTTTTGCCCCTCTACGACCACCTCCTCCACTCCCTTCTCGCGCATTTCCCTCGCCCGTACTCACATCCCTCCCGGCCACCCTCTTCTCTCTCTTTCGCTACCTCCTCATTCCATCCAGCCACTTCGATCTCCTACATCAAACACGATTCTCCATCCACGCTGCCCTACCTAAGTCTCTCCCTTCGAGTCTAACGCGCAGCTGCAGAAGTATGGGCATCTGTATTGTGACGGTTGAAAACGAAGGCGAGGGGGATGGCGCTGGTATTGATGGCAACGGAGTTGAACGACGTGGATGCTAACTTTTGTCTGCAAGGTATGTTCGTTCGCTCTCACGCATGGTTCGCCCGTTTGTAATTATACGCATTATTTTTTCCAGTCTGTGTCACACGCTACACACGACATCTTCATCTATCGTTCCCGCCGTCATTGATTATCGCCTTTCCGGCTCTCCATCCACGTCCTCCAGCGACGAACAGTCGCTCTACATCCTCGGATGAACATACACCGCTCTCCGCCACACAACATTCGAATCTCGTACAGCGCCGACTCTTGAGAAAGTGGCTGATTCACACCATCCCCTCGATACTGTGCAAGTAACGAAACATCCGTCCTTGAAGTTCTTCATCCTCCACCGCTCAATGCTGGGGGGCTGGCTTTTGCATTGCTCGGCAGATTCGTTGCAGTGGATGGAGTTTTTTGTCCGTCCTCACCCCAAGAGTGTTAGGTAAGATGAGAGATGTTTGAACGTGCACCTGCTAGCAGTGATTTAGAGCCTGTTCGGAAACTACTCGTACACCGAAATTTGGAGCTTCGTTGTTTGTGTGTGTTTTTTCCATTGGATGGCAGCGGAGATTGCCACCAACGGAGTCTGAACTTACTTTCCCAGTGATCACCATGGACGAGATGGATGTCGAGGGGGTCGACGGTGACACCGACTACGAAGAAGTCCACCGCAACGTACCATTCGATATGTCGCTCTCATCACCAGCATCATAATCTGCATGATCGGACATGCTGGACAAGAACCTACGCCAACCAGGAAGACACCCGAACCGTATCACACGTCGGCACTCACAGGAGAAGAGTGCTTGATCGAGCTACTCACCGGCCATCCAGAACGGATCAGATGCGAGCTGGGTATCCATGCTGATGTCTTTGCACTACTAGTGGACCATATGCCGAGATCGGTCACACAAACTCACGGTTCGTTTCTCTTGAAGAACAGCTTGCCATTTTCCTCTACATGAGCGTCACGGGTCTTAGCATCAGGCACGTTGGGGAACGATTTCAGCGGTCGAATGAGACGGTGTCTCGGTAAGCACATCGAGTCAACATTTCACTTCTAACCTTCCTCCGATTAGATACTTCCGCAAGATACTATTCATTTTCTCCTCGTCTCCTTTTTATTCCACATTCGTTCGGCTACCTGCTGCCGATGACGTTCAAGAGAAGATTATGGGAAATTCAAGGTTCCGTCCGTACTTCAAGGATGCAATCGGGGGCAATAGATGGGAGCCACATTCGTGCTGCACCGGCAGTTGAGGACTGCCCGGCCTATCGTAATCGCAAAGGTTCTATATCCCAAAATTGCCTATTCGTTTGCGATTTCCAGCTGCTCTTTACATACTCATTCACTGGCTGGGAGGGTTCGGCGACGGATGCGCGAGTATACCAAGACGCACGGTCAAAGGACTTAAAGATGCCTCCTGGCAAGTACCTGCTTGCCGATGCTGGATTCCCCTTGCGCCCGGAGCTGTTAATCCCGTATCGGGGTACGCGCTACCATCTCGCTGAGTGGCGCCGTGCAAATTCGAGGTAAGATTGTATCCCGCTTTCACCCCGTCACTATACTGAACTGGTAAGACCTAGAAATAAGGAAGAATTATTCAACCTTCGTCACGCATCTGCTCGCAATGTAATCGAGCGAATTTTCGGTGTTCTCAAGCGTCGCTTTCGTATCCTACATCTAGGTCCAGAGTATAGCATGGAAGTGCAAGCCCGTATTCCCACTGCTCTCTGCGCCATTCACAACTTCATCCGTATGCACAACGCTGAGGAAGGCCCTATCTTAGGTCAAGATTCCTGTGACGATCTGGAGGATGCAAGAGGGTCGGGTGGTCCAAGTGAATCAGTGGTTGAGGTTGAGATCGAGGGCGCTGCCAATGCAAATCAGCTGCAAGAGGCACGTGCCTTCCGTGACCGGATTGCTGTGCATATGTGGGAGGATTACCAGGAGCTTGTCCGTTCGCGAGAGCTGGGATCGGCAGGTGGTAGCTATTCTTCTGCAGAAATTGATAGTGCTTGCAGCGACGCAAGTTTATAGTATCTCTATACTTACGCCATCGTGTACCTTCGTTTTTTTCTTTTCTTTGTACAATAAATCGTTTCTCTGCGTGCATATAGTGAAGCCGGAACGACGAATCAAATTGCATGGAGTGACGACAAAAAAAAAGCTAAGATACAACAGACTCGACTAGTTACATGTATGCACCGTGCTACTCGCTGTGAGACACTCCAACCCCAAACTTGAGTTGGTACAGCTCTGCATACGCCAATCGTTCCTCCTGGTCTGATGTCCTCACGTACACATCGGCAAAACCGATGTTTTTCTGCGATCGACATCCGGATGTATGCACGGAGCTCCTTGGGGAAGCTGCGATCTTGTGAGTCGAGGACTTGGATAGCCTGGGCCCCGCGTTATTGATGCTTTGTCGACCGCCGAGGTCATTGATGAGGATATTCTCGAAGTAAGGTAGTTGATCGAGCCTTGCAAACCTGCCGCCATAGGGTCCGAGATGGTTGGAGGGGGGTGTGCCGGAGCTTTGCGAGAGCGTCGGGAACGTTGGGATGTTTTCGCATAATCCATTGCTGCAGTCATGTTCTTGTGCTTTTCGGAGACCGGGGTGAGAATATCACTTGTGTCAGCGAACGGGAAAGCGGACGTATCGTCTTCGAGCATCTCAGCGTGCGTACGTTTGCCGCGACTAGATGGGGGAATGCTGGATGGGGGGAGAGGTGCACCTTCCGTTGATAGCGGGTCGTCGATGGTAGACGGCAGGTCATCTGGAATCTCCCCCTCAGGGGTAGCTAGAATAAGTGTCGGGGCAGTCGTGGCTTCAGCTTCTGGGAGGTCGGTGGTGGGTACATCTGCGCCAGTTAATCTATCTTCACCCCCCAAGCTACTACCACCGACTCCTGTACCACCAACTCCTGAACCACCCGGACTGAAGGCGTGGATCCCACGGGCGGCACCATTCGGTATTATCTGCTCGACAAGCGGGTAGAACTCCCAGCCGCTTGTCTTGAACTGCCGCATCAGCGGGTGATCCTAGATGACAAGATGTGGTCATGTAATTACGCACTGTGCTATAATATATTGCGTACCTTTGTGAAATCTTTGAAGACTTGTTCAGAGTCCTTTCCATGGACGTTAGCCCCTCGCTCGTTGTCCCAGTGGGCACCTGATCGCACTGCTCGATATTGCTCTATATCCCGGAATATTTTTCGAATCTGGGTGGATGTGAGGACTCGATGAAAGATGAAAGATCGTGATGTGACTCACGTAGCCAGTCCACTTGTTCTTGACTGCTGCAGAAGTCTTCGGTGGGCCATCCTTGAGAAGTGGGGCGATATGTTCGGCGGCAGCATGATAGGTAGATGACTTGAAATTGCCGTTATCGCCCGCCTCTGCGCGGTGATCGTACAAGAACTTGACAAGAGCTTTTACTTCTTCGTCACACCATTGTGCTTTTGGAGTAGGAGCCTTCGGAGGCATCGGGTGGATAAACGAGTCAAGAGTATGTTGTGATATGAGGGCCACTACCGAGGCGGCAGACACCCAGGCGAGCCTAAGTTGATCCAGGTCGAAACCATAATCCATCTCGCATGGGGCAAAGGTTGTTTCAAACTCAATTCAGACTCAGCTCGTGGCGTATTCTAGTGATAAATACACACAAACAACGAAGCTCCAAATTTCGGTGTACGAGTAGTTTCCGAACAGGCTCTTATGTTGCTGTAGTGTTCCAGTTCGCTGACTTTTCAAGGCCGATAATGTCTGAGCGTGTTCTCGGTCCTGTCCGAACACGTGCTGATTGAATTAGTTCTAGTACGTTATTTGTCATCTTGTAGCTCGACTATTGCTGAACATTGTCTTGTGGTCACCATCGGTCACCTCAACGTCGGTGTCGGTATGGTTAGACGTGGCAATGCACAAACCAAAGAAACAGTCGTTGGCGGTCCTACCTGTCGATCGACACGACCTACTGCTGGCCAAGGAGGCGCTGTCGCCCAACTAGAGAAAGTAGGTAAGGTGGTCGAGACTCCGCACAGGCATCACAAGCCACAGGTTGTACTTTCCAATGACGAACATGTCAATCCCATGGCACCTACCACTCGACATGGAAGGAGGACCCCACGCAGTGCGCGTACAACTTCTCAAGCCCAGGTAAGCTGACATGCCAAAACAATGATTCGCTCTGGCCTAACTCTGCTAGGACCAACACACGTATATGTCTAGCGGGGCGGAGGGTTCAAGTTCCCGCTTTGGGTTGCGGACTGATGGCTCGCAGCAGCCCTCCTTCGTTGGTATGCAATCCCTACAAGATTATGAGCAGAGCCATACCAGTTTGGTGCATGTTTCCACTGGAGGTGCGTTGGAGTCATCTCAGAAGGTGCTTGTGCCCGTTCTTACCACCGAACCACAGGTCTTTCTTCCGTGACTCAGGGCTGCAACTCGGGGCCGACGGAGAATCGTCGTCGGATTGGTTCTTTCCCAAACACATCCCGAGGTAAAGCTGTGGCTGGAAGACAGAGGTTAGATCGTCATAGTGGTGGTAACCTATCTGCCGTTCCCGAGGCAGACAACTCCCAAGAATCAGACACGAACGGCGGTAATGGTGGCCGTGAAGATGTTTGAGATAGTGGTGATCTATTTGACAACTCTCAAGTTGATAGATCCGATACTGAGCAGTACTCCGAGCAATGTTGGAGCGACGACGAGCAGAATGCTTTGGCCCAGCCCAGAGGTCCGCTCTGTTGATGAGACAAATGCTCAACAAGATGCACACCTCAGCTTTTTTGGAGGCGGGTGGTGGTCCTTATGTCGTCTCATGCCATACTTACTTTTCCATCTCTCTCTCACTCTCTTCAGCACTGGATGCCAACACTCGCCGGAGTGATGACATGCCATCTCCGCTGACTTCACCCACTACTGAACTGTCGCAGACTCAGCCACTACTGGGCACAACTTCGAAGCATCCTACTCAGCAGCGCCAGCATCCTGTCCAGAGTGTTCCTTCTCAGGGAGGCTTGCCATCCCGGCTTCCACACAATTCACATTCTCAGTCTGTGCGCGAGCAGCATGCCCTTCCCCAACTTCCTTCTTCTCGGGGAGGTGTTTCCTTACGTCTCGCGGCTACCTCTCATCAGTCAGAACAGGTCTGGTCAAACATGCCACAGCTGAATGTTTCCCAGAATCGGGAACGTTCCCGAACACCAACACCTGTTTCATTGCGTAGTTCATCTCCTGTCGTGTCCCATCATACCCCAGGTAGGCAAGCTGTTGGTGCCCGAAGGGATGGTATCCACGAGACCCGCGAAGCTAACCAAGAGGTATATACTACATTATTGTTGATTACTGGCGCCACTACCATGACCCACTAGCCTGGAGTTGACTACGATGTGCTTGGTCGGCATCATAGCCTAAATTGTCGTTGAAGATCTCCCTCGCCAACCTATTTAAAACGATGTACATTGTGGCCACATGTCTCAGGATCGCCGCCCCTCGAAGAAGACCCGCCCCGATGCAATGTTGTCTGGCCGCCAATCGGCTGCAGAGGAGCTGATGGATGTGGACAATGCAAAGGCCAACTCTGGTAAGGGCAGTGCGCGTCTAGGGCATGCACGGAACACTGTCATTGTGAAGCCGACAACACTGGCATTCTACCCTCCATTATGGACCAAACTACTTGACGAGGCCAAGGCAAGGATCCGGCTTTACGTTGCCACTGAGGAACCTTTCCTTAGGCTCGAGACTGCTGTTGATGGTCAGTGTAGTGAAGAAATAATTGAGCTGGTGGTCAAATACCAGGAAGACCAGAGTGAGCTCGAGGCAGGTAAATATATTCCTTGTGATACATTTGTGGTCCATTCTCAACGTTTTCCTATAGGCTTCTACCCACAGTACAAGAGGTCTATGGCACGGATGGTAAGTGGCTGTGCACTACCAGTTCTCACTGTTTGAGGTTGCAACAGTTATTCAATGATACGCAAACATTCCAGAGCAAATCAAGAAGGTTGCTGTCCGGATTGTTTCCCATCGAATATAATTTGTCTGCCCCCAAAAGTGCTACAAACCGAACGTGAGCGGCTTGATGCAGTCAAGCAAAAGGCCACTGTGCTTCTTGAGGGAGCTAAATTCCTGCGAGGAGAGTGTGACAGTCTCATATGTACAATCTCTTCCAGCCTATGTAGCTGACCAACCGTGTTATTTATTAGGGAAAAGCCAGTAATTTTGCGCATCCTGCCCTACAGAATATCTGTCTCAGAGTCTACTACAGCAACAGTGTAAATCCCTCTGTCAGTATGTCGAGTTTCAGCACTTTGTCCCGTACAAGGCTCTGGCCCTTGCTGCCGCTATCGTGAGTTATTTGATCATTCAGCTCAGATGCTAACCATCGTGTCCCCCTAAAGGTTCATAGTGTTCTTTTGACATACGAACGGCATGGCTTCTCTAAGGCAGAATCACTCAATGTGGGTGAACTTGAAGACTCGTACCAGAGGCTCCTTGCCTTAATGGATACTGTTGCTCTTGATACGTACCATGGCCCAAAACTCAGTGCCATGTTGGAGGACTGGGCACAAATGGGAATGTAAGTGTTCATATATGAGCTCGCGGATGTAATCTTACTAGTTTTGCAGGACCGGTTTTGTCGCCAAAGATCCAGTTCTGGTGAAGCAGGGAGGTTGGGAAGTAATTCTAGACTAGTATCGTCTCTAATTTGTGTCAGTCTATACAATCACGATTGCAATAGCAAGCTTCCGGTGATCATTTACATTCAGAGTGTGGACAGCATCAGACAGTTCAGGTCTATTCATACAGTAGTAGACAGTGTAGGCCCCTCTGTATCGTAATTGACAGTACGGGGTTGCTGTATAGTAAATGGAGAGTGTGGGGCTACCATACAGCGATGGACAGTATGGGCTGCTGTACAGTGCCTGACAGCGAGAGGCCTCTGTACAGTGCCTGACAGCAAGAGGCCTCTGTACGGTGATTGACAGTTTTCCCGGCCTGGGACTGTGGTACAGTGGTTGACAGCGCTTCTGGGTGGAGCTGCAAGTGCAGCAGCTGACAGCGCTTCAGGTAGCCGAAGTAGCTGACAGCGCTTATTAGCCTTCGCAACTGTAGAGCATGGCACAGTTAAGGTACAGTTCTAATATTATACATGGAGCTGTACAGCGCTGTTACCTAACTGTGGGGCAACCGGACAGTGGGGGACCTTGCTGTCACGCTGTAGCCGCTGTACAGCGCTGCACAATACTTGACTGATTTGCTGATGAGGGAAGCCATGCTCTAGTCATGTTTGTTGCTGCAGGTTATACCAGGAAGGATGACACCACCTCCATCCTGCTAACGATGCAGGCTGGAGGAGCTGATGTCATCAAAGTTGTCATCCCATTCTCAGATCCACCACAGATGGTCCTGTCATTCAAGAAACTAATCTTGTGAGTGTGTTCGTTCTACACCTCTTTTGTAGTCTAAGAGGAATACGTTAGGTCACCCTTCAAACAGAATCGACTATGCAACAATTCTTGGGCATGTCAAAGGGCTCAAAGAAAGTGCATCATTGTACCGGTGCTTCTGATGGGTGAGTCTAATATGTGACATGGTTAAGTCATCTGTGCTCATTGACTTATGGAGTTGTTGCAAACCTATTCTCACATATGGAAAAGACAAAGCTTTAAGTAAGAGACCCCCACAAAGCTGATACTGATGGATACATCATAGTAAACTTCCCACCTGAAAAGTCATTCAGATTCCACAAGAAATGAAAGAATACTTGGTGAGCACATGTCATCGACTTTATGGGCCAAAGAAAACTCGTTGACAGGCCTATACCCTCTCCCATGTTTCACTTGTAGCTCCGTCGACATCCCCATGCTGGCTTCCCTACCTGACCTCGACCACAGATTCGTTCATCTATGTTGTCTCATGTGTGAGTGGTTCCTTTGTGTAAACAGGACTTCTTGTTAATACACTTAATACTTCTCTCAGATGAACTACTGGATCATCTGTGAAGGGTTCATGAAGAGCAAGCTTCCTGAGATCATCGCCCATATTTGCAAACACACCTCTGTGCCCTCACCCTAGGTTTCGGGGTTGCCATACATCTTCACATTGATGCGTCTGTCAAAGGTGGAGTTGATGTCATTGTCGAGAGCCGCATAGTCTTACTCATCGAGGAAGCTGCAATGGCTGATCAAGTTCTGCAGGTAGTACTTCTGCAGAGGACTCCAGAGATCATCATCTTTCAACTCCTCTACTGCTCGAGTTTTGAAGCTCACAATACAATTACCTCATCATCACCAGAATATATCTTGATCACACTTCTTTCACTGTGCTTGGCCAGTTTGGCAGCCAGTACATACTGGAAGCACATTTCAGCTGCTCATCAAGTTGTAGGAGGCTCACAAATGTGACCTGGAATGACCTACGTTCTGGGCTGAGTTTCGAAAGCCACTATGGTTACATGAACCACCCATCCACATTGTACTTCATGGAGAGCTTGATAAAGTGTGCTAATGGTGCACAAATCTGGCTAATAAGAGAGGATCTGCATGTGTTCACAGATCACGTCATACAATTGGCCCATTCTCATGCTCTTACAGTGATCATACAGGGTCAATAACTCAGTTGGTCAGGTGCATGCATACTGGCTATTGTTAGAGTTTTTTGGCTAAATGTCAATGAAGATCTTGTTGGCTAACATCAGAAAAAACTCACATCATCACCAAGACGAGTGCTGGACAACATGGTGTGACCACTGCGACTGTGTGTGCCTGTTCCGGGATGGAGTGCATTATCTATATGGGTACCAAGGATGCACAGAGACAAGCCCTCAACATTTTCCACATGCTGGGTACTAAGGTACACAATGCATTATTCAAACCAAGTAAGTTACTGAATGGGATCGTGCCCATCAAGTCCAGTTCCAAGATGCTGAAGG
This sequence comes from Pisolithus microcarpus, assembly GCA_024613185.1. Lineage (NCBI taxonomy): Eukaryota > Fungi > Basidiomycota > Agaricomycetes > Boletales > Pisolithaceae > Pisolithus > Pisolithus microcarpus. The sequence continues at coordinate 298,937 of JANFAI010000059.1, read as the reverse complement.
ATGCTGCTAATGAAGCAATGAGAGATTGGGTCATGAATCTTGCTATGATGCACTTCCTCATCAGGTCTTGCTTTGGTACTCACCCCTTCCTGACTATCATCTGTGACTATCAAAAGGCCATCAGTCATGAAATAAAGGCACAGATGAAGGAGGCCATTGAGAAACTTCCAGATGTAGTTGTCCCATGCATTGGAGGCAGCAGCAATGCCATTGGGTCCTTTACAGATTCATCCCAGATATATCTGTGCATCTCATGGGTGTTGAGGCAGGAGGCAAAGGTGGGGTATATGGATGAACACATTGTCCTTGTGTGCTAACTCCTGGTAAGGTATTGACAGCGAGTGTCACAGTGCTACTCTGGCTGGAGATAAGCCAGGTGTGTTGCACAAAGTTCGAACATACATCCTGCAAGATCCTGCTGCTCAAATTGTGGAGATGCACTCTGTCAGTGCCAGATTGGATTATTCTGTCATTGGGCTAGAACATTCCTGAGTGGGCTGTGTATGTTGTTGTGATGGACAAACAACCTTTGAGAGGCTTTTGTCTGTGCACTCAGCTCAAGGGTATCATTCCAGTTTAGCATTCTCTGATCATTTGGTAACATATTTTGGCTTGGGAGTCTGTACATGCATTGTGGGAGGGTGTTTGCCAAGTGAGACACTTCCCAAAGAGACAAATTGCCTTCACTGGGACAAGTGAAGGATCATAGATGGAATACAGTGGAATCACTGAAATAATAGTAGGAGTTATGAGCAATTCAAGGGAGGGTCAACTATGCATTTGACATGGCTGATGAACCAGTGAATTTTCTATTGGTTGCAGGGATGTGAACTTGCATAGGTGAGTGATGGCAGATGAATATGCTTCAACATCTCAGCAACCATAATTTCAACAAGGGACAGTGTAGGTTTAGAACTGGTTGGCTCAAAGCCCCCCACTAGCCTGGGTCAGAACAATTTATTGTGGACATGAAGTTCCATAGCAGTACTAGGTTTTACATGATAGTACTGTGGTATCCTGACCTTGTAATCACTCAGCCTCCCTGAAGGATGACCATAAGGTGTGCCATATCAATGTAGTGAATGAATACTCTTGCTCACACCATACATGGGAGAATACAAATCAACAAATACAGGGCATATCAACACTAAGCAATCTGTTTGAAACATTCCCACCATTTACTTCCATGGACCATTTTACTGAGGTTCAATTCCATGCAACCCCTGGGAATGATCAATGTGGTGTACATTGAATAAAATGGCTTCTGAAAAGAGGTGGGCATCCATAGGAGCAATTGACCCCTTGGACCTTTGAGCCAACCATCTGGGTGCAGCTGTACTGGTTGAGTGTTGACCTGAGAATCTAGGTCATCAAGGAGTTCTTCACTATGACTTAATGCATGTGATGGAACAGAAGAAAAGCAAATGGCCCTTTTTACATGATCCTGAACAGCTGCTGCAGATGGAAGTTAGTCGTTGTGACAGGGATAGATTTGGAGACATATGGGGTGCTTACCATAATTGATAGGATGTAGTGTAGTAGGAGTTGGAACACTTATCCCACTTGCAGAGATAGTGCCATCAGGGGATAATTCAACTGAGGTGAGGTGTGAAGTATGCCCCTCCAGAGGCTTGCCAATCTGATCTCCACTCTTTGCATCCCACACCCTCACAATTTCATCCTCTGAGCCTGACACAATCCTGTTGCCATCAGGGGAGAATGCAACTGAGGTGACAGAATCAGTATGCCCCTGCAGAGGGCTGCCAATCTGATCTCCACTCTGTGCATCCCAGACCCTCACAGTTTGATCCCTTGAGCCTGACACAATTCTGTTGCCATCAGGGGAGAATGCAACTGAGGTGACAGAATCAGTATGCCCCTGCAGAGGGCTGCCAATCTGATCTCCACTCTTTGCATCCCAGACCCTCACAGTTTGATCCCAAGAGCCTGACACAATCCTGTTGCCTATCAGGGGAGAATGCAACTGAGGTGACCCAATTTAGTATGCCCCTTCAGAGGGCTGCCAATCTGATCTCCACTCTTTGCATCCCAGACCCTCACACGTTTGATCCCAAGAGCCTGACACAATCCTGTTGCCATCAGGGGAGAAATGCAACTGAGGTGACATTCTGAAGTATGCCCATTCAGAGGGCTGCCAATCTGATGTCCACTTTCTGCATCCCAGACCCTCACAGTTTCATTCCAATGAGCCTGACACAATCCTGTTGCCATCAGGAGAGAATGCAACTGAGGTGACATAATGCAGTATGCCCATTCAGAGGGCTGCCAATCTGATCTCCACTCTTTGCATTCCCAGACCCTCACAGTTTCATCCCAAGAGCCTGACACAATCCTGTTGCCATCAGGGGAGAAATGCAACTGAGGTGACATTCTGAAGTATGCCCCTTCAGAGGGCTGCCAATCTGATGTCCACTTTTTGCATCCCAGACCCTCACAGTTTCATTCCTTGAGCCTGACACAATCCTGTTGCCATCAGGAGAGAATGCAACTGAGGTGACAGAATCAGTATGCCCATTCAGAGGGCTGCCAATCTGATCTCCACTCTTTGCATTCCAGACCCTCACAGTTTGATCCAAGAGCCTGACACAATCCTGTTGCCATCAGGGGAGAATGCAACTGAGGTGACAAATGAAGTATGCCCCTGCAGAGGGCTGCTGATCTGATCTCCACTCTTTGCATCCCAGGACCCTCATGTTTCATCATCTGAGCCTTGACACAATCCTGTTGCCATCAGGGGAGAATGCAACTGAGGTGACAGAATTGGTATGCCCCTTCAGAGGGCTGCCAATCTGATCTCCATTCTCTGCATCCCAGACCCTCACAGTTTGATCCCTTGAGCCTGACACAATCCTGTGGCCATCAGGGGAGAATGCAACTGAGTGACAGAATCAGTATGCCCCTGCAGAGGGCTGCCAATCTGATCTCCACTCTTTGCATCCCAGATCCTCACAGTTTGATCCCTTGAGCCTGACACAATCCTGTTGCCATCAGGGGAGAATGCAACTGAGGTGACCCAATTTGTATGCCCCTTCAGAGGGCTGCCAATCTGATCTCCACTCTGTGCATCCCAGACTCTCATGGTTTCATCATCTGAGCCTGACACAATCCTGTGGCCATCAGGGGAGAATGCAACTGAGGTGACAGAATCAGTATGCCCCTGCAGAGGGCTGCCAATCTGATCTCCACTCTTTCCATCCCAGACCCTCACAGTTTGATCCCCTGAGCCTGACACAACCCTGTGGCCATCAGGGGAGAATGCAGCTGAGGTGACAGAATCAGTATGCCCCTTCAGAGGGCTGCCAATCTGATCTCCACTCTTTGCATTCCAGACCCTCACAGTTTGATCCCCTGAGCCTGACACAATCCTGTTGCCATCAGGGGAGAATGCAACTGAGGTGATCCAATTTGTATGCCCCTTCAGAGGGCTGCCAATCTGATCTCCACTCTGTGCATCCCAGACCCTCACAGTTTGATCCCAAGAGCCTGACACAATCCTGTTGTCATCAGGGGAGAATGCAACTGAGGTGACCCAATTTGTATGCCCCTTCAGAGGGCTGCCAATCTGATCTCCACTCTTTGCATCCCAGACCCTCACAGTTTGATCCCAAGAGCCTGACACAATCCTGTTGCCATCAGGGGAGAATGCAACTGAGGTGACATTATCTACATGCCCCTGTAAGATAAACTGGGTAGCTGGCCAGTCCTTCAACCCCCCTTGGGCAATTTCAACAAGGTGGGAGAACTTGGGCACCAGTATTCTTCCCAGGAATGAACTGTGTGGGGAAAGTGGCAATGCAGAGAGGTACAGGTGTGGTGTGCTGCATGTGATTGCTGTGAAGAAATTCTGCACAAGTCTCAGCCCATCTATGGCTAACACAGATGTGGTCTCATAACCAACATGTCCCTTTGGCAAGATATTATCAGGCTAAGATGTATATTTTAGAGACTTGCATACTCACCTCCAACCATCTCACCAAACTTGTCAAGGAACCATCCACACCTCCTAATGCACCAATAAGGCTGAGAACCTCAAGCCAAAATAGCACCCTTTCACTTTCCATGACAACTTGCACAGGTGTGGCAATAGACACGTCAAACTGGGACACCTCCAAATGCTTGGCCCAGAATTTGCATGAGTATGATAAATGAGGTGAAATATTCTTCTTGATGCTCTCCGGCAGGTCGGAGACCTGGGAGTTGCTCAAGTAGGAGCTCTCCAGCCCACAGATGTTGAAACATAACTCCCTGTCAAGCACTTGCAGTGAAGCATAGGCTAGGTCATGGTGATTGGAAGTGTCAATGAAGTAGGCCTCATTCCGTGAACGATCAGCTAGGAAGTCATAAAAGGATGCATGGAGGGGTTGCACAGGAGATGTGTGGTCGCCGATACCTCGCAACACTGGAGTCATGAACCGGAGGACGATAGCTACATCGTAGTGCTCGTCTTCGTTGGGAAAGAGACTGCGCATATGATTCAATTCCGTCATCGGTAACGGCTCCAACATCATCAGGAGCTGCCGCATGACGGAGCAGAATCTCTGGAATGGTTCGCCCGACTTCGGTACAACACCTTCAAGGATTGCAGCGTACATGCCATCTAAAAGTGCCCTCCCCTCACCGGATGGGATAGCCATCAGGCTCTTGAATCGTTCTTTCACAGTTTGGCCAAAGGAGTGGGGATTGAGGAACTGGCAGGCCAGACGTGCCCATTCAAATAAGCCACTCGACTTTTCAACGATCTGCTGTATCTCCATGGGCCCAATTTCTTTGAGGTTATCAAGTTCTTTAGAAACGAATAGATTGATGTCCCGCTGTGCTAACTCTGTTGGGACGTCGTCCAGGCACATCGCTTTGATGTGTTTAGCACTACCTAGAGCACTTTCGATGTCCGGTAGAGCTCGCGAAGTTAATAAGAAGCGAAGATTGCGCAAGTTGGCAGCTCCCGTTGACGCCAGAAGAGACAGAATATGCTTCCTCGACGAATGCTGTCCACTTTCGTCTAGGGCGTCGATCACAACCACTACATTCCCGACGATAGCACCCTTAGCATTTGACAACGGCTCCAAGATCAGTTTCTGCCATTGCTGCAACAAGTCAGGTGTCGTCTTTAGAGTATGGTCCTCCACAAGAGCATGAGCTAACGCTCGCCGGAACGTAGGGTAATGACCAGCAAGATCGCGGGCAATGGTGGTCAACATCTTCTCCTCCCGGTGCTCGCCCTGCCTGTCACGAGCGAAGCAGAAGCATGAACCGAGCCCTCCCATATCCTTGAACCAAGACGCGATAGTATGGGCGATCGCAGATTTGCCCCTTCCAGCCTGCCCGTGAAGCCACAAGATGCATGGCGCATCGGGGCTAGCATCGTTTATCCAGCTGATGATATCCTCCAGAATCTCTTTTCTCGTGCTCTCTAGGCATTTCTTCATCGTGTTCAACCCCGCGCCACCTGCATAAGCCATGCCCTCTATGTTGAGATCCTCGACTACATGATACATGTTGACCTGGATATCGCGAGTCTGGCAGTCCCGGTATTGCTGCATCAACTCGTCTAGCATCTTAGAGTAGTTGCTGACAGTGGTCTGTGTCTCGCGCATTATGTTCTTTCTTAGTCTTTTCCCTGAGAAGACATGAGGTGAGGCAAGGGTTTCATGACGAACACTAGCATAGACCTACAGAAGTTCGTCGTCTCTGAATAGTCTTTGATAAACTGCGCACAGGCACTAATTACGCGCGCAATCTTTGCCAAGGGGTCTCTCATGCTGTCCATTTTCTTGATCGTCTCATCCTCTGAAAGAAATGCGTACACGGAGCCAACTTTTTCCAAGAGTTGAGATACCGCATAATCACGATTGGCTTGCGCGATGATCAACTGGCAGAAGAGGTGCATAAGCGTAGAAAGTAGATAAATGATAGCAAGTCTTACTCGGGAAGCGGCCGTGAGAATACCCAATGCTACCTGGGCATAGGGATGAACCTGCGTGCAATGTAAGTTGCAGGATAGATATCGGAATGAAAGCCGCACGTTTGCGATGGTGGTGACTACGCTATTGAACAATCTAAGTGGTTTGAGATATGTGTCAATCGAGTCCTGAAGGTCAATGATTGCGGTATCGGCCCATCCAACAACGTTGACAGCAATTTCGCCAGCACGTGGGACGGGTTTTATAGACTCGAATGCTTGACGAGCAGCATCTACATCACCACACGCCATATCTTGGTCAGGGTCAGGTTCTGCTTGGCCGGTCGGTCCTTGGGCCTGAAAGGTACATCATTACGGGCTTAGCTTCGTTGCAGTGCTGGACGTCACAAATCACATACACCATCATTCTGGACGTCTTCCGGTGGTTGTGGGTCCCCCTGGGCACTTCCAGTTGCATTGGGGGCAGCGGAGGAACTCGACTGGCCTCCGTGGGACGAAAAGAGGTGACTCTTCGCAGCAACTAACTTTCTCTTCAAGCCGCGACCGAATTGCCCGGCATCCGTCACAATGCCTCCAGAAACTGGCTCGGACTCCTCTTGTGGCTTGCGTTTGACCGATCCATTACTTTGTTGTATTGGCAAGAACGGATCACTTACCCTGGAAACATTTGGCGCCGAGGAAGACGACGTTTCGAGACGACGCTTTTTGGATTGGTTTCTGTTTGCCATCGAGTAATTATGAGTAGGATAAGAGCTGTATGTGGGTTGTAATGTCGTTTGGTTACTGGAACGAGTAACGATGCGGGTATGACTGCAAGGACGCTGTTGCAGTGTGTCCACTGTCCAGCTCGCAATGCGGTTGCTCACGTGGTAGCTGTGTGTATCCTCTTCCGGCTTTCCGGATATCGGCCTTGTTCGAGCTTCGATCATATCCACCACCTCATAGTGTTGGTGTCGACTGATTCAACTTGTCTCCGCTTTCGGTTATTCCTCAACGGTATTGAATACCATCGCATCCTCGCTCTGAACAGCAGAATTTGAAGGCGACGAATGTGCAGATGCAGGAGCGTCCCATCTTTACCTGGGAAGTCCACGATAGACTCATAGTAGCCTACTAGGTCGAGGGTCAAAGCGAGACACATGGATGACCGACATATACACCATACCTTTTCCCGCCATGCCACCTACTTGGATGCCTCCTTCACAGATTGTTTGGATGCTGTCTTGTATCTGACCAATCTCATGTACTGACTCAACGTCTGTGTTGGGACGGTGAATAGCATGGACGCGATCAACGACCAACCTGTGGGCCACCTGCATCGTCGTCCTTGGCAATGTTGTATTTCAGAGGGATGACACGGAGCAACGCCTCGGACGTGTCGCGGAATGAGCGAAAGCCGCGGTGTCGACATCTACGCTTACATACTCGGAGTGAATCCTGGGTGGATCATTCGAAGACGCACAGTCAAATCGGGAATGACGCAGTGACAACGCCGTCGCAGGGTTCGGTCGATGACAACAACAAACTCGCCCCGCCTCGTCTGATTCACTGACCATCTGTGAGTTTGTTGATGCTCAAGCAGAGTCTCGCGATATTCGAGTCGCTAGCTTGTCACTCATCTGCTCGACGATCTACAAGGAAGCCACGCTCTAGTCAGGTTCATCACCGCAGGTTATCCCGGGAAGGACTTATGACACCGTCCCCATCCTTATAGCGATGCAGGCTGGAGGAGCTGATGGTGTCCCATTCTCAGATCCCATTACGGACGGTCCTGTCATTCAAGAAACTTATGCCGTGAGTACATTCGCTCTGCCGTCTTTCGAAGTCTAAGAGGGACACGTTAGGTCGTTCTTCAAAATAGAGTGGACTATGCAACGATTCTCAGGCAAGTCGGAGAGGCTCGAAGCAAGGGTCTCACTGTACCGGTGCTTCTGATGGGTGAGTCCAGTGTGCGACATCATCATAAGGTCGTCTGTGCTCATGGGCATACGCAAGTTATTACAACCCTAGACTTGCATACGGGGAGGACCAAGTCGTACAAGATGCTTGCGAAGCCGGTGCCCACCAGAGAGGCTTTGGGGTTCCTTCCGCCAGAAATGCGCGAACGCTGGGTAAGCACATGGCGTTAGATCTGAGCTAAGAGAGACCAACTGACAGCCTATAACCTCTCCTATGTTCCTCTCGTAACGCTGTCTGCATCCCTGCACCGGCTTCCTCACCTGATCTCCATCGCGGATTCCCTCATCTACGTTGTCTCACGCGTAAGTTGTTCTTATGTGTAAATTGGACTTCTTGATGATACGCTTTTTACTTCTCTCAGATGGGAACTACTGAGTCGTCCGTCAAAAGGTTCGTAAGCAGCGAACTTCTCGATATCATCGCTCGTAACCTCGAGCACGTACCTCTCGCCGTGGTTTTTGGGGTTGCAACATGTCTTCACTTCGACGCCGTCGTCGTCGGCAGTCACACAGTCTCCCTCACCCCCGGCAGATCGTGCTCCTCAAGTGGTAGAGAAGGACTCGAGGGACCGTCGTCCTCCGACTCCTCCACTGTCGGAATTCAGAGCTTGCAATACCATTACCCTGTCATCGCCGGACTTTCTCGACCCACTGGAATGACACTTCTTCCACCACGCTTTGGCCAGTTTGGCGGCCAGTACATACCGGAAGCACGTTTTGACTACTTCATCGAGTTAGAGGAGGCACACAACGCGATGCGGAATGACCTGACTTTCTAGGTCGACTTCGAAAATCACTATGGTTACATAAACCGCCCATCCAAGTTGTACCTTGCGGAGAGCTTGACGAGGTATGCTAACTGTGCACAACTCTGGCTGAAACGAGAGGATCTGTACGTGCTCACGGATCACATACTACACTCGACCAGATCTCATACTTTTACAGTAATCATACAGGGTCACATAAGATCAATAATGCAGATGGTCAGGTGCGCGCATGCCCGTTATTGTTAAACTTTTTTGGATGAACGCCGGTGGAGGTGTCGTTGGCTAAGTGTCTCGGAAAAACTCGCATCATCGCCGAGACGGGTGCCAGACTGCATGGTGTGACCACTGCGACCATACGCGCGCGTATCGGGATGGAGTGCATTATCTATATGGGTACGGAGGATGCACGGAGACAAGCCCTCAACGTTTTCCGTATGAAGATGCTGGGTGCCAAGGTATACAACTTGGAATTCAAGTCAAATAAGCTGCTGAACAAGGTCTACTTACGTCGTGCCTGTCGAGTCCGATTCCAAGAGGCTAAAGGATGCTGTTAACGAAGCGATGAAAAATTGGGTCTCTACTTGTAGAATGTTGCGACCGAATGGATGATTGTATGCGTATTCCATTTCATTTCCGTATGACATGGTTTTGGTTGTTCTCTAGGCCCGAATGCCTCCGTCAGTAAGTCATTATCCGTATGAGAGAGATGCTGACGACTGGCCACTGATCTGACTAGAAAGTCGATAGATATCCCGCGGAGAGTGACCGTTTGGGCCATAGCATCGGTGTAACTGCCTCCTCCCTCGTGATGCCAGAAGCTTTCGAGCATAGCACGGAATGAGTTCACCATTCACGATACCGTCCGCATCGAGACTATTTTCCAAGGCATAATGGCATCGCCGAAGCTGCAGTTTTTCAAGATGGGTTTGACGTTCACACTCGTATCGCTTGAGGTGAGTGCGGTTTATCAACGGTCATCCGAGATAACACTTCCTCGTCGGGCTTTCTATGAGCACATGCGGGTCAAAGACAGGTGGTTATTTTCCTTGGCTATGATTGCGTAGCTACTCGAGAACGTCACTCTGGAGGCGGGGCATCGAGAGGCCATTTCTGCAGAGTACTCCACGTCCCCTGAGGAACCAGACAGCCGAGGATCAAAAGTTCGGTGCGGCGCCGCTTATCCAACGAAGATAATTCATAGCAAGGTGGACGCTTCCGAGCCAGGTCAGGCAGTCATTTCCTATCTTATTGGTTAGCCAGCCGTCATCTCATCGTCTATGTCTCACATGCTTTGGTTTACGGATAGCGTGAAAGGTGCAACTTCGCGGTGATGATGTTTGCAGGCTGCGAATCGCCGAACATCCCCTCGCCTTGACGGTAACATTTTATACATATACTCAGTCCTCTGTCAGACATCATAGATGATCGATGAGAAGTACATCCGAGTGACGAAGATGCGTGGATTGACATCCCACATTGGGCGGCAAGTATAACCAGTAACGTCCAACTCCGTTGCGCTCGACCATATCAATCAAATGGGACCGGTCATATCCCAGGCCCTTCGATCTTCTTCCCTTCCTCCCTTTCCTTCGCAGGAGCAAAAGCGCTCGGATGGGTATCCACAACAGTCGCCCCGTCCTTCGTCCCCCGCGTGTACGGTCTCGGAAGGTGGAGGAGGACCTTTGCATGGGAGAATGGACCCGAAGAGGAAGTGTTGCATGACGAAAAGCCTGCCTGGTACTTGCGCTTTATACCTCTTGATCATGGCTGGCTGACCTTGACCCATGTTTTCTACCTTGGGAAAAAGAATTGCAGCGGTTGAGGGTTGAGCATATGGTGTCCTGAGAAACCACGTACAACTGAAATGTCGTCTAGCATAGGCGAGTGCCACCGGAGAGAAGCTGTTCTTATCCGAAAAGCCCGTCAGAGCCACGATCGTCACTGATACATACGGACATAGACAGACAGAATTGATAAACTTGATTCGAGCAAAGTGCATATAGTCGTTTGCCAGTTCGTCGACGACCTCGTTATCATGGATCGCTTTCGGATGGAGATACTTGTGCCCTGAGCATAGCCAGTCAACGTCGACAGGAACGGACAACCCAAGTGGAAACAGGAAATAAGCGTACCTCATAATTGAGCAGATCCCAACAGGAAGGGCAGGAAGTAGTAGTCGTCGAGGCCCCATACGCCATGGGAGCCAGCAGGATCGAGCCACTTCGCATCACCTGAATATACCTGCGGTTGGCTTTTTGTCCAGCGATCCATTCCCCCAAGCTACGGCAGCAAAACTCACTTGCCAGAACGCTCGAATGACCAGCGCGACATGATTACTCTCGCTTAGAACACCGACCCGCTCCAAACAAATCCTGGAAGAAGGAAATACATAAGATCAACTTCAACAGCATGTCGTCGTACTCACAGCCAGCATAAAGAGTTTAGCTCCATTATCCCGCTTCCATAATCGATGCGTTCGCGATTGCCCCATGCATATACAAAATATGCGATACTTCTGCGATGGCATCTTCTGGGAAGTGAGGCAGAGTGGCATGCAGCGACGGTGCTAGCCAACTCCAACGTACGGGGGGATCATCAACGTTAACGATCCAAGTGGGCAGCGGACCCACGTCGTCTACTTTATGGTAGAATGTCCTGAACGCAGGGTTACCGAATCGTGAAGCTTTGTTGTCCACGGAAGGTGTCATCCCCTTCATCCTCATTCCCATTTTCAGAGACAGAGGATGACAAGTGTGGAGGTGCGGTAGGATCGCGTTTTCCCTTCTCCGTTTTTTAAGAGTCTTCGAGTTCGGGGCAGCTTCATTTTGACGCTCCATGTTAGACTTGTGATTTGCTGGATCGAGCTACCAAAAAAATAGGGGTTCAGTGTCAAAGCTAACTTCTCCATGCATCTGTTGCCAGCACACGTCCATACCTTTTCGCGCCGTGCCCTCTTGGATGCCTCCTTTACAACTGGTTTGGGTATTTTGCTATGTTTCATGTGTTTACTCGACGCCTACGACGGGGCAGCCGGTGAAAACATGAGCAGTATATGAACGTGATGTACGATGGTACCCATGGGCCACCTACACCGTCGTCTCGGGCGTGTCGTGACATGGGTTGTTCCCGAAGCCGCGGGGGTGTATCATTTGAGGACGCACAATCAAATCGGGAATGACGCGGTTCGGTCGATGACTCGCGTCGTGGATGTCCTCGTCGGAGGCTCGTCAGATTACCTGGCATCTGTGAGTTTGTCGATGACAGAAAATGGACACTCGCAGAGACATGTCCACGTTTATGACGGGCTTCCAGCTTCCTGTGGTGACGAACGCACATCCGAAACCATTCAGACCCATAACCAGCCCCCGATTCGACACCGACGGCCGTCAGGTATGGCATGAGGATGGAAAGATATGTAGCGACCTCGACGCTAGTTAAGTTGTGAGAAGCCAGAAAACAGTTGGCGACCAACAGAGAACACCCAGCTATTGATTGCTGAGCGACAAGTCGCTCCCTCATAATGGAGTTATACGTAGTTTTGGCTGGTAGAGAACAGTCAAAAACTGGTTTCTCAGCGACAAAACGGTATTTCCTGGTTTCGCCGGCTACTGGTTTCCCGATGATAGACTTCAAGTCTATAGAACGCGGCAGTGTTCTAGCACTTCGTTAACGTAGTCTGCCATAACCTTATGTGTGACCCTGGAGGGATGACTTTTGAAGGTCGTTGATATGAGCTTGGTCGGGGGGCAGAACTCAAAGGTCGTACTCACCTATAAAACCAATAGAAATAATGATCGGGGTCCGGGCACGAGGTTGCGGTTGTGATCCCTGGATTGCACGCATCCGTACTGACGTACCCAAAAGCCTTATAACCCGGGTTGCTACCAAGCACACCATCCCAGATTGTCGCAAAGTTGGCAAAGGCCACGTTGAGATATGGAGATGATTGGGTATGAAATTCGACGAGTCTATTGAAGACAGACTGAACCCATGCTTCACCCCATGCATCGTGTGCTCCACGACCGTAGACGTCTGTTATGAGGAAATCCCGTGCATTTGTTGGTGGTTTGGATAGCAAGGCTATTTGGCCAAGGAGGTCTTCGGCTGCTTGGGGGAGGTGATTCCCATCGACTGTACCATGACCCGTCAATCAACTGTCTATATGATGATGACATGGGAGGGTTTGTACCAAAGGAATCTTCCCAGTCGCTGTCGGGGCAATCAGCTACTGTTTAGAGCAAATGCACGAGCAAGGCTGACTTGATGCCAAAAAAGACGGTATAAAGCGTTGTTTCGGGGTCAAGGTCGTGTGACTGGTTGAGAAAAGTCGTTGCTACGTTCAGAAAGAAAGAAAAAACGGTACGTCGGGAAGCTGATGCCAAAAAGGGTTGACGTACTCTGCATGATGAAGTCCCTTGGATAAGGATTATCCGGCCACAAGGTAATGTTGGTCACAGCACTGGACCACTTGAGTACGATTCAACCCGCCAAGCAGTATATGTTTTTCGCATTATACACTCACTGCATAGTCCAAGAGCGTAGCTCCGACTTCCTCGGCGAGGTGTTCTACCCAAACCTTGCCATTCGTGGAGCGGCCACCAGCAAAAGGATCCGGTGGGATAATCACTGGTGGCGCCAGAGGTCCACCGTCGTGCCTACCACCATCAGTGTAGGAGTCCTATCGTGACAAACAGACGTTCTTCTCGCTGAAAATGTTGGTCTCGGGAAGACGTTATTAGCTTACCCCGAAAGACACGATTGTCTTATACCTCCCCATGTCAAGGCCTGCGTTCACGTCAGAGAAGGTTCCGGTGAGCGATCCGCAGCGAGGGTGAACAGCGAGATGTACTGCGGTGTCATTGGTACCTCGAAAGAAAACGTAACTGTCAGCACGGGCACACGGTCTCGCGATAGGAGTGATAGTGGTCGAGCTAGTGGACCGACCTCCGGTCGCCACTAAGTAGATTTGTGCGATAATTGGGGAACTTACCTGGATAGAATCGAGGTCGGAGGATATGGCGGAAAACTTCGGAAAGTGCGCTCTGGAAACCATAGAACGTCAGAGCTGGGTACAGCAAGGTGACGGGTATGATCATTCGCGGTTTCCGCTGTAACGAACTACACTGCGAGGCCTCTGGATGGAAAACAGCGGGACAACGAGAATAGGTCTTATAACGTGTCCCGTGAACGTGGAAATGGGGCAAATGAAGGTCTCTCAAGGAAGTATGCAAAGGGCTTCAGCTACTGGTTTCCACTCTTCAGCCCCAACTTGGGCGGTTTCGGGAAGACTGAGATCGGCTACATCTTCAGAAATTCGCTGTGCTAATGAATGGAGGTTCGAAGAAGTCACTTACTAGGTTGTTACCTGAGGGAGATGCAAAGTTCCAGCGTGCTTCCCACCGGACAAGTTGATCGGATCTTGCGGCCCGGCCCGCATGCCACGCGGCCACTACTTGCTATGACTGTGATTCTGACGGGACTGTGATGTCCGGTGTTCTCTGTTGAATCGACCTATGTGGCCAGAAATCGCCTGGTCTGTTTCGAGGATTGTAGGCCTTACTTGATGCGGGCGAGACGAATGAAGACCAGATAAACAATTCTTCCATCGAAAAGAGTAAAGACTGTGTGGCCGGGTCGAATGGTTGAAATGGAAATTAGCACTGACGCTAAAATACAACTTGTTATCGCGTGTGTCTACTGGGTTATCTAACAAACGATTATAGTCATTCCCGCCACATAGGCTATCGCTCGGTACCCTAGGTCGCTTCTCTCCCCTGCCTCCCCCCCGCGCCTTACTGCCAATCCCGGGGAGACTTCCAAGACCACTCTCTGCCATAGCCCGAGTACCCATCGTTGTCATATTCAGTATCAGATTTGAGCACAGAGTATATCGTCGCCGCAGACATGGTCAACTTTATGGCGGGCTTCCCTTGATGACGAACGCACATCCAAAACCATTCAGACTCATAACGAGCTCCCGATTCGACACCGACGGCTGTCAGGTATGGCATGAGGATGGAAAGATACGTAGCGACTTCGACACTTTCCGAAATGGGGGATGCATAGACTCCCATATACCTCACTGAGGTATTCTGCACGATGGTGCCACGGAAAAGTGGAGCCAAACGTCCAGGAACACACCTTGCATCGAACATCAAGGTAAAGTGCTTGAGTTTTGGGCAATGATATAGAAGGGCGGTAACTCCTAGTAACGTGAGGTGCACCGGAGGGCTCATTATGCCATCATGAAATAGGTGGAATACCTCCAAGTGTGGCCAGGCCTTAACCATACCTTCGAACTCGTTGTCTGCAAGCGTCAGGCTATGAGATGTCTGCAGTGCAATGACCCTGAGCTGATGGAAAGCTTGGTATGGTTCCAACATGGGCCGAGGCCAACCGGTGGGAGTTTCGCGGTCATCGAAGGGGCTGAAGACAATCCAGAGAAAATCTAGGTTCTGACATTGCGATGAAATCACATATGACATGTCGACTAGTGTTTGCAACGAATCGCGGTCCTCGGTGGATACCGGACAATCGATATATATCCCAGTGACTTTTTTGAAGGAGGTCCAGCGCAGCAGCTCCATGCACGGTGTAAGGGATCCAGTCGAAATATCCAGAGTACGGAGTTGTGTGAAAATGTTGCCGCGGGGGCGCGTAGGCCTAGGGCCAAGCGTATTAGGAAGATGCACCCACAACTTTCGCAATCCCTTCGCCTCAGCGAGACTGCTCAGCAAATCCCAGGAGGCCACGTAAGACCTAACAGTCTCCAGATAGCGAAGCTGGGACACCGCCCCGGAGAACCGATACACAACTTCGTCCAGAATTGGGGCCCCTTCGCAGTAGAAATTTTGCCTTCCCAAGCTCAACGTGTGGATATTGGGGCAAAGCACTGGTATGGAAGAGATGTCGAGATGGGGATAGAATGAGGTAGGCATTTCAAATCGAAGGGCAGACAAGTGCGATCCCAGGAGAAGATGGAAGAGACGAATGATGGCCTGGGAGGTTCCTGTGAGTATATCTCCAGTACCACTTATGTCAAGATTGCGGTCCACATCGAATGATAATGCGCGAAGGTTTGGGAAGAGAAAGCTCGAGTCCGGTGGGGAGGTGAGAAGGCAAAACCATTGGGAAACGGTGTCATTCACATCGTCATGCGATGGTACATTATTTTCGAGGGTTATATGCAGTCGGCGAACACGACTTGAGAGTCTCCGGATGATGTTCCAGTCATCGCCACTGAGTGGATGTAACAGTGCGAAGTACTGTTGGTCATAGCGTCGGTGAGGTCACTGTCTATATAAAATGCAGTAGACTCTTACAGATCCTGTTCTCTTCCCGACGAGGCTTGCGGGGGAGAGATGCTGCAAGATAGGTTCTATGGCGGTCAGAGTCTCCCAGATCTGATCCGTAGCTGGTTTGTAGAAGGCGCTACATGTCCTGGCCAACACACACAGCGTCGAGCGGCTTTCGATGCACCGAAATACTTCTCGCAGGATCTCGTCCAAGCGGAGGCAAAAATGCATGATGATGATGGTGGCGAACAGCAGAGTTGAAATTGACCATCCAATCCTAGGGCTCTAGCACCCCCCTATCCGGCTTCCGACGTCTTGAACGGGGAAGAGCAAAGATCTGTCGGGGGTGGTTCGGAAAGCGGTCTCTGAAGATTACTCTCGTTCAGTGAGCCCAATTACTCTCGGGTGCGGAAAGAGGCAGTCTTACCCTTACAGCGATCCATCCCCCCCAGACTAAGGTACTACTTTTTGGAAAGTAATAGACCCCTCTTAGGTAGGGTTATTTGGTAAGGTGAAACCTATCTTGGAGCCGAAGTGTTGGAAGTCGCCAAAACATTCCATCCAAACGCGTTTGTTGCCCTATCTTAGCCCATTATGGTACGACGTGCCACTTTGGTTACAGTTCAACTTATGCTTCATTCTACTTCGCACTGTCGAACTGACCGAACTGAAGTAGAATTCGAATCGAAGCGAACTTACTTCGAGTTGAGCTCGGTTCGACGGCAACACTATCCTCCTCGCATCCTCCTCTGAGCCGCTCCTGATCCCACTGGAGTACAAAATGCGGATTTACGATCCCCTCGTCGGAGGTTCATCTGATTACCTGGCATCTGTGAGTTTGTTGATGACGGATAAATCTAAACTCGCGGACGGGCGGGTGTTCCCAGGTGCAAATGCACTTCCACCCCCCGTTGGTTGCTGGGGTTATACTCTCCAAAAGTATGGCAGCCTCCGCTGAGCACACTGTTTACACAGTCATCTGGTAATCTGCCGACGATACGCTCACTGCGACAAGACATCTTCGCGGTACTGCAGCAGTTTCGAGAACGTTCGAAAGCCGGGACGAGATCTGTTCCTTCAATTGCATTTCGCATATCCAATCAGCCTGAGCCCAATTCCACGAAATAAAAGGCTACACGACGAGTGCACTTACTACCCACTACCACTTCAACTGACAAGTACGTCGCCATGGACGCTATCAAGGCAGTGCTCGATGCAAAAATGCAGAGGTTTGCGATATTCGAATTGCTAGCTTATCGCTCATCCGCTCGACGATCTATAGGGAAGCCATGCTCTAGTCACATTCGTCACCGCGGGTTATGCCAGGAAGGATGACGACCATCCTTTTAGCGATGCAGACTGGAGGGGCTGATATCGTCGAAGTCTGCATCCCATTCTCAGATCCCACCGCAGATGGTCCTGTCATTCAAGGAACTAATCTCGTGAGTGCGTTCGTTCTACACCTCATTCGTAGTCTAAGTGGAATACGTTAGGTCGCTCTCCAGAATGGAGTTGACTATGCAACGATTCTCTGGTAAGTTGTAGAGGTCGAAGCAAGGATTTTACTGTACCAGTGCTTGTGATGGGTGAGTCTAGTTTGCGTCATCACGAGGTCGTTCGTGCTAATGAGCTTATGCAGGTCTTTACAACCCTTAGACCCTATCCTTGCATATGGGGGAAGAGAAAGCTGTGTAAGATGCCCGCGAAGCTAGTGCCAACGGATCCATCATGGTAGATATCCCACCGGAGGAGGCTTTGAGATTCCGCGAGAATTGTACGAGTGCCGGATAAGCACATGGCATTGAATCTCAACTAAGGAAGGCCCATTAACAGGTCTATAGTCTTCCCTATGTCCCTCTCGTGGCGCCGTCGACATCTCTGCACTGACTTCCTTACCCGACCTCCATCGCGGCTTCCTTCATCTACGTTGTCTCACGTATGAGTGGCTCTTTTGTGTTGATGGGACTTCTCAGTAATATGCTTATCACATCTCTCGGATGGGAACTACTGGGTCGTCAAGGGGTTCGTGAACAGCAAACTTCTCGGTATCATCGCTCGTATTCGCAAGCACACCTTCCTGCCCGTCGCTGTGGGTTTTGACGTCGCCACACGTCTTCACTGCAACGCTGCCGTCGAAGCTGGAGCTGATGACGTCGTCGTGGGGGGTTGCACAGTCTCCCTCATCAAACCGGCGCCGGCAGATCAGGTTCCACAGGTGGTCAGAACTCCTGCAGAGGACTCAAGGGATCGTTGTCTTCCAACTCCTCTACTGCCGGAATTCAAAACTCGCAATATCATTGCCCTGTCGTCGCAGGAAGTTCTCGACGGACTGGAATGACACCTCTTTCACTGTGCTTTGGCCAGTTTGGCGGCCGATAAATACCGGAAGCACCTTTCGACTACTTCATTGAGTTGGAGGAGGCACACAACGCGACGTGGAATGACCTGATATTCTACGTCAGCTGCGAAAACCACTATGGCTACATGAACCATCCATGCAAGTTGCACTATGCGGAGAGCTTGGCAAGGTATGCTAACTGTGCACAACTCTGGCTGAAACGAGAGGATCTGTACGTGCTCTCGAATCACGCAGTACACTCGACTCAATCTCAAAGTTTACAGCAATAATACAGGGTCACATAAGATCAACAACGCAGTTGGCCAGGTGCGTTGTATGCTCGCTATCGTTAAACTTTTAGGCTGAACATTGGTAAAGATCCTGCTGGCTAAGTGTCTCAGCAGAACTCGTATCATTGCCGAAACAGGTGCTGGACAGCATGGTGTGGCCACTGTGATCGCCTGTGCCTGTTTCGGGATGGAGATCGTTATCTATATGGGTGCCGAGGATGCACGGAGACAAGCCCTCAAAGTTTTCCATATGAAGATGCTGGGTGCTGAGGTACACAGCTTGGAATTTAAATCAAATAAGCTGCTGAATAAGGTCTACAGTGCCCATCGAGTCCAGTTCGAAGACACTAAAGGATGCTGTCAACGAAGTGATGAGAGATTGAATCACGAATCTTGCTATGATGCACCTCCTCATCCGATCTTGTTTCGGTCCTCACCCCTTCCCGGCTATTGTCCGTGACCATCAAAATGTCACTGGACATGAACGAAGGGACAAATGGAGGCGAGTAGGAAACTTCTGGATGTGGTCGTCACATGCGTTGGAGGTGGCAGCAATGCTATTGGGTCCTTTTATGATTTTGTCCCGGATACATCTGTGCATCGCATAGGTGTCGAGGCAGGAGGCGAAGGTGAATATATGAATGAACACATCCTCGCGTGCTAACTCCTTGTAAGGTATCAATGGCGCACGTCGCAGTGCCATTCTGGCTAGAGGTAAGCCAGGTGTGTTGCACGGAGTTCGAACATATGTCCTACAAGATCCCGCTGGTCAAATTGTCGAGACGCACTCTGTCAGCGCCAGATTGGATTATCCTTGGGTGGGTGGTGTACGTCGTTGTGATGGACAAACAGCCTTTGAGAGGCTTTTGTCTGTGCACTCAGCTCGAGGGTATCATTCCAGTTCAGCATTCTCTGATCATTTGGTAACGTATTTCAGCTTGGGAGTCTGCACATGCATTGTGGGAGGGTGTTTACCAAGCGAGACACTTCCCAAAGAGACAAATTGCCTTCACTGGGACAAGTGAAGGATCGTAGATGGAATACAGTGGAATCACTGAAATAATAGTAGGAGTTATGAGCAATTCAAAGGGGGGTCAACTATGCATTTGACATGGCTGATGAACCAGTGAGTTTTCTATTGGTTGTGGGGATGTGAACTTGCATAGGTGAGTGATGGCAGATGAATATGCTTCAACATCTCAGCAACCATAATTTCAACAAGGGACAGTGTAGGTTTAGAACTGGTTGGCTCAAACCCCCCCACTAGCCTGGGTTAGAACAATTTATTGTGGACATGGAGTTCCATAGCAGTACTAGGTTTTACATGATAGTACTGTGGTATCCTGACCTTGTAATCACTCAGCCTCCCTGAAGGATGACCATAAAGTGTGCCATATCAATGTAGTGAATGAATACTCTTGCTCACACCATACATGGGAGAATACAAATCAACAAATACAGGGCATATCAACACTAAGCAATCTGTTTGAAACATTCCTGCCATTTACTTCCATGGACCATGTTACTAAGGTTCAATTCCATGCAACCCCTGGGAATGATCAATGAAGTATACATTGAATAAAATGGCTTCTGAAAAAAGGTGGGTATCCATAGGAGCAATTGACCTTTTGGACCTTTGAGCCAGCCATCTGGGTGCAGCTGTACTGATTGAGTGTTGACCTGAGAATCTAGGTCATCAAGGAGTTCATCACTATGACTTAATGCATGCGATGGGACAGAAGAAAAGCAAATGGACTTGTTTACATGAACCTTAACAGCTGCTGCAGACTGAAATTAGTTGTTGTGACATGCATAGATTTGGAGATATATGGGGTGCTTACCATAATGGATAGGATGTAGTGTAGTAAGAGTTGGAACACTTATCCCACTTGCAGAGATAACACTGGTGCCATCCAGGGATAATTCAACTGAGGTGACATGTGAAGTATGCCCCTTCAGAGGGCTGCCAATCTGGTCTCCACCCTTTGCATCCCAGACCCTCACAGTGAAATCCAAAGAGCCTGACACAATCCTGTTGCCATCAGGGGAGAATGCAACTGAGCTGACCCATGAAGTATGCCCCTTCAGAGGGCTGCCAATCTGATCTCCACTCTTGGCATCCCAAACCCTCACAGTTTCATCCCAAGAGCCTGACACAATCCTGTTGCCATCAGGGGAGAATGCAACTGAGGTAACAGATGAAGTATGCCCCTTTAGAGGGCTGCAAATCTGGTGTCCACTCATTGCATCCCAGACCCTCACACTTTTATCTGAAGAGCCTGACAAAATCCTGTTGCCATCAGGGGAGAATGCAACTGAGATGACTCCTTCAGTATGCCCCTTCAGAGGGCTGCCAATCTGATCTCCACTCTTTGCATCCCACACCCTCACAGTTTTATCCCTCGAGCCTGACACAATCCTGTTGCCATCAGGGGAGAATGCAACTGAGGTGACAAGTGAAGTATGCCCCTTCAGAGGGCTGCCAATCTGATCTCCACTCTTTGCATCCCACACCCTCACAGTTTTATTCCCTGAGCCTGACACAATCCTGTTGCCATCAGGGGAGAATGCAACTGAGGTGACTTCTTCAGTATGCCCCTTCAGAGGGCTGTCAATCTGATCTCCACTCTTGGCATTCCAGACCCTCACAGTGTCATCCCTTGAGCCTGACACAATCCTGTTGCCATCAGGGGAGAATGCAACTGAGATGACATGCCAAGTATGCCCCTCCAGAGGGCTGCCAATCTGATCTCCACTCTTTGCATCCCAGACCCTCACAGTTTTATCCCTTGAGCCTGACACAATCCTGTTGCCATCAGGGGAGAATGCAACTGAGGTGACTCCATTAGTATGCCCCTTCAGAGGGCTGCCAATCTGATCTCCACTCTTTGCATCCCAGACCCTCATGGTGTCATCCCTTGAGCCTGACACAATCCTGTTTCCATCAGGGGAGAATGCAACTGAGGTGACTCCTTTAGTATGCCCCTTCAGAGAGCTGCCAATCTGATCTCCACTCTTTGCATTCCAGACCCTCACAGTGTCATCCCAAGAGCCTGACACAATCCTGTTTCCACCAGGGGAGAATGCAACTGAGGTGACATGCCCAGTATGCCCCTTCAGAGGGCTGCCAATCTGATCTCCACTCTTGGCATTCCAGACCCTCACAGTGTCATCCCAAGAGCCTGACACAATCCTGTTGCCATCAGGGGAGAATGCAACTGAGGTGACAAGTGAAGTATGCCCCTTCAGAGGGCTGCCAATCTGATCTCCACTCTTTGCATCCCACACCCTCACAGTTTTATCCCTTGAGCCTGACACAATCCTGTTGCCATCAGGGGAGAATGCAACTGAAGTGACTCCATTGATATGCTCCTTCAGAGGGCTGCCAATCTGATCTCCACTCTTTGCATCCCACACCCTCACAGTGTCATCCCTTGAGCCTGACACAATCCTGTTTCCATCAGGGGAGAATGCAACTGAGGTGACTCCTTTAGTATGCCCCTTCAGAGAGCTGCCAATCTGATCTCCACTCTTTGCATTCCAGACCCTCACAGTGTCATCCCAAGAGCCTGACACAATCCTGTTTCCATCAGGGGAGAATGCAACTGAGGTGACATGCCCAGTATGCCCCTCCAGAGGGCTGCCAATCTGATCTCCACTCTTTGCATCCCAGACCCTCACAGTTTTATCCAAAGAGCCTGTCACAATCC
This sequence comes from Pisolithus microcarpus, assembly GCA_024613185.1. Taxonomy (NCBI): domain Eukaryota; kingdom Fungi; phylum Basidiomycota; class Agaricomycetes; order Boletales; family Pisolithaceae; genus Pisolithus; species Pisolithus microcarpus. The sequence continues at coordinate 276,638 of JANFAI010000059.1, read as the reverse complement.
TGTTGCCATCAGGGGAGAATGCAACTGAGGTGACATGAAAAGTATGCCCCTGTAAGACAAGCTGGGTAGCTGGCCAGTCCTTCAACCCCCCTTGGGCAACTTCAACAAGGTGGGAGAACTTGGGCACCAGTATTCTTCCCAGGAATGAACTGTGTGGGGAAAGTGGCAATGCAGAGAGGTATAGGTGTGGTGTGCTGCATGTGATTGCTATGAAAAAATTCTGCACAAGTCTCAGCCCATCTATGGCTAACACAGATATGGTCTCATAACCAACATGTCCCTTTGACAAGATATTATCACACTAAGTTCCTATTTGAGAGACTGGCATACTCACCTCCAACCATCTCACCAAACTTGTCAAGGAACTATCTGCACCTCCTAATGCACCAATAAGGCTGAGAACCTCAAGCCAAAATAGCACCCTTTCACTTTCCATGATGACTTGCACAGATGCAGCAATAGACAAGTCAAACTGGGACACCTCCAAATGCTTGGCCCAGAATTTGCACGAGTATGATAAATGAGGTGAAATATTCTTCTTGATCCTCTCTGGCAAGTCAGAGACCTGGGAGTTGCTCAAGTAGGAGCTCTCCAGACCACAGATGTTGAAACATAACTCCCTACCAAGCACTTGCAGTGAGGCATAGGCTAGGTCATTGTGATTAGAAGTGTCAATGAAGTAGGCCTCATTCCGTGAACGGTCAGCTAGGAAGTCATAAAAGGACGCATGGAGGGGTTGTACAGGAGATGTGTGGTCGCCGATGCCCCGCAGCACTGGAGTCATGAACTGGAGGACGATAGCTACATCGTAGTGCTCGTCTTCGTTGGGGAAGAGATTGCGCATATGATTCAGTTCCGTCATCGGTAAAGGCTCCAACATCATCAGGAGCTGCCGCATGACGGAGCAGAATCTCCGGAATGGTTCGCCCGACTTCGGTACAACACCTTCAAGGATTGCAGCGTACATGCCATCTAAAAGTGCCCTCCCCTCGCCGGATGGGATAGCCATCAGGCTCTTGAATCGCTCTTTCACGGTTTGGCCAAAGGAGTGGGGATTGAGGAACTGGCAGGCCAGACGTGCCCATTCAAATAAGCCACTCGACTTTTCAACGATGTGCTGTATCTCCATGGGCCCAATGTCTTTGAGGTTATCAAGTTCTTTAGAAACGAATAGATTGATGTCCCGCTGTGCTAACTCTGTTGGGACGTCGTCCAGGCACATCGCTTTGATGTGTTTAGCACCACCTAGAGCACTCTCGATGTCCGGTAGAGCTCGCGAAGTTAATAGGAAGCGAATATTGCGCAAGTTGGCAGCTTCCGTTGACGCCAGAAGAGACAGAATATGCTTCCTCGACGAATGCTGTCCACTTTCGTCTAGGGCGTCGATCACAACCACTACATTCCCGACGATAGCACCCTTAGCCTTTGACAACGGCTCCAAGATCAGTTTCTGCCATTGCTGCAACAAGTCAGGAGTCGTCTTTAGAGTATGGTCCTCCGCGAGAGCATGAGCTAACGCTCGACGGAATGCAGGGTAATGACCAGCGAGATCGCGAGCAATAGTCGTCAACATCTTCTCCTCCCGGTGCTCGCCCTGCCTGTCACGAGCGAAGCAGAAGCATGAACCGAGTCCTCCCATATCCTTGAACCAAGACGCGATGGTATGGGCGATCGCAGATTTGCCCCTTCCAGCCTGCCCATGAAGCCACAAGATGCATGGCGCATCCGGGCTAGCATCGTTCACCCAGGTGATGATGTCCTCCAGAATCTCTCTTCTCGTGCTCTCTAGGCATTTCTTCATCGTGTTCAGCCCCGCGCCGCCTGCGTAAGTCATGCCCTCTATGTTGAGATCCTCAAGTACATGATACATGTTGATGTGGATATCGCGGGTCTGGCAGTCTCGGTATTGCTGCATCAACTCGTCTAGCATCTTAGAGTAGTTGCTGACAGTGGTCTGTGTCTCGCGCATTATGTTCTTTCTTAGTCTTTTCCCTGAGAAGACATGAGATGAGGTGGGTGTCATAACGAAAAGTGACATAGACCAACAGAAGTTCGTTGTCGCTGAATAGTCTTTGATAAACTGCGCGCAGGCACTAATGACGCGCGCAATCTTTGCCAAGGGGCCTCTCATGCTATCCATTTTCTTGATCGTCTCCTCCTCTGAAAGAAATGCGTACATGGAACCGACTTTGTCCAAGAGTTGCAATATCGCATAATCTAGGTTGGCTTGCGTGATGATCAACTGGCACGAGAGGTGCATAAATGTAGAAAGTAGATAAATGATAGCGAGACTTACTCGAGAAGCGGCCGTGAGAACACCCAATGCTACCTGGGCATAGGGATGAACCTGCGTGCAATGTAAGTTGCAGGATAGATATCGGAATGAAAGCCGCACGTTTGCTATGGTGCTGACTATGCTATTGAACAATTTAAGTGGTTTGAGATATGTGTCAATCGAGTCCTGAAGGCCAATAACCGTCGTATCGGCCTGGCTGACAACGTTAACAGCAATTTCGCCAGCACGTGGGATGGGTTTTATAGGCTCGAATGCCCGAAGAGCAGCATCTATATCATCACCCACCATATCCTGGTCAAAGTCAGGTTCTGCTTGGCCAATCGGCCCTTGAGCCTGAAAGGTACATCATTACAAGCTTAGTTTCGTTGCAGTGCTGGACGTCACAAATCACATACACCATCATTCTGGATGTCTTCCGGTGGTTGTGGGTCCCCCTGGGCACTTCCAGCTGCATTGGGGGCAGCGGAGGAACTCGACTGGCCTCCGTGGGACGAAAAGAGGTGACTCTTCGCAGCAACTAACTTTCTCTTCAAGCCGCGACCGAGTTGCCCGGCATCCGTCACAATGCCTCCAGAAACTGGCTCGGACTCCTCTTGTGGCTTGCGTTTGACCGATCCATTACTTTGTTGTACTGGCAAGAACGGATCGCTTACCCTGGAGATATTTGGCGCCGAGGAAGACGATTTTTCGAGACGACGCTTTTTGGATTGGGGTCTCTTCGCCATCGAGTAAATATGAGTAGGATAAGAGCTGTATGTGGGTTGTAATGTCGTTTGGTTACTGGAACGGCGGGTATGATTGCAAGGATGCTGTTGCAGTGTGTCCGCTGTCTAGCTTGCAATGCGGTCGGTCACGTGGTTGCTGTGTGTATCCTCTTCCGGCTGCCAGTCGATATCGGCCTTGTTCGAGCTTCGATCATTTCTACCACCTTAGTGCTGGTGTCGACTGATTCAACCTGTCTCCACTTTCGGTTATTCTCAGCGATATCGAATACCATCGCATCCTCGTTCTGAGCTGCAGAGTTTGAAGTTGACGAACGTGCAGATGCAGAGGCGTCCCACCTTTACCTGGGAAGTCTACGATAGAGTCGTAGTAGCCTACTAGGTCGAGGGTCAAAACGAGACACATGGATGACCGACATATATTTCAGAGGGATGACACGGAGCAACGCCTCGGACGTGTCGCGGAATGAGCGAAAGCCGCGGTGTCGACGTCTACGCTTACATACTCGGAGTGAATCCCGGGTGGATCATTCGAAGAGACAGTCAAATCGGGAATGACAGGGTTCGGTCGACGACAAGAACAAACTCGCGCCGCCTCGTCTGATTCACTGACCATCTGTGAGTTTGTTGATGCTCAAGCAGAGTCTCGCGATATTCGAGTCGCTAGCTTGTCACTCATCTGCTCGACGATCTACAAGGAAGCCGCGCTCTAGTCAAGTTCATCACCGCAGGTTTTCCCGGGAAGGACTCATGACACCGTCCCCATCCTCATAGCGACGCAGGCTGGAGGAGCTGATGGTGTCCCATTCTCAGATCCCATCACGGACGGTCCTGTCATTCAAGAAACTTATGCCGTGAGTACATTCGCTCTGCTGTCTTTCGTAGTCTAAGAGGGATACGTTGGGTCGCTCTTCAAAATAGAGTGGACTATGCAACGATTCTCAGGCAAGTCAGAGAGGCTCGAAGCAAGGGTCTCACTGTACCGGTGCTTCTGATGAGTGAGCCCAGTGTGTGACATCATGGGATTGTTCGTGCTCATGGGCTTATGCAGGTTATTACAACCCTCGACTTGCATACGGGGAAGACCAAGCCGTACAAGATGCTCGCGAAGCCGGTGCCAACGGATTCATCATGGTAGATCCCCACCGAAGAGGCTTTGGGGTTCCTTCCGCGAGAAATGCGCGAACGCTGGGTAAGCACATGGCGTTAGATCTGAGCTAAGAAAGACCAATTGACAAGCCTGTAACCTCTCCTATGTTCCTCTCGTAGCGCTGTCTGCATCCCTGCACCGATTTCCTCACCTTACCTCCATCGCAAATTCCTTCCCCTACGTTGTCTCACGTGTAAGTTGTTCTCGTGGGTAAATGGGACTTCCTGGCGATACGCTTTTTACTTCTCTCAGATGGGAACTACTGAGTCGTCCGTCAAAGGGTTCGTAAGCAGCGAACTTTCCGATATCATCGCTCGTAACCGCGAGCACAACCCCCGTACCTCTCGCCGTGGGTTTTTGGGTTGCAACGCGTCTTCACTTCGACACCGTCGTCGTTGGCAGTCGCATAGTCTCCCTCGTGCCCGGCAGATCATGTTCGCAAGTGGTAGGGAAGGACCCAAGGGATCGTCGTCTTCCGACTCCTCTACTGCCGGAGTTCAAAGCTCGCAATACCACTACTCCGTCGTCGCCGGAATTTCTCGACCGACTAGAATGACACTTCTTCCACCACGCTTTGGCCAGTTCAACAGCGAGTACATACCGAAAGCACCTTATGACTGCTTCATCGAGTTGGAGGAGGCACACAAAGCGATATGGAATGACCTGACTTTCTAGGTCAACTTCAAAAACCGCTATGGTTACATGAACCACCCATCCAAGTTGTACTTTGCGGAGACCTTATTGACCAAGTACGCTAACGGTGCACAACTCTGGCTGAAACGAGAGGATTTGTACGTGCTCACGGATCACGCAGTGCACTCGACCCGATCTCATACGTTTACAGCAATCATACGGGGCCACATAAGATCAATAACGCAGATGGTCGGGGGCGCGCATAGTTAAACTTTTTTGGCTAAATGTCGACGAAGATCTCGTTGGCCAAGTATCTCGGAAAAACTCGTATCATCGCCGAGACGGGTGCCGGACTGCATGGTGTGACCACTGCGACCGTGTGTGCCCGTTGCGGGACGGAGTGCATTGTCTATATGGGTGCCGAGGATGCACAGAGACAAGCCCTCAACGTCTTCCATATGAAGACGCTGGGTGCCAAGGTATACAACTTGGAATTCAAATCAAATAAGCTGTTGAACAAGGTCTACTTACGTCGTGCCCGTCGAGTCCGATTCCAAGAGGCTAAGGGATGCTGTTAACGAAGCGATGAGATTTTGGGTCTCTACTTGTAGAACGTTGCGACCGAGTGGATGATTGTATGCGTATTCCATTTCACTCCCGTATGACATGGTTTTGGTTGTTCTCTAGGCTCGAATGCCTCTGTCAGTAAGTCGTTATCCGTATGAGAGAGACGTTGACGACTGGCCACTGATCTGACTAGAAAGTCGATAGATATCCCGCGGAGAGAGATCGTTTGGGCCGTAGCGTCAGTGTAACTGCTTCCTCCCTCGTGATACCAGAAGCTTTCAAGCAAAGCACGGAATGAGTTCGCCATTCACGATACCGTCCGCATCGAGACTATTTTCCAAGGCATAATGGCATCGCCGAAACTGCAGTTTCTCAAGTCGGGGTTGACGTTCATGCTCGTATCGCTTAGGGTGAGTGCGGCTTGTCGACGGTCATCCGAGATAACACTGCCTCGCCGGGCCTTTCCAAGAGCACATGCGGGTCAAAGACAGGTGGTTATTTTCCTTGGCTATGATTGCGTAGCTACTCGAGAATGTCACTCTGGAGGCGGGGCCTCAAGGCGCCATTTCTGCAGAGTGCTCGCTTCATGTACGCTGAGGAATCAGATAGCTGAGGATCAAAAGTTCAGTCCGGCGCCGCTTATCCAACGAAGATAATTTAACATGGTCGGACTGGTGGACGCTTCCGAGCCAGGACAGGCAATCAATTCCTATATTATTGGTTAGCCAGCCGTCATCTCGTCGTCTATGTCTCACATGCTTTGGTTTACGGATAGCGTGCAAGGTGCAATTTCGCAGTGACGATGTTTGCAGGCCGCGAATCGCCGAACATCTCCTCGCCTTGACGGTATCATTTTGTACATATACTCTGTCCTCTGTCAGACACCATGGATGATCGATGACAAGTACATCCGAGTGACGAAGATGAATGGATTGACATCCCACATTAGGCATCACTACTCTAGGACTGGCAAGTGTAACCGGTAACGTCCAACTCCGCTGCGCTCGGCCATACCAATCAAATGGAACCGGTCGTATCCCAAACCCCTCGATCTTCTTCCCTTCCTCCCTTCGCAGCAGCGAAAGCGCTCGGATGGGTATCCACAACAGTCACCCCGTCTTTCGTGGACATGTCCCCCGCGTGTACGCTTGTTGCCGGTCTCGGAAGGCGGAGGACCTTCGCATGGGAGGATGGACCCGAAAAGGAAGTGTTGCATGACGGAAAGCTTGCCTGGTACTTGCGCTTTATACCTCATGATCATGGCTGGTTGACCTTGTCCCATGTTTTTTACCTTGGGAAAAAGAAGTGCAGGGGTTGAGGGTTGAGCGTATGGTGTCCTGAGAAACCACGTACAGCTGAAATGTCGTCTAGCATAGGCGAGTGCCACCGGAGAGAAGCCGTTTTTATCCGAAAAGCCCGTCAGACCCAAGATCGTCACTAATACATACGGACATAGACAGACAGAACTGATAAACTTGATACAAGCCAAGTGCATAGTCGTTCGCCAGTTCGTCGACGACCTCGTTATCATGGATCGCTTTTGGACGGAGATACTTGTGCCCTGAGCATAGCCAGTCAACGTCGACAGGAACGGACGGCCCAAGTGGAAACAGGAAATAAGCGTACCTCATAGTTGAGCAGATCCGAACAGGAAGGGCAGGAAGTAGTAGTCATCGAGGCCCCATACACCATGGGAGCCGGCAGGCTCGAGCCAGTTCGCATCACCTGAATATACCTGCGGTGCCCTTTTTGTTCAGCGATCAATTCCCCCAAGCTACGGCAGCAAAACCCACCGCCAGAACGCTCGAATGACCAGCGCGACATGATCACTCTCGCTGAGAACACCGACCCCTCCAAACAAATCCCGGAAGAAGGAGATACATAGGATCAACCTCAACAGCGTGTCGTCGTACTCACAGCCAGCATTAAAAGTTTGGCTCCATCCCCCTTCCATAATCGATGCGTTCGCGATTGCCCTATGCACGTACAAAATATGCGATGCTTCTGCGGTGGCATCTTCTGGGAAGTGAGGCAGAGTGACATGCAGCGACGGTGCTAGCCAATTCCAACGTACGGGAGGATCATCAACGTTAACGATCCAAGAGGGCAGCGGACCCACATCGTCTACTTTGTCGTAGAACATCCTGAACGCAGGGTTACCGAATCGTGAAGCTTTGTTGTCCATGGGAGGCGCATCCTTGACTACATCTTCGGTCTTATCCAGAACCTCAAGAATTGCCTTGACACCCTACTCTTCCGTAAGGAACAAGAACTCGAGGAATGACGAAGAGACGCACGGGCGATACGGACGCTTGATCCGTGAGTTTGGAGTAATTGTTCAAGTCCTCGATGCAGGTCACTATGGCGTTGTGAGTGTCGGACGATTGAAACGCGGCCAAATGTAGGCCGGATAGGATGCATTTCCTGGGTGCTTGGAACGTCACGTCGACACGGTGCCAGGTAGCACTTTGGTCGACGGTATCCGACCGGGTAAGACAATAGTGACAGCCCCTATCACAATGGCAAGTACACCCCGACGACTTGCCCTTGCCTTTCGCAAAGGACTTTCCCTCGAAACCCGTTCGCGCCCTCTTTCCTTTGACTTTCCGTTTATCATTCCGCCTCTCGCTTCGCATGGCAATGTTATCGGCTTTCTTTTTCTGTCTGGCTGCCACCTGCGCTGCCACCTACTCCTTCCGCTCATTCTTGGGGGCGGGTGATAATGAGGCACTCTCGACCACCGAACGAGCGTGTCGTGGACTCGCCATTTCTTTACCCTTCACCCTCACCTCGTCTTGCCAGTTGACTGGCTTTTGCAAAGAAGCTTCGCTATCCTTCACCTTCACACCTTCGATTCGTGCCTCTGCCTTTGACCATCGTTCATCCTCCTAAGCGGACTTGCGCTTCTCCTCTGATAAAGATGCAGGCTTCTCTTGACGCGCTGACAGCTGTGACACCGCTTGCGTCGGATTATTAGATGACTTGAGTTGCGCAGCTTTCTTGCTTGTAGAACCTGCAACAGCGGCAAACGCAATGTTCGAGAGAGGGGCGTCACGACGATTTGAGACCCCCGCAGAGGTGCCGGAGTCTTGCACAAGCAATTGGTTCTGATCCCTTCCCATCAAACATTCCTGCAAGACGGTATATATTATCGCGCACCTTGAAAGATCCAGCATATGTTTGCATCCTTCTTCTTTCCTTTCCTTCGTCTCCTTCCTGCACTTCTCTCGAAGTATCGCACGTCGTTTTCTTCTTAGTTCCAGCAATTCATCTCTGCTATCCGGCTCACCGTCACACGTGCATGAAATGCTTCTCCGGATCTGAGTACTGTTACGCTCTCTGGGTGACGCATCGGCACCACCTCAGTCGGCCTGTCGTTCCCTTCGTCCTCGTTCCCATTTTCAGAGACCGAGGGTGACAAATGTGGAGGTGTGGTAGGATCGCGTTTTCCCTTCCCCGTTTTTTTTTAGCGTTGGCGAGTTCGGGCAGCTTCATTTTGACGGTCTATGATAGACTTGTGATTTACTGGATCGAGCTACGAAAAAGATGGGGGTTCAATGTCAAAGCTAACTTCTCCAGAATAGGTTGCCAGCATACGTTCATACCGTTTCGCGCCATGCCCTCTTGGATGCCTCCTTTACAACTGGTTTGGGTATTTTGCTATGTTTCATGTGTTTACTCGACGCCTACGTCGGGACAGCCGGTAAAAAGCATGAGCAGTATGAACGTGATGTACGATGGTACCTGTGGGCCACCTGCATCGTCGTCTTTGACGAAGTAGTATTTCGGAGGAATGACACGGAACAGCACCCCAGACGTGTCGCGGAATGAGCGAAAGCCGCGGGGTCGACGTCCACGCCTACATACTCGGAGTGAATCCCGGGTGGATCATTCGAAGACCGTTGCAGGGTTCAGTCGATGACAACAACGCACTCGCGTCGTGGATGTCCTCGTCGAAGGTTCGTCTGATTCACTGGCCATCTGTGAGTTTGTTGTTTAGTAAACCCGAACCTTTTGTTTCCGACTCACAGACGGGCGGTTGGAGTCTGGGATCATACACTCGACAACTTCCACTGAGCACGGCTGGGTCCACTGTTTACATGGTCATCTGGTATTCTGCCAACGATGCGCTCACTGCAACAAGACATCTTCGCAGTACTACAACAGTTTTGGGAACTTTTGAAAGCCGGAACGAGACCCGTACCTTCCATTGCATATTGGGCTGATGACGCAAATTAAACAACCCGGTTTGAAAAACAGAAGGCTCCACTACGAGTGCACTTACTCCCTACCACCCCATCTGACAACTACCTCGCCGTGGACGCTATCAACGCAGCGTTCGATGCAAAAAAAAGAAGTTCGCCGTAATCAACTTGCTGGCTTGTCACTCATCCGCTCGACGATCTACAGGGAAGCCATGCTCCAGTAGCATTCGTCACCGCAGTTATCCCAGGAAGGATGTAACCGTCTCCATCCTTTTAGAAATGCAAGCCGGAAGGAACTGATATCATCGAAGTCGACTTTGCATTCTCAGAAGATCCCTTTGCAGATGGTCCTGTCATATCCCGTGAGTGCGTTCGATCTCCACCTCGTTCGTAGTCTAAGCGGAATGCGTTAGGTCGCTCTTCAAAATGTAGTCGACTATGCAACGATTGTCAGGTATGTCAAAGAGGCTCGAAGAAAGGGCCTCACTGTACTGGTGCTTTTGATGGGTGAGTCCAGTGTGCGACTTCATGAGGTCGTTCGTGCTAATTGGCTTATGCAGGTTACTATAACCCTATCCTTGCACATGGAAAAGAGAAAGCCGTATGAGATGCTTGCGAAGCTAGTGCCAACGGATTCATCTTGGTAGACATCCACCGGAAGACTCTGGGGTTCCGCGAGAAATGCACGAGTGCTGGCTGAGTACGGTACGTGGCATTGATTCTGAGCTAAGGAAGACCCACTGACGGGCCTATAGGCTCTCCTATGTCCCTCTCGTAGCACATTCGACATCTCTGCACCGACTTCCTTACCTGACTTCCATCCCGGATTCCTTCATCTGCGTTGTCTCACGTGTGACTTGTTCTTTTGTGTTAATGGGACTTCTTGGTAGACGCCTATTTTTTCCTCAGATGGGAATTACTGAATCATCCGTCTAAGGGTTCATGAACAGCGAGTGTCCTGATATCATCGCTCGTATTCGCATGCGCAAAGTCGGGTTGTATCACTTGAGTACTTGCGGTGAGCAACGATGGTGGTGGTGGGATTTGCAAGGATACTCCGAAGTCGTTGATCACGCGGCAGCCATCTCTGCGGCCGTCAATGCTGACTCACTGGCCTCCTCCAATGATCCATCTCTCCACCCACCCCATCTCGTCGCGCTTCGACCTTTTCCACCCTTGTAGGGGGCGCACCCCCCGGAAGAACAAAAACTTCGCAGACAGCCTAGAACGGAGGCGCTGGCAAAGACAACGGTGATAAAATGCATGTGCGGACCGTAACAACCGGCCGGTGAAAGGCCCTCAGTTAGTGTATAAGAGAAGACTCAGACGTCCGGTGTTTGAAGTGGACACCAAAGATCGATCGGTCGGTCCCCTTCGCTGAACCCTCCAGAATAACATAGTATCGTCGCGAAGATCATACATTGTCCTTAGACTCCGCCACGTATCATCCAGGCAGAAGCGAAGGAGATAGGAAATGAATACAACTGACAAAGAGTCGATCATTGATCGTGCCACTAGTCCTGTGTCTGCACACGAACCTATTTTTCTCTTTGAATCGTACATACTTATCAGTGTAACAAATCTCCAGGACCAGGATCCGAATGGCTGCAAAGATGATGTGATCCAAACGGATTTCTAATGGAACGCCCCAGCTTACCTAGATATTGTCGACCGATAACCAACTATCCAGTGTTTCTATTTGGCATGGCCGAGCCATAACAATTTTCCTGCCGTCGTTCTCCCTCCCCCGTTCTGCTCTACTTGTAGAACGTTGCGACCAAGTGGATGATTGTATGAGTATTCCCTTTTACTTCCATATGACATGGTTCTGGTTGTTTTCTAGGCCCGAATGCCTTTTCGTCAGTAAGTCGTTATCCTTATGAGAGAGACGTTGACGACTGGCCACTGATCTGGCTAGGCAGTCGATAGATATCCCACGGAGAGTGACCGTTGGGGCTGTAGCATCAGTGTAACTGCTTCCTCCCTCGTGATGCCGGAAACTTTCAAGCATAGCACGGAATGAGTTCGCCATTCACGATACCGTCCGCGTCGAGACTATTTTCCAAGGCATGACGGTAACGCTGAAACTGCAGTTTTTCAAGACGGGGTTGCCGTTCACGCTCGTATCGCTTGAGGTGAGTGCGGCTTATCGATGGTCATCCGAGATGACACTTCGCCGCTGGGCCTTTCTATGAGCATGTGGGACAAAGATAGGTGGTTATTTTCCTTGGCTACGATCACGTAGCTACTCGAGAACGTCACTCTGGAAGCGGGGCCTCGAGAGGCCATTTCTGCAGAGTGCTCACTTCGTGTCCGCTGAGGAACCAGATAGCTGAGGATCAAAAGTTCAGTGCGGCGCCGCTTATCCAACGAAGATAATTCATAACACGGTAGACTGGTGGACGCTTCCGAGCCAGGACAGGCAATCATTCCCTATCTCATTGGTTAGCCAGCCGTCATCTCGTCGTCTGTCTCACGTGCTTCGGTTTATGGATAGCGTCAAAGGGAACATCTCCTCGTCTTGACGGTAGGATTTTGTACGCATACTCTGTCCTCTGTCGGACACCATGGATGATCGATGACAAGTACATCCGAGTGACGAAGATGCATGCATTGACATCCCACAGTGGGGGTCACTACTCTAGGACTGGCAAGTGTAACCAGTAACGCCCAACTCCGCTGCGCTCGACCATATCAATCAAATGGAATTGGTCGTATCCCAGGCCCCTCGATCTTCTTCCCTTCCTCCCTTTCCCTCGCAGCAGCAGAGGCGCTCGGATAGGTATCCACAACACTCACCCCGTCCTTCGTGGACGTGTTCCCCGCGTGTAGTACGCTCGTTACCGAAGGATAGACCCGAGGAGGAAGTGTTGCATGACGGAAAGTTTGTTAAGTACCACCGCTTTATACACCTTGATCATGCCTAGTTGACCTTGACCTATGTTTTTTACCTTGGGAAAAAGAAGTGCTATCCTGAGAGATTGATTACAGCTGATATGTCGTCTAGCATTGGCGAGTGCCACCGGTGAGAAGCAGTTTTAATCTTAAAAGCCCACCAGAACTAAGATCGTCGCAGATATATATGGACAGACAGACAGAATTGATAAACTTGATACAAGTAAAGTACATATAGTTGTTCGCAAGTTCGTCGACGACCTTGTTATCGTGAATCGCTTCTGGACGGAGATGCCTTGTGCCCTGAGCATAGCCAGTCAACGTCGACAGGAAAGGACAGAAACAAGAAATGACGGTACCCCTCTTAGTTGAGCAGATCCGAACAGGAACGACAAGAAGTGGTAGTCGTCGAGGCCCCATACGCCATGGGTCCCAGCAAGCTCGAGCCAATACGTCGACTCAAGGATGCGCATCATGTGGATATACTTACGATGCCCTTTTGTTCAACGATCAATCCCCCCAAGCTACGCCAGCAAAACTCACCGCCAGGACGCTCGAATGACCAGTGCAACATGATTATTCTCACCGAGAAACACCGACCCGCTCCGAACAAATGCTGGAAGATGGGAATGCATAAGAATCAACCGCAACAGGGTGTCGTTGCACTCACAGTCAACGTAAGAAGCTTAGCTCCATCCCGCTTCCATAATTGATCCGTTCGCGATTTCCCCATGTATTCACAAAGTAAGCTGATATTTCATTAGTGGGAAGTGAGGCAGAGCGGCAGGCAGAGACAGTGCTAGCTAATTCCAACCTACGGGGGGATCAGTAGCGTAACGATCCACGTTGGCAGTGGACCCACATCGTCTACTTTGTCGTAGAACATCCTGATCGCAGGGTTACTGAACCAAACGTTCTCACAAGATAGTAGATTTTCGCGCACCGTAGTAGATCTAACGCTTTCTTTGCATCCACATCCTTCTTCTTTCCTGCGCCTTATCTCAGCGAATTTGCTCTCCGACTTTTTCTCCTCTCTACGCTTTCCTCGCAGCATCGCATACTGGCTTCTTCGTTCCTCCGCTAGCTCATCATTACCACCTGGTTCGGTGCAGCTGCCCTGACGCATGCCGCCATGCGTGGAAGTGTTTTCCCGAGTACCATTACGATCTAAGTGCGAGCATCGGTATCATCTCATTCAATCTGTCTCCACTTTCTGTCGTCGGTTATGGCTCAACGGTATCGAATCATCGTTCTGAGCTGCAGAGTTTGAAGGTGACGAACGTGCAGGTGAAGGGGTATCCCGTCTTCGCTTGTGAAGTTTCATCTTGAAGGTCTGTGATAGACCTGTAGTAGTCTACTAGATCGAGCGTCAAAACGAGACACATGGATGACCAACATATAAACCATACCTTTTCCTGCCATGCCTACTTGGATGCCTGTCATAGCTCGTCTGGATGCTGTCCTGTATCTGACAAACGCCATCCACGCTGCAACCTGCTCCTTCCGCTCATTCTTGTGGGTGCGTGATAATGAGGCATGTTCAACCACCGAACGAGCGAGTCGTGGACTCAGCATTTCTTCTTGCTCCTCACCTTCTCTTTTTCTTTCTGCTTGACCGCTTTTTTCAGAAGAGCTGCATTATCCTTCACTTTTACACCCTCGATTCGTGCCTCCGCCTCTCACCATCGCTCTCTCTCCTGAGTGGACTTATGCTTCTCCTCTGGCGAAGAGGCAAACTTCTCTTCGCGTGCTGATAGCTGAGACAATGCTTGAGTCGGATTATTAGACGACTTGAGCTGCGCGGCTTTATTGCTCGTGGAACTTGCAATAGCGGAAAACACAACGTTGGTGAGAGGGGCGCCACGACGATTAGACCCCCCCCCCTCCCCGGAGGTGCCGGAGTCTTGCACAAGCAACGGTTCTTTTCCTTTCCCATCAGACATTCCAGCAAGACGGTATACATTATCGCGCACCTTGATAGATCCGGCATTGTTCTATATCTTTTTTCTTTCCATTCGCTTTCTCCTTTTCGGCTTTCTTCCTTTCCTTCGTCTCCTTCCTACGCTTCTCTCGGAGTATTGCACGATGATTTCTTCGTTCTTCCAGCAATTCATCTCCGCTACTTGGCCCGCCCCCGCCACCCTGACACAACGCTGCCCTGCGTGCGTGAAGTTTTCCTCGGAGCACCGTTACGCTCTCGGCACGACGCATCGGCACCATCTCAGTCGGCTTTCCCTCGTTTTCTGTACTCGGTTGCTCCCCAGCGGCATCGAGTTGCATGGCGTCGTCATTCTCTGTTTTTCGAGAGTTTCCGAACCCGGTGGCAACTTCATTTTAGACGTCCACGATAGACTTGTGGATTGCAAGATCGAGCTACAAAACAAAAAGAGGGTCGGGAATCAAAACTACTCCATCCACGGGTTGCCAGCTATGTTCATACCTTTTCGCGTTGTGCCTTCTTGGACACCTCCTTCGCGACTTGTTTGGGTGCCTTCTTGTTTTTGCTGTGCTTCATGTATCTACTCGACGCCTACTACGTTGAGAATGAACGCGATGTACGACCGAACCCGCGGGCCTCCTGCATCGTCGTCTTCGACACGGTAGCGTTTTAGAAGGGATGGCACGGAGCAGCGCCTCGAACGTGTCATTGTGAGCCTCGATGGAGGTGCGAAGAACACCAGCCGGCGTTGGCGTCGTCGTTGGACTCGCTGGCGAGGCGGAGCAGCGCCCCCGACGTGTCGCGGATCGACGTCCACGCTTATACAATCGGAGTGAATCCCGGGTGGATCATTGAAGACACAGTCAAATCGGGAATGACGCAGTGACAGCGCCGTCGCAGGGTTCGGTCGATGACAACAACAAACTCGCGTCGTGGATGTCCTCGTCGGAGGTTCGTCAGATTACCTGACCATCTGTGAGTTTGTCGATGACAGAAAATGTAAGCTCGCAGGTGTTCCCAGGTGCAAATGCACTTGCATCCCGTCAGAGTCGCTGGGATTATACACTCCAAATGTATGGCAACCTCCACTCAGTGAGCATGGCTGGGTCCACTGTTTACATGGTTGTCTGGTATTCTGCTGACAGTATGCTCACTGTGACAAAACATCTGCAGCAGTCTCGAGAACATTTGAAAGCTGGAATGAAGATCTGTTCCCTCAATTGCATTTCACATATCCAATTAGCCTGAGCCCAGTGTTAGGCTGTGACAAAAGTCCGTGGAGAGACAGCAAGACTGAAGTCAAGGCCTACTAAACAAACCCTCTAGATGAGAGTTAGAGACCTGGCTAGTGATGGTACTTTGAGCTAGACTTGGCGAACCCTTACTCAAGTCAGTCGACCAGAGTAGTGATCACAGAAAGTGAAAGGAATAGGCTCATTGCAAGGTAGCTAAAAGCTGGGGATCACAAACAATCCACAGCCCCCATATACTCCTATGATACATGAGGGTGGGCCAGCAAACACACTGCTACCAAAGGGAAATGACTCAGATACAAGTCACTGGCACAGGTATGCGCAGCTGCACAGTAAGTAGGCAGTACCATAGAAATGAGACTGACCTATGGCGAGTGTCCAATCGGTGCTGCCAAGTGGGACGACTCACCAGGAGTCACAAGTACAAAGACAGATCCAAGGACACAAGCTGAGCCATGGTGGCTGCGGAAACCAGTGTCCATGGCAACAGGAACGAGCTCGCACTTGAAAGGGAAGAAGGGTGTGAGCCATACACAGTACAGACCCCATGTAGTCAAATTAGTCACAACTCATGGCCAGCCTGCATGCCAAAATGCCAAGGCTTATGTAAAGCCTGTGGCAGGCCTGCCAAATCAAATAAGCTGAGACTCATAAGCAGGCCTGAGGGCCAGGTGTGACCACAACTCATGAGTAGGCCCTACATGATGGTATGTTGCAGAGACCATAACAAAAGGGTGGGCCCATCTTGTATGTGTAAGCTGATGCAACTGACCATGGATGGGCCCTTGTGGCATGCTGCAATCACATGGGAGGGCCCATGTGGCTTACTGCAGGTGACATGGAAGGGCCTGTGTGGCTTTCCACAGGTGACATGGAAGGGCCTGTGCCACTTTCCATGGGTGACATGGAAGGGCCCATGCTGCTTTCCACAGGTGACATGGAAGGGCCTGTGCAGCTTTCCATGGGTGACATGGAAGGGCCCATGCGGCTTACTGCAGGTGACATGAAAGGGTCTGGGTGACATGCCATACATGGCATCACAACACATGGACAGGCCTTTGGTTAGTAAAATAGACTATGATGTAACATGTGGAAGGGCCCATGCAGCTTTCTGTGGGTGACATGGATGGGCCCTTGCAGCATGCTGCAATCACATGGGAGGGCCCATGTGGCTTACCACAGGTGACATGCCATACATGGCATCACAACATATGGATGGGCGGGGTGCAGTAGCCATTTACCATGGGAAATACATTGCAGAATGACATACTGATACAGTAGTGTCATACATATTATAGTTACCAATAGGCACTAAACCTGCTGAGCTGAACCACCTGAGGCAGCTCTTCTGCACAAGCCACACCAGGTCTGTGCGGTATCCATTTTCTGCAGGCAATACATTTTGGAATGAGTTCCACTAACTGGATGCACATGATGGTTACCTGTAGCCACTAACCCTGCCGAGCTGAACCCTCTGAGGCAGCTCTTCCATGCAAGCTGCACCAGGTCTGTGTGGTATCCATTTTGCACAGGCAATACATTTCGGAATGACTTCCACTAACTAGATACACATTATGGTTACCCATAGCCACTAGCCCTGCCGAGCCAAACCACCCAAGGCAGCACTTCCACACAAGCCGCACTGCTGCCAGTATAGTGTTGCCACGGTTCGCCAAACTGCCTCAAGCCATTGGCCATAGCTCACTCAATTTACTAGCTATTAATATAATTCTTTTTGATTTGGGGGTTTTGAATATGGGGCTACAATCGTGGGTACTTTTTTCGCTGACTAAGCTGCTCAATCCTGAACGGTTTGGGCCTCCAAACCGAACCGAGGCAACACTACGCCAGTATGCTTCCATACCAGGTCTGTGCGGTATCCATTTTGGGTGGGAAATATATTTCGGAATGAGTTCCACTAACTGGATACACATTATACATCAGGGGAGGTTTGAAGTGCTGGTATTCCCAGATAATTATGTTAAGTAGTTATCTGTCTGATATGAATTGAATAATGGTGTATAAGGCATGATCATCCACAAATCATAATGATAACAGTCAGATAATGCATTAGATAACCTGGCAGACATTTTACTATCTGGTCAACTCCATATAGGCCTGATATAAGAATTACAATACTTTTATCATCATGATATCATGATGACAAGAGCTGATATGTCATATATAATAATGTCATGTAATTGACAGTACATTATAATTGCTCATCAGATAATATCATCATGATATGAATGACAATATTCTTTTCAGTCTGATTTCACTTTGATCATCAATATCTAGTCTTGCCATCTATATCATTTTATGATCATTTGAACAACTCTTCCCCAGCCACAAGTGTGGGAATGTCTTTGTAATGACTGTATAGTACATGTTATATAAACTCAACCTCTCTCCCCTTCTCTCTCTTCTTCACTCTTGTCTCTGAGTTCTACCTCAGGGAAAGAGTCACTCTAAGACTCTAAGTCTTAGGGTTCATATCCAGGTAAGTGTAGCCTTGTGTGAAGTCATCTGTGAGTGTCTTTCCCTGTTTAATTTTCGCTTTTTTGGAGGTTTAAGTAGTTCATACTTAGTAGGTAGTGTAGTGAGTAGGTACTGATTATGTAAACAATATGGAATGGAATTGCTTTATAGTAATATCATGATTGATAAGTCCAATTGAAGGTTGCTATAGCAAAATTTATTTTTAAGCTGTTGGTGGTGTCAATGACAACTGTTGGTAATGTCTGATAATGAAAGACATATATGATCTACTGTTCACATTCTGATACATATGATCCACTCTACCTAAGTGATTACTTTTGACCTATGCTGCCAAGGCTCCCAGAGAATATATAGCATTACCAATGTGTATATCATTATGATATACCTTATAGGGCTTTACAGGGTAGATAAAGTCTTATATAACATTATCATTTTATTAAAATTTTCCTGATGTAGTTACCCATAGCCACTCAGCCTGCCAAGCTGAACCACCCGAGGCTGCTCTTCCATGCAAGCCACACCAGGTCTGTGCGGTATCCATTTTCTGCAGGCAATACATTTCAGAGTGACTTCCACTAACTAGATACACATTATGGTTACCCATAGCCACTAGCCCTGCCGAGCCAAACCACCCAAGGCAGTGCTTCCACACAAGCCACACTGCCACTGGTATGCTTCCATACTGGGTCTGTGTGGCATGCATTTTCTGTGGGAAATCGATTGCAGAATGACATACAGTAATGTCATATGTATTATAGTTACCCATAGGCAATAAACCTGCCAAGCCAAACCACCCAAGGCAGCTCTTCCATGCAAGCCGCACCAGATCTGTGCGGTATCCATTTTCCATGGGAAATACATTTCGGAATGAGTTCCACTAACTAGATACACATTATAGGTACCCATAGACACTAGCCCTGCTGAGCCGAACCCCCTGAGGCAGCTCTTCCACACAAGCTGCACTTCCGCAGGTATGCTTCCATACCGGGTCTGTGCGGTATCCATTTTGGGTGGGAAATATATTTCAGAATGAGTTTCACCAACTGGATACACATTATGGTTACCTGTAGCCACTAATCCCGCCAAGCCGAACCCCCTGAGGCAGCTCCTCCACACAAGCTGCACCTCCACAGGTATGCTTCCATACCGGGTCTGTGTGGCATGCATTTTCTGTGGGAAATTGATTGCAGAATGACGTACAGTAATGTCATATGTATTATAGTTACCCATAGGCAATAAACCTGCCAAGCCAACACCCTGGATGGAAGTTGGTGAGATTATGTTGGAGCAGCCTTCGAGGAGCAGGGTGAGCCTGAGGATGATGCAGAACAAGGTGAAGAGCGGCCCACCAAAAAGGCTAAGAAGGTCGATCCAGTAAGTTTCGTCATGGCTGACAACGGTGAAATCTGGGTTGGTCTGATTACCAGACTTAGCTGCACTAGGAAACATCAAATGGTGCACAGGTTCTTGACCGCACATTACAGTAAGTGTTCATCCATCTACTGAAGAGCTTGATCTGACTTGCCATGCAAAGGAAAGGCATGCAGGCATGCATCCGCTGCCATACCATTCAAGCGGTTGGGTCAGTACCAAAAGGAAATGATTGCAGCACGGCATCTCCCCCCCAACTTCACCTTCACTGTGGATCCAAGTCATATGCACATTGCCACAGCGGTCGAGCTATTGAATTTCTGGCGCAGGTGGCAAGAGTCTCATCCTGGAGATGTGTTCGAATTTCAAAAATGGTTAGACAGCCTCAGCAACTTGCAGGATCCAGTGACATGCAGTGACTATCCACTCTTGATCACAAG
The DNA here is from genome assembly GCA_024613185.1 of Pisolithus microcarpus. NCBI lineage: Eukaryota > Fungi > Basidiomycota > Agaricomycetes > Boletales > Pisolithaceae > Pisolithus > Pisolithus microcarpus. Next base: position 256,668 of record JANFAI010000059.1, on the reverse strand, counting down.
GGGGAGGTGGAGCAGATCACAGACACCTGCTCCTCCCCCACATGAAAAGGTACCCACCAAGAGGAGTCAGGCACGGAAGAAGAGGAGTTCCTTAAGGTCTGTTAAGGGAGCAAGATGAGGGAGTGTATGCACATCTAGTGCAGCCAGTGATTGGAGCATGGATTACACAGATGCAGGAACAGATCCTGAAACTGATGCTGAACAAAATGCAGAAACTGATGCCGATACAACTGGCAAACCTGATGCGGAAACTGATGCAGAAACTGATGCAGAAACTGGTAATGAAACAACGGTATGTATCTAATCATTATATTGATTGGCTGGAACATTTATACATGTGATTACATCCTAGACGTGCAGTCCCCACCTACCGTGCAGCATGATCCCTGTAGCTTCAAGCTCTAACCATCACCGCTCCAAAACTCCCATGCCGCATCGCGCATTCACCGAGCAAGAATCAGGTGATGATGAAAACAGTGGATGTGGAGATGGGGAAAATGATGTTCCTGCACAACACAAACATACCCCCACAAAAAGATCAAGAGTTAAACCTCGAGGTGAGAATGCTATAGCCATGGCATAATTGTTCCAACAACTGAGGCCATGCCTAGTTGTTCATACAACCAGAAAGCTCCGGGACATGAGTGAATATAACGATGGTGGCATTGATGTGGTGCCATTGATTGACCAGGGGACTGCACCGCCTCACACACCAAGAGTCCAGCACATGGCTGGGAAGTTAAAACCTGCCCTGAAACATGCCAATCATTCCAACAACCATTCCAAAAATCCTGCAAAGGATTTAGAGGATAGTACATGGAAGTCACCCCGCATCTGAAAGATTCCACTGAAACCAGATGCAGATGTTCCATCCCCTCAGAACAGGAAACCTGTCAAGCAAAAATCCAAAGCTGGTAAGGTTTCCACAGGGAAAAAGCAAAAAACTGCCTGAGATGCCGCAGCATTCTCCAGTCCCTTTTTCCAGAAGTTAGAGGTGGGTTTTCTGATACCTCCCAAATTATACTTGTACATATAGCACAATATCATAGTATATATTATATATGTGGGGCAAAGTTCATCAGAGCACCAATATGCTGGAGATATGTAGCTGCAGAACCATGACCAGCAGCGGGAGCGGAACACTTGTCCCATTTTGGCTTGCCTTATATAATCTGAACGTCAAAACCATGCACACACACATTGCCCGGTAGCGGTATACCTCGCAGCATACATTCCCACGGTTCAAATCCGACTCGTGCCACAAGTGTGCATTGTAACTTATCAAATGGCCCACCACTGTCCCTCATGTCGAACCTGCAGGAACGCAAAGTACGTTTCTACAATGAAGGTAAGAGATTCATTATCCCACAATCTAAGGTACTCAATAGTTAATAGTTGAAATATTGACCATTGATCAGAGCAGCCAGAGCAGTGGTTCGGTGCACGAGGCAAATGACCCTGGTCCATCCCCCTTGGCCACCACCTCTCACCATACCAAACAGGGGAGATCGTCCCAACCTGGTGGACACCATGATGCTGCAGTTTCTGATGATGATCAGATGGATTGGATGGAAGATTTCCAAGTGGATGATGGGCAGATTCCACTGCCTTATGTGCCTGAGGCAGATATTGATGCTCCTGAAAATGATGATGATCTAGACCAGATCCCTCCCCCCCCTCCATCGGCAACCATTATCTCAGCCAGGTCTGATGCGGATGACAAAATTGTGGGTGGTAAGCTCACTGGAAGTGTGCGAGAGGATATCGGTATGTTTCATCCGTGATATATTGGGTAACTCCCCACATCATTTTTTAGGTGCTGATGTTGTTGTATTGGAGGAGTTAGACGATGAACAGGACCCTCCACTGGTACCCGCATCACCCAGTAGGCATTTTCCATCTCCACTGTCACCTCTGAGTGTTAACTGCATCACGCTGTAGATGATAATTTGGATGTATTGGAGCAGCTAGTAGTGGAACAAGACCCACCGCCGGTACCCGCATCACCTGGTAAGCATTGCCCAAATTGCCACTCATCCAAGAAGGTTTATCCCCCATCTGTTTAGGCTCTTCCACTGCTCGATTGGCACATGAGAGGATTCCATCGCAACCTCGTTCCCTGCCTGGTACATTCATTTTTTGTGGTGCAAGGCAGCACATGCTGATCTGAAAGCACACCCACATAACACCAATGTAGCACAGGAGTCATTTGACACATTATCATTAGCACAGGTCACAAATCTGGCAGAGGACCAGCATGATATGGACAGCAAGACCGATTTTGCACGTGCTGAACAGTGGTGGATGTGTGGAAAGTTTTTTGATTTATATGAGACCTTTTTCGGTGTGCAGATGTCCTTCATGACAGGTGTCTGATGTGGTTACAATTTATACAGAACCGGTCCCATCACATACAGTTAGAATGGAAATGGAACATGAGGGGCTCATTAACCCAGGGGCAGATGAGGAAGGTCAGTATGTTGATGTGGTCTTTGAAACCTCTAATCACATATGCAGTATTCTGTGCGATATACGAGATGAAGTTGCGCTGCCGTCATACCCACCTACATTACGAATTTGGCCATGATGCCCACCTCGATCAACATATTCTTGAGGCCATGAGAAGGATCGCATACGACCTTGAATACTTGGCAAAATGCAGGATTGACCTCATCAAGGAAGCACGGAAAGCCATCCACCTGCTGGATGCCATGGAGGCTAGCGAAGATCCATACAAAGCCCTCGGATTCAGGTGTTACTGCGGCAAGGAGGAAAACCTGGCCCAGAAATCACTGGCGGAAATGGTCACCATCTACCTCAGCTGTCGCATCGAAGCTGCTGCGGTTCATTTGCTGAGCATGCCTCACATTGCGGACTGGCCAAAACATTGGTTCAATAACCTCTTCTTGGACATGGTGAGAATTTCATTACTCTTCTAAACCATGGCCCTAATCTGCATGGGTATAGTGGTACCTGACCAACCTCCTTCCATTGACAATTACACAGTCATCCCATGCCCCACCTCTGCCGGCCTGCTATCATTCCTTTTTGCATGGTGGATGGACAGAAGACACTTTCCACGAAGAGTTGCTGCACATACCCATCGGTGAGTTCAGAATGATCGACCACATTGCAAATTTGATTCTGCTTTGGACGCTGCATGGTATTTGCAGGCATGACGGCTTCACCTCGGCCTGGTGGTTCGGTTCCAATGAGACCTATCAGTGGCATGCTGTGGATGGAAATTTGGGCGCAATGGCAGCTGAAGCCCATGCATTCTTTAAGGTATTCCACATTCCCTGATCCAAGTATAATTGCTAAGCAATATTTATGGACTAGAACCTGTGGCCAGCGAATGAATCTCCCATCCGAACTTCATCGACCACATCCAATCTGATTCTATCTCAAATTTTATACTGCGTTTGCAACACATGGAAATGTTGATTGAGTGGCTGAGCCAGGACATGGAACATATGTTCTCAAAGATGATAGCATTGTCTGAGATTGCAGGTGTTTCATCCGTGTTGTAGTAGAAATCACTCATTGTGTACATCTTGGAATGATTCATATCTGTATGTGGCTCATCATTACATGCTCAGCAATTTCTAGATGATGATACCACCTTCGAAGAAATAAAATATACATCAACATCGAGAACAGCATGCCTTCTCAATGCCCAGTATCTTTGTTGTGTTGAATGCAGCTCGGAATTACTTCCGCCGAGGATGGGTATTTTTTCCTTCGGTAAGTATCATATGTACTGAAGTGTGCAGAGCTATGAAGTTAAGTGCGCTATGTTTGGTGCCTCGCATACCGAGACACCTATGGAACGATGCACATTCTCTCACATGTAATAAGCCAGACATGCACGGTTGCTGTCCACATGTCCAACACCATGCTCAAGTGCGGATCCAGAGAAGGCGACTACTGTTCCTGGATTATAGCGAAGTCAGAGGTCCAGGGTTGGGATCACAAAATCCAGCGGCTTGTAATCACCAACTGTCAGTAGCATATCCAACCATGATGGCTGCCCGTTGATATCTGTATGATAAGGGGTGGCACGGTTTACCATTATGGACATGCTGCTGTACACATTGTTCCATATTGATAATGCCGAAATCATGTCGGCGTCAGCTTCGGCATTGGCTTTGGCAGATAGGTGGGACAGCACTTCCTTGCCAGCACGGTACATGCGTGGATGGATCACCATCAAAGCTCCAGATAGCAAAGCGTGAACCCCAGCCATATCTGCAAGCCATCCACATGGCCCCTGCAGACCCGTTCTTGCCTTCAGCAAATGTGATACCTCTGGGCAGTGATTGGGGGGCTGGCAATGGTTGAATCAGATGACATCATGCGGGTATTCCTTATTGCGTACCCCATGCCCCTGTTGAAACTATGTGGGTGAGAGGTCTATTGTGCCCTTAAGATCTGCATGGTCGCAGAAGTAGTTAATGTCATTCCGCCAGCCACGTGAGTTGAACTGCTTGAAGCTCTGCTCTAATGGAGCTTTAAGCTGCATAATGGACTGCCAAATTGCTCTCTGTGCTGGCAGTTAACTCTGAGATTCATGGACATTCATCAGGCATACCTGATTTGTGTTGCTAATGGCACCGGGAAGGTACCACAAAAGTATTCCACTGTCAGAATCAATGAACACGGTAGGATGAGTGACTTCTGTGAAACCGAGTGATATGTCTACACGTCGACTGCAACTGCGGCGGGCATCCTCAATGGTTACTTGATGTCTCAGTGTCAGCTGGGATCATCAGGGAACCTTTGATGTGCTGGTATTCCCAGTTAATTATGGTAAGCAGTTATCTGTCTGATATGAATTGGATAATGGTGTATAGGGCATGATCATCTATAAATCATAATAATAATAGTCAGACAATGCATTAGAATACCTGGCAGACATTTTACTATCTGGTCAACTGCATATAGGCCTGATATAAGAGTTACAATACTTTTGTCATCATGATATAATGATGACAAGAGCTGATATGCCACATATAATAATACTATGTAGTTGACAATAGATTATAATTGCTCATCAGATAATATCATCATCATATCAATGACAATATTGTTTTCAGTCTGATTTCACTTTGATCATCAATATCTAGTCTTGTCATCTATGTCATTTATGATCATTTGAACAACTCTTCCCCAGCCACAAGTGTGGGAATGTCTTTGTAATGACTGTATAGTACATGTTATATAAACTCATCCTCTCTCCCCTTCTCTCTCTTCTTCACTCTTGTCTCTGAGTTCTACCTCAGGGCAAGAGTCACTCTAAGACTTTAAGTCTTAGAGTTCATACCCAGGTAAGTGTAGCCTTGTGTGAAGTGATATGTGAGTGTCTTTCTCTGTTTTATTTTCACTTTTTTGGAGGTTTAAGTAGTTCATCATACTTAGTAGTGTACTCAGTAGGTACTCATATATTGAATGAAATTGCTTTCTCATAATATCATGATTGATAAGTTCAATTGAAGGTTGCTATAGCAATTTTTATTTTAAGCTGTTGATGGTGTCAATGACAATTGTTGGTAATGTCTGATAATGAAAGACATACATGATCTACTGTTCACATTCTGATACATATGATCTACTCTACCTACATGATAACTTTTGACCAATGCTGCCAAGGCTCCCAGTCAATATATAGCATTACCAATGTGTATGTCATTATGATGTACCTTATAGGGCTTTACAGGGTAGATAAAGTCTTATATAACATAATCATTTCATTAAAATTTCCCTGATGATGTAACCAAGATCTTATAACTCGCCTTGATTATTATATGCTGCAACTATTATTGCCGTGATGTGATCTGCTTCACATACCATTGGAAATGGCAGGGATAGGTCGGGGAGCGCATGTCTGCTTTTGCATACCTCTTCCAGAAAGCGGTTCCACATGTATCTTGCAACCATTTCCATTAATCCCCCATGCAGGTTCTGTTGTACTTCCGTGCCTTGAGTGAGACCATCCATGGTATGATACAGTATTGGAAATTGACATTCTGCAGTGAAAACTTCACCTCTCTGGAATGCTTCAGATGTAATGTGCCACCAACCTCTTATGGAAGGCGACAGCTGATCAATGTTCCCACCACTGTACCATCAGCAAAACAGCTTGAGAGGGCGGTATGATTTTTGATGCAATTTGCAGCATGGCTCACTCGTCTTATCGTCATCGCCAGCTTAAGGTACTCTGTACTACTTCATCTAAAATTGTATTTGCGATATCTGCAAGTACATTGTACCATATGCCGTGATTACATATGCTGCGGCCTATGCCAAAACATTTCCCTGGATTCTGTTCTCTTTATATTTCCACAGACATTCTTGCCCCTATGCATAAGCCTGCCATGTGTAATGCTGACACCCGTTCCCTCATGCACAGGCCAGCCCGAGTGCCACCCCACAGCTTAGGGTGGGCTCTCTCCAGCACAATGCCAACACCCGTGGCTCTACGCACGGGCCCGCTGGAGTGCAATGCTGACACATGTGGAGCCTTGCATGGGCCTGCCCAAGTGACATGCCACTATTCATCATACTTAGGGTGGGCCTGCTCTAGTGCAATGCTGACACCCATGGTCCCATACCCAGGCCTGCTCGAGTGCAATGCCATTGCTCATCGTACTAAGGGCAGGCCTGCTCATTTGCCATACCCCAGCTTCGGGCGGGCCCTCACTAATGTAATGCCGACACCTGTGGCACCATGCATGGGCCTGCCCAAGTGCCATACCACTTTTCATGGTACTTAATGTGGGCCCACTCTTGTGCAATGCCAACACCTGTGGTCCCATACCCAGGCCCACTCAAGTGCAATGCCATTGCTCATGGTACTAAGGGTGGGCCTGCTCATTTGCCATGCTGCAGCTTCGGGCAGGCCCTCACTAATGTAATGCTGACACCTGTGGTGCCATGCACGGGCCTGCCCAAGTGCCATACCACTTTTCATGGTACTAGTGTGGGCCTGCTCATGTGCCATGCTGACACCTGTGACCCCATGCATGGGCCTGCTCTAGTGCAATGCCGACACCTGTGGCGCCATGCACAGGCCTGCCTGAGTGCCATGCCACTATTCATGGTACTTAGGGCAGGCCTGCTCTAGTGCAATGCTGCCACCAGTGGTCCCATACCTGGGCCCACCCAAGTGCCATGCCATTGCTCATGGTACTAAGGGCGGGCCTGCTCAAGTACCATGCCACAGCTTTGGGTGGGCCCTCACTAGTGCAATGCTGACACCTGTGGCTCCACACACGGGCCCACTTGAGTGCAATGTCGACACCCGCAGCACCATGCACAGGCCTGCCCAAGTGCCATACCACTGTTTATGGTACTTAATGCAGGCCCGCTCATGTGCCATGTTGACACCCATGACCCCATGCACAGGCCCGCTGTGAGTCGACGTGTGGATCAATGGCAAAAACACCGAAAAAAAACCCAACACAAAGACAATTGCCGAGTTGGTGGTTTTCCTACGTGGGCTTTGGCTCGAGGGATCTGTTAAAATAAAATAGGGGAGGGGTTCCGTGCACCTAGAGGGGGCTAGGGCAGAGGGTATGGGTGCTCCTGATGAAGGGGGAGCAGGGGAAGACTGAAAATGCGAAGAGAATAGGCTGCTCTGAGCCTAGAAGCGATGTAAGATGATGAAGATAACAGTAAGTAGACCCTTAATGGAGCCTCAAATACTGCAGGAATAGAGATGATGATGAGGGGCTTAAAAGTGACGATGATTGGGCCTAATGATGATGATGATGAGTGAGCAGGTAAGTCTTTACACAGGGGACTGCTTCCTATGCAGGGGACTTGGTAGCTGCTTGATTGCTGTCGACGTATTGGTACTTTATATACAAAAAGGTAGCGTAGCCTGCAGTAAATATGGAGCAACACTTTGTAAGTGATCTGTAAGCGATTGGTAAGGGGATTGGTAAAGGATTGGTAAGGCTCTGTAAGGATGAGTAAGGACAGTAAGCAATTGGTAAGTAAAACCAGTAAGCATGACGAAGATTATCACTAATCAATTTGAAAACAGAATGAGTCATCAAGGAACGGATGAATAATGCGAAAAGGGGAATGAGTAAGCGCACTGGTCACTGCTGATTAAGGGATATGACTGCAAATGAGCCATAGTGACTCCTAGATCTAAGATCTAGATGCATTATGGTAACTTGCTGCGTGTCCAAACGAAGAACAGTGGGGGTTTCTGCCAGGGGCCAATTTTGGGGGTCTCCAGGGTAGTCAGGGCATAGGATTTCGCAACTTTTCCCCCTTTCCTCCTCTCTGTAAAGCGACCTGCATTAGCTGCAGCTAGTGTTCTGGAGGGTTTGAGGAGGAGGAAGGGCCATCTTCTCCCATAAGAGCAGGGAGAAGTGTCTCAAATTCATCATGAATGCGATCAGATAGACTGGATGACAGTAATTGGTATTGAACCTGTCGCAACTTCGGAAGAACGAAGGATGAGATTGAGAGGTAGACGTTGCAGGGCACAGGGATGAAGGATCCATATGCTTCTTCGACTGGAGAAACTGAAACAACCACATATGATTTTTCAAGCCTGATAACAGACCTGAGACGACCAAAGAAAGTCCTCCTCGATGTCAGACTGACAAGGAGAACTCACTGTCCCAAAGCGATAGGATGGGAGGTCATGGACGAGGGAGGGATGAACCAGGAGGCTTCAGGGCGAATGCTAGTGGGGATTCCTGGCAAGTACTCGTAGTTATTCTCCCTAGCAAAGGGGATGAGTGAAGAGATCGTCGAAGAGGTGGCCATTACAATAAAAAGTGGCGAAATGGGCGTTTGTTGGCAGAAATGATGCAGAAAATCGTGGAGGGCGAGGATCGTCACCAAATTTGGTAGGCAGGATGGCGTGGTCGAGAGCTTTCTGTGAGCGTGGGAATGATGTCGATATCTTTAGAAATGGCTGAGATATTCGAAAAATCGGAATGCCGTAAACTGGCGCTCGAAAACTTTTATTCGGCGCTTGAGCGGTTTCTTCCCTAACGTTAAGGGTGGTTCTTGTGCAACGGATGACTGCTAGACACTCCAGTCATTCTGCGCATTAGGGCTAGGCTTCTCCATTCTTCATCATTCAGCCTTTTGGGTCCATGCTCACGTCGCCAAACACCTTTGGTGCGTGACACCGCTTGAGTGCCATTACTAGCATTCTACACACCGGCCCATTCATGTCTTGCATCAGTTCACCTGCAGCAGGCCAATCCATGGGATGTAGTATTTGCCTGGAAATCATCACAGGCCCACTCATATCCTACAGTCAATTGTCCCCCTTGGGCCCACTCATGTGTCCAGGTGGAATGGCTCACCCAGGCCTGCCAAGGGGCCTACAAGAGCATTGGTTATTTGGCTCACAGGCTAGCCATGTGTTGTGACTAAGTTGACTACATGGGGTTGATATAATGATGACAAGAGCTGATATGCCATATATAATAATGCTATGTAGTTGACAGTACATTATAATTGCTCATCAGATAATATCATCATGATATGAATGATAATATTCTTTTTAGTCTGATTTCACTTTGATCATCAACATCTAGTCTTGTCATCTATGTCATTTTATGATCATTTGAACAACTCTTCCCCAGCCACAAGTGTGGGAATGTCTTTGTAATGACTGTATAGTACATGTTATATAAACTCATCCTCTCTCCCCTTCTCTCTCTTCTTCACTCTTGTCTCTGAGTTCTACCTCAGAGCAAGAGTCACTCTAGGACTCTAAGTCTTAGGGTTCATATGCAGGTAAGTGTACCCTTGTGTGAAGTCATCTGTAAGTGTCTTTCTCTGCTTTATTTTTGCTTTTTTGGAGGTTTCAGTAGTTCATCAGACTTAGTAGTGTACTCATTAGGTACTCATTATGTAATTGATATTGAATGAAAATGCTTTCTTGTATTATGATGATTGATATGTTCAATTGAAGGTTGCCATAGCAATTTTTATTTTTAAGCTGTTGATGGTGTCAATGACAATTGTTGGTAATGTCTGATAATGAAAGACATATATGATCTACTGTTCACATTCTGATACATATGATCCACTCTACCTGAATGATTACTTTTGACCTATGCTGCCAAGGCTCCCAGAGAATATATAGCATTACCAATGTGTATGTCATTATGATATAACTTATAGGGCTTTACAGGGTAGATAAAGTCTTATATAACATTATCATTTCATTAAAATTTTCCTGATGTAGTCACATTTGTCACCACAGGTTATCCCAGCAAGGATGGCAGCCATCATTTTAGCAATGCAGACTGGAGGAGTTGATATCATCAAAGTTTGCATCCCATTCTCAGATCCCATCGCAGACAGTCCTGTCATTCAAGGAACTAATCTCATGAGTGCATTTGTTCTACACCTCATTTGTAGTCTAAGTGGAATATGTTAGGTCACACAGCAAGCATTTCACAATGTTTCTTCAGAAGAAATGCTGAAAAAATGGAGGGAAGAGATACTCTTTTATTTTTGATGTTTGAAAGGGAGAAATGCAAAAACAATATTTTATGTTTGTCCAAAAAGCATGGATTGATGGTAGTGCCCATTAGCTTCTACTCTAATTGGCACTAGCATCAATTCATGTTCTCTGGAAGAAAATAAAACATTATTTTTGCATTTTTTCTTTCCAAACATCAAAAATAAAAGAGTATCTCTTCCCTCCCTTTTTTCAGCATGTTTTCTGAAGAAAAACAGTGAAATGCTTGCAGTGTCACTCTCCAGAATAGAGTTGACTATGCAACGATTCTTGGGCAAGATAAGGAGGCTCGAAGCAAAGATCTCGCTGTACCAGTGCTTGTGATGGGTGAGTCTAGTATACATCATCATGAAGTCGTTTGTGCTAGTGTTACTGCAGCTCGGCTAATGTTGAGCTGACTCCAGCTATTGATGACTAACATGATGGCTGGGCTAACTGAGCTAGTTCAAATACAGCATACAGCTCGGTGTGGCTCCACAGCCCCACCTACCAGCTCACAGCCAAGCTGTACACATGGTAGCTAAAGCTGGCTGGGAGTCGGCTCGAAGTCAGCTCAAGTTCACTTGCAAACTTCTTACATGCTGTACAATATCATTTACTTTTTGTACAACACCAAAATGTAGCTAACGAGACTGTAAACATTGATGATACATTTGTACTGACTACTGAAGGAATTGTCAGCACTCAGTAGGGAGAAGAATATATGGAAATTAACTCACAATGGGAGTTCATGCTGCTATCATGGGCGACTTGACAGCAAAAGATGTGGGACCACAGCTAAGTGATGTGTGAACTCAACAATGCCTCGGTGGGGCAGGAGATAGGCACTGGGCCACAGAAGGGTTGAGATCATTATGATCAGCTTGAGAGAGGTCCTGCCTAATTATCTGAACCTCATCAACAGAGAGGTGACTCTGGTCACTAGCATTGCACAGCAACAAACAGATGTAACCATAGTCAGGTGTCTCGGAAAAGGAAAGGGCATGAATGTAGAGAAGCATTGAGGATAGTTCAGGGGAGTCTGCACACAATTGCTCCATCAGTATCATTCACTTGTGCTCAAGTATCGCCAAGTATGCCATGTGCTTGAAACCCCTGGACTTGCATCTGGGCTGCAGCCAGGGGAGAGTACCACATGTCAAGTAAATTAAAAGATAAACAAGCAACTTGAGGTCATTGCATCGGCTTAATTTGGCACCAAGATGACTATTGATAGATGTGAAAGTGGGCATACCAGCCAGTACACTGGACATTTGGCAGAAGGGCACATGAGCTCCAGTTTCAGGGTGACAAAATTGCATGGAACCACTGAAGTTGGTAATGAAGATTGTGAGAGACTGATGAAGGCCCACGAGTATGTTTTGTGGTTGGATGTTACCATGAACGTAGCCACAGGAATGAATATAATGAACTTGTGAGAGCTGAGGATAGATCAGTAAATGTGAGTGCTACATGCGATTACTTACCAACTGGTTACCAACATAATGAACTGTGAGTGGGTTGAATTTTCCTCGAAATCCAAGAAGGTTGTGCAAAGAAGGACCAAGGAGGTCCAGGACCATGGCATCAAAGCTGGACTCTTGGCTGAACCAGTGAACTTGTGGAATGCTGACCGTGGTCACTGAACACAGTTGCTTCAGGATATAGTATTCTCGTTCAATGGATGAGATTCTCTCTTCAGAGCAAGCCTCTAGTTTGATTGCATATATCTGACAGTTGATGATGTTGACTGCTTTGTAGACGGTTGCTGAGGTATCCACTTAGATCTTCTAATCATAAACAAAAATGTTGTGTTGACATACCATAAGCCCCCAAACCGAGTGGCTCTTGAAGACTGTATCTTCCATCCACTCGAAGGGGGACACTGCTGTGGTCCCAGCTAACCTGATGACCCATCCAAAATACACTCAATGGTTGAGAAGAAGCCTGTGAGAGGTGAGTGGATCTGGTGAGTTGCACCATCAAATCAGGTGCTCTGGCACCTCCTGCATTTAGAATCTGGGCTCCAATACGATGTCAGCCTATCATAGCTGTTGGGTCTAGGCTTTCTGCCACCTAGCATGTGGTCTGTGGCAGATAGTGTTCCTTGTCATTCTCATGCTAACTCACTGCTTAGTGCTACCAACAGAGATGCCCCCAACTGCCATCATCGGTGGGGACTCCTACTCATCCTACTCTTGGATCATGCAAAGCTATGCAGCAATGTTACATACTGCAATGCCCAATGCCTCATTACCATCCAGTCACTCAAACTCGAATGCGACTTGTCATGCACCCACCCAGACACCCTGGACTCTGTCAAAAACCATGACAGTCTTGCCAGGGACCAAGACAATGAGTCACCTTGCCATAGAAGCTCTGCCCTCAAAACCTACCACCTGCAATAAGATACTTCATGCAGTCAAGAAAGAAGACCCAGATACCAATAGTTGTGACTGTGAGTATCTGGATACTACAGCCCTTGTGTGGAGTAGTTCTCATTATTATTTGCTTTAAGTCCCAAAGATCATCATGGATAAGTTGCATGATCACTACACTACAATGCACTTGGACTCTCATTCTCTGGCCCTGGTAAGTCATTGTACATACAGCAACATGAGATCAGGCTAATCATATGTCACCTTGCAGAAACTATCTCATGTTACACTGGAGCAGTTCCACATCACTATGGGCATGCTTGAGCATTGTACGAGAGTCATTGGAAAGCCATGGTAAGCGCTCTTCTGTTTGCTACTTAGAGCAGTACTAAACAAAGAGCAGCTTTGCTTACCTAGCTGAGGCCAAGGACCTTATCATCCGATGGCCGTCTGCCATTCATGAAGCCCTGATCAACACTGTCAATAGTATCTTTTTGCAGGAGGTAGTTATGTTGAACTACCCTCTGAATCTTGTCAGCATGACCCTGGGCAACAATATGGAACTGAAAACTATGGGTGGCAGTAGGGCTGTACCTGATGTCTGCATCGAGTTCTATTCAAAGGGCCCCATTCCCAAGGTCGCATACCTGGTTATTTGTCAAATCTCATTTACAGAGTCTTCTGATGACACTTTCAATGTAATTGAAAGCATTGTGGAAGCTAATCCCTCTGTTCAGATGGCTATGTTACTAGATGTCAAGGAGTCCCTGGATTTCTCCTGGCTGTCATCCCAAAGTAGTGTTGCTGTAACTTGGCTATGTCACCAACTCCGAGCTGCAGCCAGTGTAGGGAGGGAGTCCTCCCTACTAGGATATTTGGTATATTTTCTCATTTTTACTTATGTTTTTGTTTTATCTTTACTCTACCCTCCTTTTCACTTAGTGTTTGCATGAGTTTTGGCTTATGTAAGCCAGACTCACACTTAGAGTCACTGTACATACTTAGAAGAACAATAGATGCCTTACTAGAGACAAGACAGATGGAATTCTGAGACTGAGGTGCTCAGAATATTATTTTTCCTATCGCTAGATGCTCCTTAGATGAATCTTGACTGTCCTAGGGACTTATTGGGCATGTTTTCAGTCTTTTCACCCTACTCTTTGACTCTGCACCAGGCAACTCAAGCCCCCTTGGGTCGAACTGACCCACTCATCCAAAGGGAGACCCACTAGGCCTCTCCCCAGACATTCCTTCAACATTCTTTTCATCTGGAGCCCACCATGAGGGGGCTGTGTTGCTTGGTAACCCACTTTTCCTCCTACCCCTGAGCTTGTGCACGTGATTTCTTGAGAACCAACGCGCCTAACCTCTCGCTTTTCGAGAGTCTGAATCTACTCGACGAGAGCTTTCGAAAGACACCGTTTTCGACGCGTCCGCTTTAGCAGTTCTAGAGATATCTCGCTTTTTCGGCAGAAAGGCACTATAGGACAAAAATTGGCATAACTCAGGATTGGGTGCGCATATCCTCTCATTTCCTTGATCTCCCAGCACCCCTAGATGTATGGAAAGCCGGACAATCGTGCTTTGGCATGGCCAAAAACAGTAACTTTTTCGGTGGTATGTTGGCTTGTTGGCTTGTTTGTAGTATGGTATGTTGACTTGTTTGTAAAATGGACACTGGACACTGCAGTAGTATGGTAGTATGGTACGTTGAGTCATCCACACGTCAGTAGTACAGTATGTCGAGTCGTCAGTATGTCAGTAGTATGGTATGTCGACATGTCGGTATGTCGGCACGTCGGTAGTATGTCAGCAGTTCAGTAGCATGTCAACCATCATGTTTTTGATGGTCAGGATGAAGCGGTTACCACGAATAACAGCTAGAGAGGTAGCGTGATAACTAAAGGCTATACTACTTAGCTCCAGTCATCCTCATTACCAACTGACTCTTCATCAGAGAATTCGGATATGACAATGTCAGGACCCCCTTCGATGACATAGTGCTCTTCTTCGACATTTTCCAACTCATTGAGCTGACACACATGATTTTCGTCTGAAAACACTTCAGTTTCTATTGATCTATTGAGAACACTAGCTTACCAAGGCCAAGGCCCCCACCAACACTGCCCATGTAATAATAGCCATCATTCGCATCGTTGAAGGGAAGGTTGCATTGCCCTTTGAGTAGCGGAAGATCGTTGTCAGCATCAGCACTTGCAAGTGGTGAAGTGGGGAGGTCTGGGAGTAAAGCGCAGTCTTGCATGGCATAGTCTTGCACAGCATGCAGTAAATCAAGGTAAATGTGCCAGATGGTTAGGCATGTGACAGTGGGACATCCAAGATCATTGTAGTGCTCTTCCAACAGCGCATTCAAGGGGCGAGGCACCAAGTCAAAAATGGGGTGGCTTGTATTGATATATAGTCAACAAACGTGCTTCAATGCAGCCTTGTCGACCATGAACTACATGCATTCAACTTAATGTAAACAAATTATGACAGAGAAAACTTACCTTCAGATCTAATGCACCATAGTCCTGCGGAGAGGTGAACATCAACTCAGGCACGCCATGAGGGAGTATCTGTAGGCAGGATGAGATGCTCGACAATGACTGACCGATGTGAAACTTGCCTTGTTACGATCACGGTGTTTGGCTGTGTGGTTTACATGGTCTCGATAGGCATCGAGTTCTGCTTGAAGCCAGGGTATGAATATCATTAGGGTGCCTCAAAGTTCGCTTCAACACCAAAATTTCCTAACATTTCAAAAAAACATACTTTAAGCTCCGACTTATATTCAAGCGCCGACTGATCTTTGTAATTACCAAATATAGAATGTCCTATCATCATATCGAGCGTCCGTAATTGTGATCTGCACATTCGCAATGCCGCGGCAGAGTGCACGCCAGGTGCTGTTGAATGACCTGGCCAGTGCCCGCAGAGACCTCCAGCTTGTCAGGTTTCAAGACCTCGTCCGTACTGCCATCGACCTCCTAGATTCTTCCGGTAGCGACACGGATACCAATTCCCAGGCTTCCGACTCTACTCCTACCACATCTGACATGTCGTCCGACTCCTCCCTTTCCAATTTCACGGTGGACACTCTCTTGTCCTTACTGGAAACGTCTGAAGCCAGCTTCATAGCTGGGCTGACACTCAGTCACCAGATCCTGACGTTCGAAAACACCATCGTTGCCCTGACAGATGAGGTGGAGAAATTGCGTTATCTGGCTGCTCGCACCAAGGCTCCCCATGCTCCACAGCTCCAGCTCCTCGAGGAATGGTGTCTCAATAACGATCTCAAAAAGTTTCGTCGTAAACTTTGTGTGGATCCCGACGTGTTTACCTCCCTCGTTAGAAAGTTAGAAAATCACCCCGTCTTCAGCAACAATTCTCACAATCCTCAGCTCCCTGTATCGGTCCAGCTCGCCATATTTTTAAATGGAGTCGGCCACTATGGAAATGGGGCTACTACGGAAGACGTCGCTGAGTGGGCCGGTGTCTCGATTGGAATGGTCTACAACTGCTACTGTCGGGTTATGATTGCGCTACTCCAACTTCACGACGACGTAATCCACTTTGACCCAATGGAACTGGAAGATCAGCAGGAACGGGACCGGGCGAAGCAATGGGTCAAAAGTCGCAGCTGTCCAGAGTGGAGGGGAGGGTTTATGTGTGTCGACGGGTCCCCTTTCAATCTCTTCCAGAAGCCGGGTTGGCATGGTGAGGGGTTTTATGATCGTAAGTCACGCTATTCGCTATCCGCACAGGTATGTTCAATTTTATGGCTTGGGCATGACATACTGACTATTGTGAAGGTCGTCATACTTCCCCACAATCTCAGGATCGTCGACTACGTGATCGGAGTCCCAGGAAGTCTTCACGATTCCAACGTATTCTCTCGCACTCGCATTTATCATCATCCAGAGACGTTCCTGGGAGCCGACGAATGGATTTGGGCCGACTCAGCGTACCCGTCGCTTCTGTGGTGCGTAGTCCCCTTCAAACGATCAAGTACGGAGCCAATGCCCAATGCGCACAAAATTTTTAATCAGCATCTTTCTAAGGTACGTATATAATCGAAGTTTCTGATCCCTTCTCATCTATTCTACAGATACGTGTCCGTTCGGAACACTTTTATGGCTCGCTGAAGGGCCGATTTCAATCCCTGCGCGATATGCGCTTTCAAATTCAAAACCAGCGGGATCTTGAGTTCGCGAATATGTGGATGCGGTGCTGCTTGATTCTGCACAATCTCATACTGGAAATTGAGGAAGATTTCGGCGTCGTGAGTTCTAACCTCGAATATATGGAAGAGGCGGAGAGGTGGGGAGTTCCTTTGATTCACGAGCAGGACGACAGCGGGGAGGATTTTATAGGAACCCCCGGCCAGTTATTTCGTGGCCGCCTGGTGGAACGTCTGTTCCGGGGGCTTGGAACTTAGCTAGATACTCAGACATAGATACTCGCAGATAATCGAAACAAATGGCATCCTTTTTTCTTCCTGCTACACGAACTAGACTACAACAACACGGACAAGATGCAACAGAAAAAATAGCGGCACGACCTTAGTTTTTTTCTTCCCCGGCGCTGAAACGTCTCTCAGCCTCCAACCGAGCAATCCTTGCCTGCTCCAGTTTTAGCTCCAGCTCCAGTTGCTTAGTTCTCTCGCTGGCCATCGATAACTCATGCTCGTTCTCCACCATCTTCATTTTGAGCTCGTACTCACGCTGAGCATTCTTGTCGCGAGCTTTAAGCTCCTTTCCGACAACCTGCGCTTGTATCTTCATCCGCTTTGTCTTGGACTTCGCTTCAGCACTATTCTGGATTTGCTGAACGAGAGTGTCGGACGCTTCGGACAATTTCATGGATATGTCTGAACCGGCGTCCCGGGACCGTTTGCGTGCTGCTGAAGATCCGGAGCTGGAGGGGGCACGAGGGGGAATATTCAGAGAAGTGGATTTGACGTCTGCAGTGACCTTTGCTTTACCCTTATCCTTTCTAGGGTGAGAGGAGAGAGTGTTTAGTACGCCAATAGCAGAAGGAGACTTGACGTCAGCTGGAACTGACTGAGAAAATGTTTCAGAGAAAGGGAGTGCGGAAGAATTGGTGGCTTTGGAATATATCGATATGGGGAGACTGGCAGGAGTGCCAACGGAAACTGGCGAATCGTACTGCGGTGTGGAAATGAGGCATAGTGTGGGGTCGATGTTGTCGTCAGCGTTCAACGATGGTGTGACTTCTACCTCGGGGAATTCTGGTGCACCGTCGTGGCCAGGGAGATTCTCGTCGTCGTACTCTAACTCTTCGTCCTCCTCGGCCGCTGCATCTTCGTTACCCAAAGTCCAACCATTGCCTACTAACGGCAACGGTTCCTTGCTCGCAGTACTTTTCTCTCCAGAGAAGTACTGCTGAGCCTCTGTGGCGAGGTCTTGACCAGGATCGGCTGTGCTGCATACTGTATTGTAAGACGGATTTGTCCTCCAAAACCCATGCAGATCCTCCCACCAGGGGAAGGTATCGAGGATTTTATCTAAGCTAGCATTAGTGTGCATGCTAACGAGCTAACAGGAGTACTTACCGAGTAGCCTCTTCATCTCCGGTCTCTCCCTCAACTCTATAGCAGTAAGACCTGCCCCACTAGAACCGAGGGTCTTGTTGGCGTCGTTATACTTCTTGCGAAGTCTGAAGCGGCTGATTAGCCAGAAATTCAGAACCAAAGTCCATTACACGACGAAGTAGACTTACGATTGGAAGCGACTTTTGATAGGTTTGACGAAGACAGACGGATATTGAGCATAGAGCTGCCGGATGTGCGGATCGTGGTCGTGAGTGAAGACAGCATCGGCGACCTGCTGAAAGTAGACCTCCTTTTGGGCGCTCATTTGTTGACGCCGCCACCCTTCGTTTACTGCCTCTTGGTGTGAGTCGGAAAATAGCTTGATCCGGGTGTCTGGATACGTTTTGCACCAGCTGATGAGTCGAGCGGTATGAGCACGGATGTTGGGATCCTTATCGTCCCATCGTATCTTCGGGATCCTCTCTACAGGAGTTGCAGGTGCATAGGCACGGCCATGGCCACGACCACAGCCACGACCATGACTGCGGGTGGAAAGCGACAACGACGCTACCTCCTGGGTAGCTAGCTGGTCGGCCTGCGCAGGATTAGCCATGAAAGACAAAGAGGAAACTACTACACGCTTGCTACTAGACTTGTGTCGTTGGCTCACCTCGGAGTTCAAATGTTGCCGCACGGCACGCCAATTGCTGTGTAAAAGTTTCTGCTTTTTTGTTTTTAGCATACGTCGAATTCAAGCTCTGAAACCCGCTATTGAAAGATCATACTGGATGATAGGTTTAGTGATCACGAAAGCGAGTGTAGTTTGAGAACGACTTACCATTGCAGTGTATTATCAACATCATACCAACCTTGATGTACCCCATCATCCAGAAGCAATTCGAAACCAGGAGTGAAATGCCGACGAAGTTGAGACCACATGATTTCAGGTTTGATGTTTTTCCTTGTTCACATCCACCAATGTTGGAGGGTACCTTCAAGTGCAGAGTCGTGCCACTGCCACAACATGGTTTGAGCATTAGCGATACCAAAGTTTTCCGACCCAGGATCACTCTGCATGACGAGGGGAATGACTGTGGTGAATTTATTAGTATAATCAAACCAACAGGCAGCGGGAACTCACATCCAAGTTCTTCGACCACGTCAAGGTAGTAAGAAAGTATAAGCTGCGGGTTTCTATTAGAGTGCCAGATGCGAATCCAAAGAATCTTCCTGGAAAATGGCTCTACGCCTGTGTGCGGGGCAAGACCAAACCGATTCCATTTGTCATGTTGATCGACTGCCCATAAATCATTCACACTGGCTGCCCAAAAATGACAGCATTGGAGACAGCGAGCCTTGTGCTGATGAATGAGATGTGGTTCGTAAGTAGCGAAATATTCTCGGATCACACTTCTACAAAATGGTGAGCCCAACAGACTAGGTTTGATGGTTAAATGTGTGCAGACCTAGATACGCTCATCTTCTGCTTGTGGTGCAACAAACTGATCATCTCACGAGCACCTGCCTTGGGATATATCATGTGCAATTCAACCATAGCAGCCCGGATAGACTCTGGGGTATGTCCTTGTTGGCAAGTACGAATCAGCCCCATCTCCTTGCAGATCTGGATAAACTTCGTCAGGCTGCAGAGATGTCAGTGGTAGAAGTCGCAGTCAATCCACTACTCACCCGATACCATACTGGTTGGTGTTGATAAGCTTGTGGAGTTCGTCGACAATTTGCCTGTCATTGAGTCATGCTTTCCACATGCGCATGATGTGTGGTTCGATGTCCTCGAGAGGCGCTGTTTTTTAAAAAGGTGGTATCAGGAACATGACATTACTGGGGTGACTCCTTAACTGACGAGTGGGTTTGTTTTGATTAGGCATTGGTGGCTGCGAGTTGGCAGGGTTCTGAGCTGACAAGAACCAATGAATGCTGTCTGCAGCTACTGTCGACCTATAACATGGAGATGGAGTGTTAGAGTCTGGGCTTCACACCGCTGTCAATGGCATCAGGTGAGGTGTCATGCCATCAATGTTATTACTAAAGTAATGACGCTGCAGGGCTCATATTATTACTAAAGTAACATGCAGTCCTGACATGGAGAACCTCGGAACACAGCATAAGTCAGAAGATTCCGATACAGAGGGGACTCAGCTGTGTAAGTCAAAGAAAAGTCCTCCTCATCATTACCGTGCAGTCCATGCATTCTGTTCTTCTTGTCTCAGTCGGTAAGTCATCTGTATTTCCCTATCATCTTGGAAGATAATGCAACGATCTCCATGCTAGGACCACTGTCGCCAGACATGGCAGGCTGCTTATCAGGTCCAAGGCAATTCACAAACAGCCATTGCAACAACATCGCAGGCTACTTAGCAGGTCCGAGGCAATTCACACATGAAGGTGGAGAATGCATTTGGGAGGATCAAGGCATCGCAATCTTTGTGTGGGTTGGGGCGACTGAGAGATGCACTGACAGTATTAAAAGCTCATCAACGCCATGGTTTCTTCATCCTGTTTTTCATTGCCTGCGCTCACTACGAGGTTACCCACCAATGGCTGACCATCTGGAAGTTTCAACCCAGTTCACTGAAGACACCTTTGCCAAGCAAGACCACCACTGTGAACGGCCCAAATGTGGGGCGATGATACGCCAGGGTGAACCCGAGTTTTACATCGCTGCAATCAAACCTGGTCAACATGGGCGATGGGTTTGCTCATCATGTAACCTTCATTATCTGTGTAAACTGTTGACTACAGCTCGCAAGACAGGTACGTGGACTTACATTTGGCCACTATCACTACTGAGATTATGAACTTGCGCTACTAGCTGCTTCGCAACCTGCCAATCATGCACCCCCTGATGCACTCAGGATCCAGAAATCAGTTAACACCACACAGTGTGGATGTATGTTATGTGATTGTCTGTTGTGCAGCATTCCCTGAAATGAATATTCAGTGTCCATAAATCCACCCCGCATTGTAGCTGTCTCCCATGTCCCAGATGTGGCGGTCCCATCTGCATGGCACACAGATCATAGACCAATGCTACCACCTCGATTGACACCATCTGGCTCTGGACCTCAGACAGCATCTGCAAGTGGATCAGCACAGGCGAATGAGCCAACAATGTTACCCCCTCGTATTGGTTATACATCTCAGCATTCCCGCTACACACAAGAGTATGACCGGTGGGCCAGATGGACTTATGCCTCCCCACCAGCAGAAACAATCTCTCTCAAGATATTGGCACATTATGAAGGTGGTCCAAAGCGCGGATGCAGCCAAAGCACAGTGTTTGGTGTGAGTGCTAACCTGCAAAGGGGGTCGTAAATTCTCATCATGCTACATAGAATATATGCGAAGGGAAAAAGGATATCAATGCTCTCATCACTGCCCACAACCTTGTCCCAATTGCACTTGACACGATCATCCCAAAAGTCAAAAGGTTCTGTCCCACTTTTGCATGGTGCTTCGAGGAGTTTACAGTCCATGATACTGAATGGGTCGATCTTGCAGAGCACCATTCTCCAGTGCCATTCTTTTACTCTCAGTGTCTCCAGCCTGCATGCAAGAACCCAAAGGCCATGACGTTTAAACCCAAACAATTCACATTATACGTAGTTGTTCCTGCTGTGCAGTGGTTAGATTATGAAGCTTTCATGGACAAAGGGGAGTCCAAAATTAAAACTACCAAGGACGAATCTCAGGCCGATGTCTCCAGTGATGAGGGCGATAATGAACAGTTAACATCGTCCTCATGCACCCCCTCGACTATTCCCACTGCCTTGACTTCCACTGGGGATATGGCGCATCGCCCTTTTCACATGTGTGTTGCTCAGACCACATTCATGCCTGCACATGTAGGTATGCATGCTGGAACATGTCATGATGAGGCTATGAAGGCTGTGGATGCACCTCTTGGAACCGCTGCAACAACTCCCACGATGAAACAGGCTGTCGTTAGTCCACCACCTGCTTCCATGTCACCCCCAAGAAAGATACCTGCATTGATTCCCTTCATGTCTCCTAGCCAGACACATTTACGAGAGGCTCTGAAATCCAGTGGAACATCGGAACTGAATGTTGACAACTGTAAACACTTAAGTAGCTCATGCTGGTTGAAACCACTAACAGAAACTTGTAGTTTTAATGCAGGCATTTGAAACTGTTCAGTTCTACCCCATCCCCACACAACCGCTTGCTGAGATCTTGGAAACTCCTCGGTATCGCTCCTTCAATCTTGACCTTGTCGAATCCTATCCTGGCAGGTTGAGAGTGGATCAAAACCCAAAATCATTTATTGGCATCAGTGGATTCAAAACAGCACAATGTGGTGTGTTGATGCTCACGCCGACCTCTCCATCTGGCCTAGGCTCCAAAGTACATGACAACGTTGTTGTGAAGCATCCATTTCTCAGGCTGCCCACCCTAAGTCCTTCCACCACAGATGCTGGGCTCATTCCTGGAGGTCCGCAGTGAATCATACACTTTTCCTTGGGTGATGAACTACCGAAACTATATTGCAAAGCGAACACTCTCTATTGGGCTAAGGCCCTTCTTACAATGACCTATGACTTTATAGACAGTGCAATCCTGTCAACAGACTCTCTTCCTCCCTTCAAGATTCCTCGCCTGCGCTTTGTGGAAGCCAGGCTGGCATTAGCTCACTCACAATTCACCAAAGGTCTCGTGAAGCCCAAGTTTGGTGGCACAGTGTGTGGCATTTACCTGCTGGAGGAGAAGATTGAGGGTGGCAGCACAGCGTTTACAAAGTATATTCACAACATGAACTGCAAGCCCTCATTATCTGCAGACAAAGATGGGTATGATATCGCCAAATTCCTCGCATTCACTCAACATGTCCAGTATTCTAAAAGCAGAGGTCTGGTATTTGTTTCCGACTACCAAGGCAAGTTGAATAAGCTGGGTCTCATACCTGGTTGCTAACCCCATCGCAGGGAGTAGTACGCTACTCACAGACCCTCAAATCCTGACAGACCTGTTTGTCCCCTCATGCCCTTGCCAATTTTAGTACTGACACTTCAGACAGCTCTGTTGGTGAAGGCTTAGACGTTTTCAGTGAAGGAAATGTCGAGTCTACTGTGGCTTCGTTTGAGAAGCACCACGAATGCAATCAGTTCTGCAAGTGGCCTGGCTTTTGCTTAAATCAGTTTGGGATGAAGATGGCAACCGTTTGTGAATCTCCTACCCCTGTGGACTAACTCAGTACTTCTTGCTTTTCCTCCATGCTTATCTGCATTCATGGAGCACTATGCCCGCTTGCTATACTTCTGGGTAGTTTTAGAAATACTCTTTGTAAAAATGTCTAGACTACATACAATGCTTCTACAAATGCCCCGACTATAAAGTGTGAGCATGAACTGACCTCGTATACCTGGAATCATGGATGCCACAGTGGCTACCCAATCAAAGTGTTGGGTTGTGATTGGTGGTGACAACCCTGGCATATACCCCAAATGGTAGAGTGCTGACGTCTACAATTGTATGCTCACACACTCACCCATCTCAGTCCCAGTCTACGCTGTGGACGTTCCTCTCCACCACTCCCAATCGCAATTCAGTGCTTGTCATTGACTGAGGCCAAGATGGTAAATGATCACTTGCAGCCTATCTTGCAGCGGGCTCCATGCAATCCGCATGCTAGTGAACTTTTGACAATACTTGGCAAATCAGACATGGTGCACAACTTGTTCTTAGGCTGAGTTGGTAACTTTTATGCTGTCATCGTAGGTCAACCAGTGGGCATCCATCGTACGAAGTGAGTGACAACAGTGTTTGTATCTGACTCGAACTATTGACACGTTTTGTAGGGAATCAGTGGAGAGCTCATCTCGAGGTTTTGATTTTCCATACTGGAAGCAGATGCCCATGTTTTGGGATGCACTTGCTTTCATGATCATTAAGGGTATGGAGGAACTGTTAACAGATACTCCCAAAGTCGAAGGTAATAATGATCCATTTTAATTCTAACTCGTCTTATGTGGAGTTTACGTGTGGCAGGCTCTTTGCAAAATATACGACCTGCACCAAACTGGACAGGTGAGGATACTCCAAATCCTGTACTCCCCGTTACATCGACCCCCGCTGTGAAGAACCTCTCCTCCAGTCCCGATGGTAAGCACCTTGTTGTTCCACTAGCAAGTGCATGGCTGATGGAGTTCAGATTGTAGCCCTAGCACTTCGCAGCACTGCCCTATTATCTACACCCATGTGCGCAACCTACATGGTGTCATAGAGAGCTGGTTTTATGTGTCTGAGTGGGATCCCCCTACTGAGTCTGCCGCAGAGGCTCTTGGCGTCCATGCAGTGAAATATTTGCAGGCCCACGGTTATATCGAGTCCACCATTGCCACTATTGTGGTAGCTTATTTGACCTCGCGCACAGAACAAGAGTTCACACTCTCGATGGCAAAGAGTGGCCTCCCTCTTGCAGAGGGTTTCTTCTTGTGGTATTTGTTTCATCTCTAACGACGCACCTCACATGTATTCTCCACTAGTTATGCATTCGTCGTCCCCTGAATCATGAATTGAAAGCTTGTTGATGTGATACCAAGTCACCAACATGGCGTACTGCGATACTACGGCGTGATAAATTACAGTACTACTGACGTGCCAACATACTGATGTGTCGACATACCATACTACCAACATACCAACGACTCGACATACTGTACTACTGACATGTGGACAACTCGACGTACCATACTACCATACTACCGCAGTGTCCAGTGTCTGTTTTACAAACAAGTCAACATACCATGTAACCATACTACAAACAAGCCAACAAGCCAACATACTGCCAAAAAAGTTCCCATTTTCGGATGTGCCGAAGCGCGATTGTCCAGCTTTCCATATAGATGTCCTCTACCATATTCCGAAGTTTTGTAGCGTTCGGCCCAGCAGTTCTTCGCCAACGTGCTGCCATCCTCCCCCCTCTGCCACAGCATAGCTCCCTGGCCCCATCTCTTGCATTTTTCGTGCAATTTCGAGTCATAGGATCCATTCCCCACCTTCCTAGAGTCAGTAGACAGCCCTTCGAGATCCCCATCAGCAGCTTCGAGGCCCCAGACATTTCGAGACCCCAGATGAACCCCAAGCCCTTTCGAGACACTTTCGAGACAGCCATTCGTTTAGACGCACCCCCACTCATTTACAGATGTATTTCAGACAGTTCTATTGAGTTATTTGCATGTATTGCAGTCGAGCGAGGCTGCAATTTGAGTATTGAGCCTTCGAGTCACAAGTGGCAACTAGTTCAGTTTTCAGTGGTTGAAACCACTTCATGATGCATATACAAGACCCCCCATCTCTCCTTAGATGTTCGAGGTCACATCGAGGTGACCCGACCCTTCATTTTACCCCTTCAAGGCTATCCACAGACATGAGGTTGTCTGTTGGCTTGTTTCCTGTGCCCCACCACTACTTATAGTCGGTTCAATTGCAAAGTATATATTCATTTTCAGTCGCACGTCCACAGCTCGGGATGGAAAAGATGTATCAAAGGTTTCAAGGTGAAGTTGATGGCCCTCAGGCATTTTCAGGTTACATGTGAGTCTCGAGCAACCCTTGGCCTCGCTCTGACACCCTCTCGAGTGGTTCATCATACAAGGGACCACTCATTTGACATGAGACAGAAAGGGGAGTGTGGTATGAACCCCCTCCAGGATATTCATGGGTATATCGAACTTTGAGTGACCTTTCGAGAGGCCACTCGTCCTCGCCCTCGGCCAGCTATTCTCGAGATGCCCATGTGGAGGAGTGCTCTCGGTCTCGTTCTAGAAGACACTCCCAGGGAAGCTCAAGCATGAAGCTCCCCTCTTGTTCCCCCTTCGAGGCAGCCCCTCGAACTTCAAAGAACACCCCTTGCCCCTTGGAGCTCGCTTCAAGCAGCTTGACCCCTCACCAAGTCACTATTGCAGGCTCGGGGCACGTTCAGCCATGTAGGTGTGACCCCAGTTGGCAGGCTGGTGACTTGCCTTTGAACCAGCTTCGTAGCTCGAGAGAAGATCGATACTTGTGTTGTAAGCCATCTCGCAACCCTGGTTTGACCTCGACTCAGCTCCTTCGACCTTGTGAGCCCTCAAGGATCCCCTCGAGCCCCTTGCCTCGCCTTGAAACACCCTCGAAACCCCTCTCGAAGCCTTCTCCTTGCCTCGAGACTTGTTCAAAGTCACCCTTGCACCTCAAGTTACCTCGAGGTACTTTGTTTTTACTTCGAGAAGCCTCTACTTCAACTTTGAAGCATGCCCCCACCAGTTTCGAGTCGTGTTCAAGAGTGTCAAGAGGTTTGTCACCTCTTCGAGAGCCTGTGGCTTCAAGCGAGCCACTTCCTTCCTTTCGAGAGTCCCTGAGGCACCAAGTACCCCCTCAAAGCTTTTCTTTTTGCTTCTTCTGTGGTCGTGAAGGGCACATTCGAGCGAAGTGCAAGGTCTGTGCTTCATATCTTGCAGCAGGCAGGTGTAGATTGGTTCGAGGCCAAGTCGTGCTGCCTACAGGTGAGGAGATCCCTCGAGAGGCACTCGGACACACTCTACAGGCTCGTTTGGACTTCTGGGCCCTCGCTCGAGGTCCAGGCAGTTTTGCTCATCAGGTATCACCCCCTCCTTTGAGTTTGAAGGCAGTCCAGCCCCTCTCCCCTCGAGTCAACCCTGAGACTACCCCCAAGCACCTTGCAAGTTCGAGAGCAGCCCAGTCCCCTTCGAAAGCAAGCCAGCCCCCTTCGAAAGTTAGCCAGGCCCCTTCGAGCACCTCAGAGACCCTCAATAGGAAGCCTCGAGCCCTCAAGGTGAGTCCAAGTCGCATACCGAGGCCTGTTCGAGCCTCTCGAAGGTCCCCTTCCCCCTCTCCTGTTCCCTTGAGTCGAGCCCCTCCCCCAAGTTGAATTCCAAGGCCAGTCGAGCCTCGAGGTAGGTCTTGCCTTCGATCCCCCCTATGCTTGAGGAGCTCCGAGCTTCGAAGCCAGTCCTTTGTGCTCCCTCATTGCCCCTCGATGTCACTCTGGCTCCCACTCATGCAGGCTCTGGTGCAGGTTCTCTCTCAGCACCACTTCAAGACTGCTTCAAGCCACCCCCGAGCCACCTTTTGCCTTCGAAGAGCTTCGAGTTACCTTCAAACCATATCCCCACCCAGCTGAGTAGTGTTTTTGTTTCTTTTTCATGGTCTATTTCATTTTGAGTTCGCATTTTTTGAGATTCTACTTAGTGCTTTGTTTCGAGGATGATACCCCTTGCCTTGTCTTATGATATAGCTTGGTATGTGATGACTGGGGACAGTCAGTATTAAAAGCCACCCTTGGATGTAGGGAGGGAGTCCTCCCTACTAGGATATTTGGTATATTTTCTCATTTTTACTTATGTTTTTGTTTTATCTTTACTCTACCCTCCTTTTCACTTAGTGTTTGCATGAGTTTTGGCTTATGTAAGCCAGACTCACACTTAGAGTCACTGTACATACTTAGAAGAACAAGAGATGCCTTACCACCAGACAAGAACAGACGGAAATCCAAGACCAAGGGCTTGGATCATTTGTTTATCCTATTGCTAGACGCTCCTTAGATGAATCTCGACTGTCCTAGGGACTTATTGGGCATGTTTTCAGTCTTTTCACCCTACTCTTTGACTCTGCACCAGGCAACTCAAGCCCCCTTGGGTCGAACTGACCCACTCATCCAAAGGGAGACCCACTAGGCCTCTCCCCAGACATTCCTTCAACATTCTTTTCACCGGTGTGAGTCGACGTGTGGATCAATGGCAAAAACACCGAAAAAAACCCAACACAAAGACAATTGCCGAGTTGGTGGTTTTCCTACGTGGGCTTTGGCTCGAGGGATCTGTTAAAATAAAATGGGGGAGGGGTTCCGTGCACCTAGAGGGGGCTAGGGCAGAGGGTATAGGTGCTCCTGACGAAGGGGGAGCAGGGGAAGACTGAAAATGCGAAGAGAATAGGCTGCTCTGAGCCTAGAAGTGACGTAAGATGATGAAGATAACAGTAAGTAGACCCTTATTGGAGCCTCAAATACTGCAAGAATGAAGAGGATGATGATGAGCTTAAAAGCGACGATGATTGGGCCTAATAGGTAGGCAATTGAGAGGGCAAGTAGCTTCCTTCTTAGCTGCTTGATTGCTGTCGACGTATTGGTACTTTATATACAAAAAGGTAGCATAGCCTGCAGTAAATATGGAGCAACACTTTGTAAGTGATCTGTAAGTGATTGGTAAGGGGATTGGTAAAGGATTGGTAAAGGATTGGTAAGGCTTTGTAAGGATGAGTAAGGACAGTAAGCAACTGGTAAGTAAAACCAGTAAGCATGACAAAGATTATCACTAATCAATTTGAAAACAGAATGAGTCATCAAGGAACGGATGAATAATGCGAAAAGGGGAATGAGTAAGCGCACTGGTCACTGCTGACTAAGGGATATGACTGCAAATGAGTCATAGTGACTCCTAGATCTAGGATCTAGATGCATTATGGTAACTTGCTGCGTGTCCAAACGAAGAACAGTGGGGGTTTCTGCCAGGGGCCAATTTTGGGGGTCTCCAGGGTAGTCAGGGCATAGGATTTCGCAACTTTCCCCCTTTCCTCCTCTCTGTAAAGCGACCTGCATTAGCTGCAGCTAGTGTTCTGGAGGGTTTGAGGAGGAGGAAAGGCCATCTTCTCTCATAAGAGCAGGGAGAAGTGTCTCAAATTCATCATGAATGCGATCAGATAGACTGGATGACAGTAATTGGTATTGAACCTGTCGCAATTTTGGAAGAATGAAGGATGGGATTGAGAGGTAGACGTTGCAGGGCACAGGGATGAAGGATCCATATGCTTCTTCGACTGGAGAAACTGAAACAACCACATATGATTTTTCAAGCCTGATAACAGACCTGAGACGACCAAAGAAAGTCCTCCTCGATGTCAGACTGACAAGGAGAACTCGCTGTCCCAAAGTGATAGGATGGGAGGTCATGGACGAGGGAGGGATGAACCAGGAGGCTTCAGGGCGAATGCTAGTGGGGATTCCTGGCAAGTACTCGTAGTTATTCTCCCTGGCAAAGGGAATGAGCGAAGAGATCGTCGAAGAGGGGGCCATTACAACGAAAAGTGGTGAAATGGGCGTTTGTTGGCAGAAATGATGCAGAAAATCGTGGAGGGTGAGGATCGTCACCAAATTTGGTAGGCAGGATGGCGTGGTCGAGAGCTTTCTGTGAGCGTGGGAATGATGTCGATATCTTTAGAAATGGCTGAGATATTCGAAAAATCGGAATGCCATAAACTGGCGCTCGAAAACTTTTATTCAGCGCTTGAGCGGTTTCTTCCCTAACGTTAAGGGTGGTTCTTGTGCGATGGATGACTGCTAGACACTCCAGTCATTCTGCGCATTAGGGCTAGGCTTCTCCATTCTTCATCATTCAGCTTTTGGGTCCATGCTCACGTTGCCAAACACCTTTGGTGCGTGACACCGGTACCTAGCTAGCTGGGCCATGTGGAAGCTGTAGCTGAAGTGAGGTGTCAACTTGCATGTGGTGACTTCAGCCACTTCAGCCACAGCTTGCTGGCCAGCTTTGAAGCCAACATAGAATTTTTTCAATTGCTGCACACTGGCAGTCTACTAGTTGGTGGTTGCACAGTGCACAGTGTATGCTCAACAGTCTCAAGTCACCAGGCAGGAATTGCTTGTTCTGTACAGCATACAGCCCTTGTGTATAAAGTAGTTACTGCAGGACATCCAACTGCCAAATGACAAGTGTTGTAAATATTATTATCCCATTCCAAGCTCGTACGATATTGGGCTGAAGGTAGTTGGCCTGTAGTTCTTACTAAGAGTTATGTAGTAGTACTACACAAATGTGATAGATAGATAGACAATTAGATGAAGCAGCAACTCGGGGCAACCCAGAAAAGACAGAGTAATGAAACTCGAGAAGTGATGGTGGTACATTGCCATATGCATGTTCATCCATGTGCTGGAGAACCTTCACTTCCTCTCCCCTTTGACTTTCTCTCTCTACTTTTAGGGATCTTCTCGATCACGGCTCAGCGTTGGCAGTTGTTGGTGAACTGCTGGTATTGCCAGGCTTGTGCTTGAGCAGTGCCATGCCAATCGATGACTTGTTGTTAGTTCTGCCTGCAAAACGGACGTCACAGCTTGGTGGTTGTATAGCAGCACCATAGCCCTGAAAATCCCATTCATTGATCCCAGCCAGACCTTGTGTGCTGTGTCATAACCTCGGATGTTCTGTGTAAGCTGTGTCAATGCGTCTAAACTCTAATGTGTAGGAGAAAAAATAAATGGTCAAAGAAATGATCTCGGAACGAACATGGAGGGTAGCTACACACCATCCCTCATTCCAGTTCCTACATGATCAGTGCAGCCATCTGACTCATGCCTTGGCCAACAGCAAAGTCTGACAATCATGGCGAGTGGGGTCTTACCTTCGGGCATCACACAGTCATCTGTGGGATACCAAGGCATTCGCAGGCTACATGTGTTAATGAGCATCTGACGCTCTTCCTACTGTCTGTCTTCCACTGCATGACAACTACCCAGAACACCATTCAGCTAGGCATGAGGTCGTTGTGTGCCATAGGTGACTTTGGTGGCAATAACGCAATTGCCAGAAATGGCATCAAGGCTTCTCAGGTGTGTTTGCATCAAATCACCAATGTTTAATCTTGACTAAACATGGAAACTGTTGTGAGGTGGAGCTGGGCATTGTAGCATGTGAATGGTCATTAGTATACTTGTATGTCCACACTGCAGTAATGCACCTACCACTGCATGAGCCAGGATTAGTAGTCATTCTTGTGTGCTGCCAAGTGAAAGTGACACTGACTTCATACCAGGCTGTGTTGCCAACAGAAAAAAAAAAACTGGGGTAATATAGAATAGCTTTCTGTTGTGCATGAATAAGGCAGCTGGGCACATGGCAGATGTGACTGGGGCACCTACTGAGCAATTTGACCCTGACTGTTCAGTTGTTGTTCCATGGTATGATTTCCATCACCGCTCTTGGGGTAAAGTAGTCCTTTACTGGGTATCCCAAAACCATAGTCAATGTTTCTAGTGGGTGATCTCTCTACTCCCACCCAAAAGCCAGCCCCTACACCATAAGAGATGAATCAGTCATGGCCTTGGGATGTAGTAGATCTGCTGTACTCACCTAAAGATGGGGCATCATGGTTAGTTGCAGTTGTGGTGCACCTGGACTGATGCAGCAGGATTTGTACATGTGCAATGGGTGATTGCACTGGTCACAACTGTCATTGCTGAAGGGATGCACTTGGGGGTTGAGCACATGTGTGAGCTCACAGCAACAGAGACATTGGCACAGGTGGGGTGATTGTGAGGTCTGGGGGAATGTGATGGTCACCACTGGAGTCACATAGTGTCAATGGAGTGGTGGGAACAGCCATGATCAGGACCCATGCCACTTATGGTTCTGCTGGTTTGAATAATAAAGTGCTCACAGGTGGGTAGACTCAGAGTGAGTGAAGAAAAATTCAACATTCAACATTCAATGATGAATTGTGATGGCAAAGTGTAAACAATGCTACAGACACATCCTCAGAGTTCAACTCCATCACCCTCATCACCTGCAATCGTGACCATAATATCATCCACTACTTGTGTGAGGTCCTCCCTGGATAGATGAGTATCAACAACCTTAGCAAGAATATCCCTGTCAATCTCCTGCTGCATATCATGTTGCAAAGTTACCCAGCTGCCATGAAGTTCAAGCACTCTTTCTTCAGGAAGAACTTTGTCATTTGCAAAGCTTCCATCAGTACCACACTGATGCAGTTTTGGCACTTTGTCATGGTCTCCCCACTAGATGAAAAGGCACACTCACATGGGACAGAGGATGCCTGGATCAGGAGATAGTCCATGGTGATGTGGAAGAGAGTCAGATATAAGGATCAGGAAGCCTGTGTAGCACACAGTCAATCAAACAGAATTTATATACAGAGAGTACTTACCTGCCAGAAATGAATTGGGTTGGTACCTTCCTGGACTTCAGTGGTGAGGTACCCATTGAGCTCCTCTTGAATTGTTTGGACAGTCTTGGCAATGGGGTGGCCCTCGCTTTCTGAAGTTGTGATCCCATAATGTGCAGTGAGTGACCACTGATTGCATGCCTTCTTGCAAGGCTCGACTGCATGCAGGGCTTCAGGAGCATCAACCATGGAGTTTGTTCCTACAACACGAACTCTATATTCTTTCATCTGTAGTGGTGCTTCATGAGCATGCTGTCCCATGGACTCACGAAGACATACCATTTCTAAGATAACTGCTTGAGCATTGGACCTTTGGTCAAGTGACCAATGTGACGAGACATGCAAGAGACGGATGTTTGGGTTGACCACTGAAGAGGTATGTGAAGCTGAGTTAGAAGTAGCAGGTAATGGAGTACGATCACATACACATGGTGATAAGATATGCATGGGTTTTGTCCAAGCGATGGTAGTATTGCTCTGCACATTCTAACCCAGGACGGACAAAGGGGGCGCAATGTGGAACCAGCTCGCTCAAACGCTGCCAGCAAGTGATGAACTCCTCAAAAGTGGGTACTACAGCACCAAGGGTGGGAGTGCTCTCTGCCAACATCCCTTGCTGTGCAAGGTGGGGAATCTGGAGCACCAATGGTTTCTCAAACCATGTGGAGTACAATGCGAGATACTTACCTCCAGAACGAGTTCTATGTCTTGCAGAATCAGCCATTCCATCTCTTCTAACTTGTAGTCAGCAATGTCACGTTGGGTGGGCAGCTTGAGGAAATAATCCAGGGCCTATTGAGCAGTAAGTCAAAAAAAACCATTCACAGCCGAGACTGCACTCACTTGTTGCAATACTCAAAGACGGTTGATCATGAAATAAATAGAGTCCCACTGCAATTTAACATCACAGAGGAGCTCTAACATAGGGAGTTCAGCCTCCTTGCCATCTTCATCAGTCCACAGCTTCATCTTGTTGCCATTCTTGACAGTAGCATGAAAGCTTTCTCGGCAAAGACTTGATATTCGCATGGCACATACAACATCACAGCTGAGCACTATGGGATCTTGTTCGAGTGATTCAATGTAAGCATCTTTGTCAATGGTATTTGTAAGGGGATCACCCCATGCTTGATCAGAAATGGTAAGAAAGTCTGCAGATCAGTATTTTTCAGTAACATGCTTCAAGCAGATGTTCAGTACATGGGGAAGACACATGATGTGACAGTCATCGGCATCGAACTGGATTCCATGTGCACCAAGCAACTCAGAGAGCTTTCTCATAGCCACATTGTTGTTGGCTGCATTGTTGAGCATAAAATGTCCAATCTGAGAGAAATTACAGTACTTTTAAGTCTCCAGCCTATGGAGTACTCACCTTCTCCATGACCTCTGCATGATCCAGGAGATGCAGGAATTTCTGAGTGATATAGTCACCAGTGTGACTGCCAGGAAGATGGTGAAAGGCAAGAAGAGCTGCCTTGAGCTGCAGCAATGCAGTTCCCTCAGACTTGCCAATCCAATGGGCAGTGAGAGCCAAAAATGGCCTAAGTACTTCGTCAGACCAAATGTCAGCTGTGCAGGATATCCTTCCTTCCACTTGCTAGATTGTTTAGTGATGATTATTTAAGATACAGTGTACATGACCTTGTGAACTACTCACTGCAAGATTACTCTTCAGAACTGCAAAGTACTCCCTCCATGCCTCAATTATGAGTTCCTGCATCTTTGTGTGCCGTGGAATGTCTGCATCTCAAAGGTCCTTGCAGAGCAGAAGTAGAAGTTGATGAAACTCTGGGCATTCAATGACATTGGTGGACTGTGAAGCAAATCAGTAAGATCTAATGCACACTGGGGAGGTCACATACTTGATCATTAGATACAATAAATTGCACCAAGTAACAATGAAAAGTAGAAGGGGAGAATTCGGGTAGGCCATCACTCAGCAAGGACTTTGAGCCCAGAAACTTGGGCAACTGATCACCAAGTGGCTGAGGAGGGGGAGGCAGCTTTCGAATCGAGACTCCTGGGTTCTGAAGCACTTGACATAGTGTTGTAAATGTATACCCCATACTAAAGGCCATATTGATGCTGTTGATATAGATATGCCACCCTTGCTTCTTGGCTTGTTCCAGAAACTCCAGGAGATGGAAGTTCTCGATATGAATACAGAGTCCATAGTTGCTCATGTTGGAGCTGTAGGTATATGTTCGATTTGTAGGGAAACTCACTGGAGCCTTCTCCTTCAAGGAACTACATCGCTCTCAGACAACCAATGCCTAGAAATACAGTAGGTACTCACCTGCAAGAGTTGCATATCGATGGTTGTTTGGTACCTTTTGTGAAGAAGTAGTGAACATCAGGAGCTTGCACCTCTGAAGGTCTAGAATCTAAAGGGTCAGTTGTCGACGAGTCCACAGTGCGTAACAGATTGTCAGTTGCACCATGGCACCTTCACACCCAAGGAATTGGTTGCTGTGGAGCTTCTTTGGCAAAGTCAGTATGCTCAGTGTCATTGTATTCGTTGTCATCATCATCACCCTCATCTACATTCCCTTTGAGAGCAACATCGATATCAATGAACTCAAGCTCCTGATTTGCAGCAGGAGCTTGGGTTTGATGTGGAGTGAGAGGTGCAGCTTGCACAGGTATCACCCCCATGGATGTTGGGGATACAACCAGTGCTGGATTTCAAGTAGGCACCGGAGGAGGGTCTGGATCATCTTCCCCAGGTGCGAAGCAGTGGGGAGGATGACGCTTGCATGGACCAAGAATTTTGGGGCACTGGACAGTGTCTGGACCTTCCAGTAGTGCCATACCTGTTAGAACATGGCGAGGCATAGTTCAAGGAGAGCTATGAGTGGGGTGTATGGGAGCTGGGCCACCTACCTTTATACTCCACTTTTGCTGGCTGTCAAAATCAAATCTGGATAAGACATCAGACACATGTGATTGCACACTATGGAATACATAATGAAGCATAGCCTGCAGACATTGAAAGAAGTGATACAGACGAACCAAAAATACATGCCATGGGGGGGAGGGGGAGAAGTGGGGCACAAAGTGACTGACATGCAAATTCAAGCCTCACTGCTCACTGCCTCTGTCCAACCTCCTACCCTCCAATGGTGCACTTGCAGATGGGTTCAACCTCTTGATCTCCGGAATTGCCCGGTTTGATATTGGGTTCGGTGGTGCATTGTTTTTTGCCCCTGAATGAATCCTTGTACCAGTGCATAAAGTGGGTGTGGGTGGCTATCTCCCTCACATTGACCAGAGCAGAACGGAAATGGTCCCAGGAGGGGGGGAGGCATATAGATTGTTCAAGGCATGAATAATCAGCAGGTAGATTATGACATATGGCGATCTCTTGACAAAACCAAATGATGTCCAGCCAAATCATCTCCAGACCTTTGTTGAGCAACCTATCAAAATGATCCAAGTTCTTGTTCCTGGGGAGTTCCTACAATTTCATGAGTTCTTGGTGAATTGAATCAGCTGCAGAAACATACACCATGCACACTCCAGTCTGACTGCTCCACTGCGGTGTCAGGGTCCACCCTGATCATACTCACAGGTGAGCTCCCTTCATCACCAGTGTTCGGAGTGTGCTTCAGCCAGACATAATAATCAACACTGCTGATACAGCACCAGGTGTGACCAGCAATGACAATGGGAACCATGAAATCCTTGCCCACATCTACATCCCCAGAGTCAACATCACATAATGACGTGAAATCTGTAAGGTCCAGAGAGTCCTGGTGATTTGCAAATGTCTTCCATGCCAAAGACTTTTTGAAAGGCGACTGGTAATGGGGGGACTCATTGATCAGGACAATGACAACCATAAGTACTTCAGGACGTGCAGCAATCAGCATGGTGACCTTTTCAAAAACTTTCTGGTGAGGCTGAGAGAAAGCGCACTCTACAATTAGAGGAAAACGTTGGATCTTGTTACCTTTTATTGACGATATGACCAAGGCAAGGTCAGGGATAGCAGAAATGAACTCCTCTTCCATGTCACTGTTCATGCTGACTTGGATGTGAACAATGTTACAAGGGTAAGACACTTGTTGGAAGTGGGAAAGGACACTATTGAATTCAGATATAGGTGCTTCATGGATAGCACTTGCAAGCTGGATCATAAGGAAGTTTTGTTTGACGAAAAATGTGAGCCTATCAATGTTTGCAACACAATTAGCATTCCTATACTAGAGGAAAAACCTGGGTAGGGCTTACTTTGGCTTCTGTGGGATATTGGGACATTCTTCATCAATCATATGGCACAGCATCTCAAACTCGTGCTGATTGAAGTTGGAAACCTCCTGAAACAGAAAATATGGGTCCCAATTCATCGGGATCTGTCTATTTACTCACCATGAACTCGTCATCACAGACTCCTCACAGCCCTTTGATAATATCCTTGCAGTGAGTTGTTGGACATAAGCGGGTGTCATCCACAGCGCCAACACAACACACTTCCAGGGTCTGAGACTCGATCTTGCCATTTAGAAGTGGAGTTGATGAATATTTGACTGGTTTAGCATGGACGAGGTCATTAGAGGCTGTCTGCACTGTAGAGGCTGTAGTATCAGCCAATGACACTGCACGCCGGTTGGTACAAGGTCCTGAGGTCCTGTTGGAAGAGAAGTAAGCATAGGTATATGAACCTGCACCAGAATAAGTGGTCACCATCGGTGATGTGGTGGTTTCTTGCAGAAGGGACTGACATGTTGTTTGGTACTTACTACTTACTAATCAGCTCCATAACAGGACAGCTCACGATCGCTGAAGTTGCATTATTATTGAAGCCTTCCATATTCCAGCAGTCTCATCATGCTGACCAGTTGCCGTGGTCCTAAGTTTCCTGCCTAGTTTCAATTCTAACCAACCTTCAAAACTGATGACTCACCCAGTATCAAGATGAGTCTAGTTCTGATTTGAGTGGATGGTAGATATCATGTAAGAGAGCAACTCGGCTCAGGAATGTTTGGTAGGTTCAAGCTGTAATGGGCTGATAGCCTGCTTGTGCCATGTTCTGAATTGACCGTTACCTTTGCAGCCAGCATATACAAGGCAGTGAACATTTTTACAAACAAACCATATGCCATCAAACTCAAACTCAGCATGACAGGGAAATCTTCTGTAGAACTTGAGTATAAGGTCCTTCAGGACCTCAATGGTGGATGTGGAATTCCCCGCACACACTGGTTTGGTAGGGAGGCAAACTATGATGCCCTAGTTCTGGATCTTCTTGGCCCTTTGCTGCATGATCTCATGAACAAACATAAGAAATTCCATTTGTGCACAGTACTATACCTTGCAGATCAACTCATAAGTTTTTACTCATCGAAACTGACTATTTATTGAGAAGAAACCTTCGCAGATCTCTCGCCTTCAGTATATCCACTCTCACGGTTATATTCATGGCGATATCAAACCACAAAATATTCTGCAGGGCCTGGGCGATGAAGTTCAAACTATATTCATTGTAGACTTCGGGATTGCTAGAAAGTATTGCAATACAGACACTGGAAGTCATGTCCCATTTCACCACACACACAGCGTCACCGGCACTCCTGCATTCATGTCCATTAATAGTCACCTAGGAGCAGAGCTGGGGTGCCATGATGACCTTGAATCCCTAGCCTATGTGTTTATATACTGCTTATGTGGCTCGCTCCCCTGGCTAAACAAGTCTTCAAACCCTTGCAGCATCTCAATATTGGGGTTGAAGCAAAAGACGCCTGTCAAGACATTGTGTAGCGGACTGCCTTGAGAGCTTGCAACTTTCCTCATGTATGTGTGAACACTTTCCTTTTCAGAGGAACCTGATCATGGATACATGTGATCTTTATTCGAGACTCTCTGGGTGGCTGAAGGGTTGGAATGGGAAGCCTCAGAATCACCACTTAACCTTTCTGATCTCATTCTCGATATAGTGGAGATCCCCCTTCCCCCAGACTGCTTGTCGAAATCTCCCATCTGCAATGCTGTGGTTGCACATCCCCTGAGTCTGACAAACACCCTGCACAATGCAGCAGAAACACCAAAACCACTTTGTAAAAGGTCTCCGAGGGTAGCACACACCTCTGCAAGGGAGCCAACAAAGCAAAGGTGCATCTCATTTCAATGGTCAAGCTCACACACTTCTCATGCTCTGACATGTTCAAGTGTATGCTTGGCACACATTCAAACATAGTCTGAATCCACAGTCCACTAGTCGAATGAAGAATGTGTTGGGTGGTATACAGTGCACTATTATCATGCATCATCAATGTACTACAGTGTGTTATTGTATTAGTGCATGTAGATGGCAGTTGGTTGACTTGTTATGTTGCAATGACTATGGTGGTTGACCCAAGTTGGACCTTTGCTAGTCAGCTCAAGTCAGCTCAAGCTGGCCAGCAAACACCAATCAGCTTGAAGGTGGCTATGTTGGTTAGCCAAACCAGGCCGAGCCATGTAGATCAGCTCAGCCACATTGTGGAACCAAGTTGTTGTGGGAGCCAAAAGAAGCTGAAGTCGACTCTCTGCTAGCTGAGTCACGGCAACACTATCCCAAAGTGCGACCTGGAAATCGCTCTCTCAAGACTTAACTCCACTATCACTGCAGGAGTTCATTACTGCCTCCAACCCGAAGGCCAGGCAACTACCTTCGCTGAGCCAATCACGGTTTCCCATCATGTTTGGTGCTCGATTGTAAGTGTCGACTATTACGTTTGGCTGAGGGACTCCACCAGCACGTTGGACATCCGTGCTACCAGCAAACACACTGCACATGGGGTATGCACACTTTCTATGATCATCCTTTTGTCTTAATCATTTTCCCTCCTAGTCTATGCCTGGCAATACTGGGATGGATGCTGTGCAGAACATGATTGTTCAGGGTCTGGACCTCATCAGGAAATCCCTTATCACGTTTTGCGAGGATGCAGTGCAAGTACCAATGGTTATGACTGACCTTGTTCCACTGGAGAACCATATATCCCACTTCCTGACAACTTTTGACTCTTTTGCTGATGACTTGAAGAGAGGTGCATCGTTGACCGCCCACTCTTGCTACATAACTTGGTTTGACAACTCTTTCTGGGGCATGAAGCACTCTCACGATGATGAAGAATATGCAATGCCTGCTGGGAGCGAAGATTCCCCTGCCGACAACTGCTCTGCTGGTGATTCAATTGATCACCCTCACTCTGATCACAATGAAGGTTGTCATGTGTCTCAAAGGCTTGTGAAATGTGGTGCAGGTGTTTAGCTGCTAGCATTGTATATGCCCAAATTTGTACTACTACAATTACATCAGCTCTCATAGTGTGGCCCCCAAGGCTTGTGATTATGTAAAATCGGAACTCATGCAGCCAGCCTCCCATATTACTTGAGTCAATCGCTAACCTTCATATTAGACAATGATCCAGTGACCCTCAGCCGGTTCTCTGAAGCCTGGCTACTGCCAGCATGCAGGGAATACCCCATTTTTGTGCCTGAGTCAGCAGTCTGACAATTCGAGTTTTGGGGCACCCAGCACCCTGCAATAAAAGAAGGTAATGTCAACTTCCCTCTGACTTGCTGAGATCTGACCCAAAGTTGGAATCGTTTTACAGAAACATTCCTCTGATGGTCACTTGGCAACATACCTGTAAGCAAAACTCAATTGACCCCCCTCCCAGAGTCAGTCCTCTCCCTTCCCAGCCTCCTCTGCCTTCGACAGTGGAGGTAACTCAATGGGAAGCTTTGTTCTCTCCCATGCCTGATGAAGAATCAGAAGAATAAATGCTGAGGATGGATGAGAGTGATCTGAGAGGGGGAGGTCTTCCAAAGGGGCTCCTATAGCCTGGAAGAGAACTGTCTGAGGACATCTGAAGCTGTCTGAGGCTGTCTAGACAAAGAAGAAGGCCACATGCAGCCTTCTCAAACTTGAACTTGAACTCAAAACTCTCGGAACTCAACTTGTTATTTCTCTAAGTAAGTACAGTGTAATGTAAGTGTGTGAGCAGCTTACTTAAGCCAACTCACATGTCTAAACTCAAAACACGAAATAAGCTCTAAGGTAAATGAACAGAAGAAAAAGAAAAGAAAGTAAAAACAATAAAATAATGAAAATCCCCTGGTAGGGAAATACCATTCCCTACACCGAGGTGCCTGTCATGAGCGAACCTCAACAAGATGACAATCCCAACATTCGGCCTGCTCGTGCTCGACGTCTCCCTTGCCGCTACGAAGATGCTTCAAATCTCATGGCTGATACTCCTACTGCTGCTACACCTGCCAGCGATTCATTGCCTACCCTCCGTGATGCTGTAAATGATGAAGAAACTTTCGACATCGATGACATTAGTGCTGATGAAGAAGAGCCGATTTCCAGGTCCCGAGGATGCTGGGTGCTCGATGATAGGCAGTCACTGTTGAACACCACGATGTCTGACCCACTGATGACTGCCCAGACTTCACGAAATCGACAGGTCACTACTGCTGATGTCCTGTTCTTTTTTACCAAGTGTAAAGGTAAAGATATGGTGTGCAATGAGTGCCAGTGAGTGGCTGCTAAGATGGCAAACAAATACTCATGTTCCTATTTACTTTGCAGAAAGCAGAAGGATGCAAATGCCACCCAATTTCCCAAAGACAGGAACTACACATACTGTGAATCGACTTCAAACTGGAGTCTACATGCACATGTCAAATGATATCATCTTGATCTTTATCTGGCCAAAGTGCAGAAGAACACCTGGTCAATATATCTGGAGAACATCAAGGAGGCATTCAAAGCCAGATATAACCACTCAACACTTTGTCAGGCTCTAAGTATGCCCAACGTTACAATTCACACACTCCCCCCTCTGTCCCAGTCACGTCATGTGGACCCATCCATGGCTTCACAACTGGAGAGTGGCTTACCACCCTTTTCTCTTGCTGCAATGCATAGGTATCTGGTGAGGTTTATTGTTACTGATGATCAGGTAAGTCTGCAATGCTACTGATGTTGTCCATGAATTCACCAAGCAAATGTTTGTAGTCAATCAATGTTGTTGAGTGCCCAGAGTTCCGATCTCTCCTCCTCCTTCTCTGTCAGGACCTGAAGGATTGTCAAATCCCTCACAGAACAAAGATATGCAAACTAATCATCGAAGCTTGGCAGCAGTATTTTCTCATGTTGAAAGACAACCTTGTGGCAAGTTGCAAACGTCATTACCCTTACCTTGAACTAACAATTACTACAGAAAGCTGAGGGGTGGGTGTCACTCACCAGCGACATCTGGTCAGATGAGAATTATTGACCTTTCCTTGCTATCACCACCCACTGGATCTCAAAGGGTGACCAGCCCAGAACTCTCAAGATGACAGCAGGCCTGGTTGCATTCCACCACATTCCAGGGAACCACACAGGTGTCAATCTTGCAGAAACTACTCTTTGTCTCCTGGATTGGGCCAGCATTACTGAGAAGGCGAGTACCTGTGCTGACCCAAAAACATCATCCTTTCATATCATTAAAATAACCTCTTCCTGCTAATAGATCGGCCACTTCACTCTCGACAATGCCCACAACAATGATACTGCCATGCGAGAGCTATCTTGTCTCCTCACTCTCCATGGGATTGACTTCAACCTGGTTGATCGCCACATAATCTGTTTCCCCCACGTCCTCAATATTTGTTCTGGTCATGTTACTGATGAGTACATGGTGGTCAATTTCGCTTCCATTAGCGAGGCTTGGGTTGATGCTCTCGATGGCAACAAAGTCATCAACAAAGATGCCTACATTGAGGCTCTCCAGTGCGACCCTATTGCTCTTGGCCATGACATTGTCTGCGCTGTTTGTGCTTCTAGCCTATGTCATGAGGCCTTCACAGACATTCTCAAGACAGGCAATGACAAGGGATGGTTCATTGATGAAGGCAACAACCCAGTTACCTTACCTGTTGTAGAACTTCATCAGCAAAACCATTAGTCGCTGTACGGCACTGTACAGCTTGTGACAGCCCGCTACAGCACCCACAGTGCCACAGAAAGGTCCCCCCCTGTACAGTCCTGTACAACTACTACACTTTTTTTGTAATCCCACTACCATTTTTTCCTAATCCCACTACTATGCTTTTTTCCTAATCCCACTACCATTTTTTCCTAATACCACTACTACGCTTTTTTTCTAATCCCACTAC
The DNA here is from genome assembly GCA_024613185.1 of Pisolithus microcarpus. NCBI lineage: Eukaryota > Fungi > Basidiomycota > Agaricomycetes > Boletales > Pisolithaceae > Pisolithus > Pisolithus microcarpus. The sequence continues at coordinate 214,073 of JANFAI010000059.1, read as the reverse complement.
CATTTTTTCCTAATCCCACTACTGTTTTTTCCTAATACCACTACTACGCTTTTTTCCTAATCCCACTACCATTTTTTGCTAATGACACTACTATGCTTTTTTCCTAATCCCACTACACTTTCAAGCTAATAGGAACTCAGTCACACAGAAATCAAATCAAAAGTAGTAATATATTCAAATTCAAGTACTACCACATAATAGCCTAATACAACTACGCTTTTTTGCTAATAACACTACCTACTACACTTTTTACTAATAGTACTGCGCTTTTTGCTAATACTACTACCCTGTTTGCTAATACTACTACGCTTTTTGGTACTACTACTACACTTTTTTCTAATACCACTACACTTTTTGGTAATCAAATGCATGGTAGTAGTGGGCTAATGGCATACACTACCCCATAGTAGGAATTGGCCTTTGTTTGGTCAGCTTTGGCCGCTTGCATGAAAGGCATGAGTTTTAGTGTCCACTATATCACATTTTGGGGTATTTTTGTGACTAAGCAAAATTTCGAGGCATTAGTGGCTGTGCCCACTACACAACAATCCTAATGATGACTACGCTTTTTTGCTAATCAATACTACTGTACATTTCCTAGTCACACTACAAATATTTGGTAGTCAAAAAAGCGGACTCTACTACACTTTTGGTAATCAAAAGTGTACACAACATTTAACTACTCAAACACTAATCAACACTACACTTATTTGGTAGTCAAAAAAGCAGACTTTTACTACACTTTTGGTAATACACATCTACGCTACACTTTGCTAATCAAACACTACAAAACACTACACTTATTTGGTAGTCAAAAAAGCGAACATTACTACACTTTTGGTAATACACATCTACACTACACTGTGCTAATCAAACACTACAAAACACTGCACTTATTTGGTAGTCAAAAAAGCGGACTTTTACTACACTTTTGGTAATACACATCTACACTACACTTTGCTAATCAATTACTAATCAACACTTTACTTATTTGGTAGTCAAAAAAGCGGACTTTACTACACTTTTGCTAATCAAAACAATTACCACTACACTGATTAGGTAATCAAAAATGCGCCACAACACTACACTTTTGGTAATAAAATGTGCACTACACTACACTAATTGTATTTTGCCTATATCTCAACCATTTTTGCATGGATGGATGAGATAAGCATACCTCTGGGGTCCTCTAGTCAGGCACGACAACTTTCATTATGACATCTTTGAAATTTAATTTTTGAGATGTCCAATTTTTTTGGTATTTTGCATTTTTCTCACCCATTTTTGGGCATATTGATGAGATAAGCATATTCCCACAATCCTGTGATCCAGCCCCACAACTTTTGTTATGACATCATGGCTGTACAGTGACATCTGCGGGAAGCCCCTATCTCTGTAGCACTGTGTGTCTGTAGGCCTGTCACTCTGTGGGAGCCTGTGGGGAACTGTGGGCTGTGTGACATGGTATTGTCACACAATTGTCACACTGTACCTGACTGTGCACTGTGACACTGTGACACTGTGGCACTGTAGGATGCTGTGACATCACTGTGGCACTGTGGCCTCTGTGCCAAAAAGATGGTTTTGCTGATGTTCTCCGTGATGTGAGGACGCACTGGGATTCTGTGTACTGCATGATCAATCATCTACACACTCTGAAACAGGTAATGGACTCAGTTGTTTTATGCCTTCTCATTTTTAAGAGTTGTCAGGACCTAGACTACTTCTTCCTGGCAGCACTGCATAGGGACATTGCCAACAAGCAATTAGATGACATGGACTGGCAGGTTTTACAAGATATGGAAGTAGTTCTCAAGGTAAGTATTCAGTGGCCTACGACTTGCGATTGGGGCGGTGATCATGTCCACTGATGACATTAAGATACCTCACTCTGCTCAACAATGCATGTTGGGTGAGAGCTTTCCACTGCTTTCACATGCGGTGCCATCATTCAAAACCTTCATGGCTCAGTGGGAGCAACTCTCTCTGAACAAACCTTGCTTTGCCCCATACATTGAAATCGGCCTTCATCATGCAAGATCTTACTACCAGCATATGGGAGAGACCAATGCATATGCGATTGCAATGTGTAAGTGTTTGACAAAAGCTTGTATGTATGGTGAGACATGCTAACATACACCAGTTGTGGATCCAACTATCCACTGTAGGGAGTGAGTACTCCCTACCGGGATATTTCTTTCATTTTATAGTTTTTATTTTCACTTTTATTTCCATTCATTTACCTTAGTCTTTACTTAGTTTCGAGTTTAGACAAGTGAGGTAGCTTATATAAGCCCATGCACACTTACACTTCACTGTAGCTACTTACAAAAATAAGAATGAGTTTCAAGAGTTCAAGTTCAAGTTTGGGTTCGAGAAGGCTTCAAGTGTCCTTCTTCAGTATTCAGACTGCCTTAGACTGCCCCAGACGTCCCAAGACAGTTTTTCCTTCCAGGCTAGAGGAGCCCCTTGGAAGTTCTCCCCTTTCAGATCACTGCTCATCCCCAGACTCAATTTAATCCATCTCTTCACCGCTTCACTTGGATTGAATTAAACTGGGAGGAATTTGAGGTCCATGAGGTGAAGAGGGCTGTTCTGAACATGGTATGCCTAAGTTTCATCATCATTGCTAATGGCCTTAATGCTAACACCTAATGCCAGATGACACAGTTGAGAATGACAGTTAACACACAACCTGACTTACACCAGCCAAATGAACTCCTGCAGCTGCAAGTTCCCAGGTCTTCCAACCTTCAAGTTGCTTTTGTCCCCACCAAACTTGCCACTCAATACAATTTACCAACCATGCATGCACAACAACCAGTGAGCAATGTCCAGACTGCTGAACAAGAACTCACATCCTATGTGACAGCATCCTGTTCCCCTGAAGGAACAGATCCACTTTCATTCTGGGCAGTAAGTATACAACTGTAGGTTTGCATCCATGCACTTAGTTTTTGCAGGTGTCCTGGTCGATGTACCCGACACTATATCATATCGCGATGGATTATCTGCCAATCCAGGCATTGGCAGTTCCTTGTGAATGCATTTTTTCATCATCTGCTGAGATGATGACCAAGCGGTGCAATCAAATCAGCCCTATATTAATGGAAGCACTCCAGATGCTTAAGTTCTTTTTCAAGAAAGAACAGCTGAACTTCACAAGGGGATGGGTCACTTCTCAAGCACAGATGTTGGTTGACATCGACAACAATGACATACTTGCTTTGATTGTGGAGAGTAGCCTCGCTACTGATGCTGCTGGTTTGCAGGGAGCACTGAATGACATCATATACTTCATTGGTGAGGAGGAGGGTGATGAACTTGCAGAGGTACCTCAATTATTTTGACACTTACACCCACATACCATCATTACTCGTTCTGCATGTCATTAGCACCCTTAGCAAAAGGTTGCTAATAAATCACTCTTTTTTTCGCTTGGAGCTGTGTTTGTACAGCAAATACTGGCATTGAGTTTAGCAAAGGGTGAATGTTCATCTACTCTGTAGTTTTACTGGCAGAGATTTAATTTGGCACTGGGAGTCCTTCACAAGTGTTCGTCCTAAGTCTGTTGATGTCAAACTAACTCATGATAGGTAGTTCCACAGTTGCATTTTGACTTGTACAATGCTATGTACTATTAGCATGTAGAAATATACCAGAGGTGCCTGCTAACCCACCCTTGCACTGCCACCACTGCTTGCCTGCCTGCTAATAAAGTGACTGAGGTGTTGATTTTGTCATGACAATGGACATCTGCAGTGAATGGTGAGACAAGAGTGCTGAGCATCGTTGAACAGCTAAAGCTGACTGTGAGCTGACCAAGTGACTTAGTAAGCAAGGTGGAGCTGTGGTGTCAATTAGCCACAGCCCAGCTACTTGGTAACTATGGGGCATCTCGGCTATGGCTAAAGCTGGTTGACAGCCGAAGTTGCAGCAACACTAGTTTGTGCTCATGAGCTTACACAGGTCATTACAACTCTATTCTTGCATATGGGGAAGACAAAGCTCCAGAGGGGGCTTTGGGATTCCGCTGTAGGGAGTCCATACTCCCTAGGGCTGAATATATCAGTTATTAGCATTGTCATCACCACCCTAAGCCACTTCCCACAGCATGCTGTCCCTCTGAAATCATTGCCACTGCTCCACTCTCAGCAAACTCAGCTAATTCGACAGCTTCCATCACTTACTAATACTGCTGTGTCCCTGTTAAGGTGAAGCCCCTGTTGCTGACACTCACTGCCTCTAAATATCACCACTGACCCCTGTCCACCATTCCCTTCAAGCTCTAGCCCCTATCTGCCCCATACTACATCAGCTTTCAGTCTCCAGACAAGTATCACATGTCTACTGATCATCGGCGGCCTCCACCAAAGGCTGTGACATCGGTAACTCGGCCTCTGTAAGCTCCACTTGAGTCTCCGATGCCCACCACAGCCAGTAGCACTGCCACACCACCCCAGACCACTTCTCTTGCTCCTGCAGAGTCAGTCAGTGATCCATAGACCATAGGCATGCTCTTCTTTGCTGCTTCTCTTCCCTTTTGGTTTTTTTTTACCTTCTTTTCTCCCTTCCTTTCATACCTACAATCTGTAGTGCCTTGCTTCAGCACTTTTCTTTTGAATTTTTCTTGACATATGGCAGTTCCAAATTTTGCTGATCAGTACCTTAGCGACAGCTCCTCCTACACTACAAAACACCACAGTACTTAGGAGGAATATACCCACTTTTTCTGGCATCACAATCTGTGTGTCTGAGAGTCATCCTGAGTCCCCAGAGCCATTTTCAGAGTTTTCTTCAAGTCTTCTGAGCCCACTTCGAGTCCCTAGAGATACCCATCGAGTTCTACCGATGATTTTGAGTCTCCTTGTGTCTTAAAAATTCTGCCAGCCTTCTGAGTCGTCCCCTTCACATCTACTGATTTTTACCACAGTCTACAAGAGTCTACTATCACCACCGACCGAGTTCCTAGCTTCCCAACACCACCTTATTGAGTAGAAAAATCCCTCTTCGTCCATTTTGTGGTGGAATTTTGAGTTCTTCGCCACCTACACTTCCCAGACCCCAAGGAAAATTTCCCTGACTCACCAGTCACCTCCCCTCAGTCTCCTTCCGACTCATGACCCCTTGGGATGAGCCTAGGTATTTTCCTACAGCTTTCCCCTTCCCCCTCTCACACTCTTGCAAGAAGAGTTGCCCACACTGCAAGAATTGCATGAGTGCTGGGTGAGCACATGACATTGAATCTGAGCTAAGGAAGACCTGCTGACAGGCCTATAGTCTTCCCTATGTCCCTCTCATAGCACCATCGACATCCCTGCACCAACTTCCTTACCTGACCTCCATCATGGACTCCTTCATCTACATTATCTCATGTGCAAGTGGCTCTTTTGTGTTAATGGTAACATGCTTATTACATCTGGTTCGTCCATGACAGGGTTCATGAGCAGCAAATTCCCCGATGTCATCGCTCATATTCACAAGTTGCAAACACACCTCAGTGCCCCTACTTGGATGCCATAGTCGGAGTTGGCACTGATAGCATTGTCATTGGCAGTCACATAGTCTCATCCCTGGCAAATCAAGTTCCACAGGTAGTCGAGAACTTCTGCAGAGGACTTCTGACTCCTCTACTGCTGGAGTTCGAAGCTCACAATACCATTATCCCATCGTCACAGGAATATCTCGACTGACTCAAATGACGCTTCTTCCACTGTGCTTTGGCCAGTTCGGCTGGCAGTATGTACTGGAAGCACTTTTTGATGGCTTCATCGAGTTAGAGGAAGCTCACGACACGATGTGGAATAAGCCAACTTCCTGGGCCAAGTTCAAAAGCCATTATGGTTATATGAACTGCCCATCCAAGTTGCCAGTGTACTTTGCAGGGAGCTTGACCAGGTATGCTAACGGTGAACAGATCTGGCTAAAAAGAGAGGATCTGTACATGTTCACAGATCATGTAGTACAATCGGCCCATTCTCATTCTCTTACAGCAATCATACAAGGTCACATAAGATCAACAACACAATTGGGCAGGTGCGTATATGCCCACTATCATTGAACTTTTTTGGCTAAACCTCAGTGAAGATCTTGTTGGCTAAACACCTCAGAAGAACTCGCATCATCACCGAGATGGGTGCTGGACAACATGGTGTGGCCACTGCAACCGTGTGTGCCTGTTTCAGGATGAAATGCATTATCTATATGGGTGCCGAGGATGCACAGAGACAAGCCCTCAACGTTTTCCATATGAAGATGTGGGTGCTAAGGTACACAACTTGGAATTTGAATTGAATAAGTTGCTGAATAAGGTCTACTTAGGTCGTGCCCGTCGAGTCTGGTTTGAAGACATTAAAGGATACTGTTAACAGAGTGATCAGAGATTGGATCACAAATCTTGCTATGACACATACCTCATCAGATCCTGTTTTGGTCCTCACCCCATCCCAACCATCGTCCATGACTATCAAAAGGTCATCAGACATGAAATAAAGGTGCAGATGAAGGAGGCCACTGGGAAGCTTCTGGATATAGTTGTTGCATGCATTGGTGGCAGCAGCAACTCTATTGGGTCCTTTTACGAGTTCATCGTACATCTGTGCATCTTGTGGGTGTCGAGGCAGGAGGTGAAGGTGGGTATATGACTGAACACGTCATCCTCATGTGCTGACTCCTTGTAAGGTATCGGTGGCACATGTTGCAGTGCCACTCTGGTTAGAGGTAAGCTGGGTGTATTGCATGGAGTTCGAACATATGTCCTGCAGGATCCTGCTGGTCAAATGTGGAGATGCACTTGGTCAGTGCCAGGTTGGATTATCCTCGTGTTGGGCCTGAACATTCCTGGGTGGGTGGTGTACGTCATTGTGATGGACGAACAACCTTTGAGAGGCTTTCATCTGTGCACTCAGCTCAAGGGTATCATTCCAGTTCAGCATTCCCTGATCACTTGGTCATGCATTTCAGCTTAGGGATCTGCACATGCATTGTGGGAGGGTGGTCACCGAGCAAGACACTTCCCAGAGAGATAAATTGCCTTCACTGGGACAAGTGAAGTATCATAGATGGAATACAGTGGAACTACTGAAAATGAGACTTGCAGTTATGAGCAATTCAAGGGAGGGTCAACTATGCATTTGACATGGCTGATGAACCAGTGAGTTTTCTATTGGTTGCAGGGATGTTAACTTGCATAGGTGAGTGATGGCAGATGAATATGCTTTGACACCTCAGCAGCCATAATTTCAACAAGGGACAGTGTAGGTTTAGAACTGGTTGGCTCAAATCCCCCACTAGGGTTAGAACAATGTATTTTGGACATGTTCCATAGTAGTACTAGGTTTTACATGATAGTACTGTGGTATCCTGACCTCATAATGACTCAGCCTCCATGAAGGATGACCATAAAGTGTGCCATATCAAAGTAGTGAATGAATACTCTTGCTCACACCATACATGGGAGAATACAAATCAACAAATACAGGGCATATCAACACTAAGCAATCTGTTTGAAACATTCCTGCCATTTACTTCCATGGACCATATTACTAAGGTTCAATTCCATGCAACCCCTGGGAATGATCAATGTGGTATACATTGAATAAAATGGCATCCGAAAGGAAGTGGGTATCCATAGGAGCAATTGACCTTTTGGACCTTTGAGCCAGCCATCTGGATGCAGCTGTACTGGTTGGGTGTTGACCTGAAAATCTGGGTTATCAAGGAGTTCTTCACTATGACTTAATGCATGTGATGGGACAGAAGAAAAGCAAATGTGCTGGTTTATATGAACCTGACCAGCTGCTGCAGACAGAGGTTGAATGTTGTGACAGGCATAGATTTGGAGACATATGGGCACTTACCATGATTGATAGGATATAGTGTAGGAGGAGTTGGAACACTTATGCCACTTGCAGAGATGACACTGTTGCCATCAGGGGAGAATTCAACTTGGGTTACATCTGGAGTATGCCCCTCGAGAGGGCTACCAATCTGATCTCCACTCTTTGCATCCCAGACCCTCACAGTTCGATCCCTTGAGCCTGACACAATCCTGTTGCCATCATGGGAGAATGCAACTGAGGTGACAAATGAAGTATGCCCCTTCAGAGGGCTGCCAATCTGATCTCCACTCTTTGCATCCCAGACCCTCACAGTTTCATCTGAAGAGCCTGACACAATCCTGCTGCCATCAGGGGAGAATGTAACCGAGGTGACAAATGAAGTATGCCCCTTCAGAGGGCTGCCAATCTGATCTCCACTCTTTGCATCCCAGACCCTCACAGTTTCATCTGAAGAGCCTGACACAATTCTGTTGCCATCAGGGGAGAATGCAACCGAGGTGACAAATGAAGTATGCCCCTTCAGAGGGCTGCCAATCTGATCTCCACTCTTTGCATCCCAGACCCTCACAGTTTCATCTGAAGAGCCTGACACAATCCTGTTGCCATCAGGGGAGAATGCAACTGAGGCGACTGTCGAAGTATGCCCCTTCAGAGGGCTCCCAATCTGATCTCCACTCTTTGCATCCCAGACCCTCACAGTTTCATCTGAAGAGCCTGACACAATCCTGTTGCCATCAGGGGAGAATGCAACTGAGGTGACTGCTGAAGTATGCCCCTTCAGAGGGCTGCCAATCTGATCTCCACTCTTTGCATCCCAGACCCTCACAGTTTTATCCCCTGAGCCTGACACAATTCTGTTGCCATCAGGGGAGAATGCAACCGAGGTGACAAATGAAGTATGCCCCTTCAGAGGGCTGCCAATCTGATCTCCACTCTTTGCATCCCAGACCCTCACAGTTTCATCTGAAGAGCCTGACACAATCCTGTTGCCATCAGGGGAGAATGCAACTGAGGTGACTGCTGAAGTATGCCCCTTCAGAGGGTTGCCAATCTGATCTCCACTCTTTGCATCCCAGACCCTCACAGTTTTATCCCCTGAGCCTGACGCAATCCTGTTGCCACCAGGGGAGAATGCAACTGAGGTGACAAATGAAGTATGCCCCTTCAGAGGGCTGCCAATCTGATCTCCACCCTTTGCATCCCAGACCCTCACAGTTTTATCCCCTGAGCCTGACACAATCCTGTTGCCATCAGGGGAGAATGCAACTGAGTTGACTCCCAAAGTATGCCCCTGTAAGACAAGCTGGATAGCTGGCCAGTCCTTCAACCCCCCTTGGGCAACTTCAGCAAGGTGTGAGAACTTGGGCATCAGTTTTCTTCCCAGGAATGATGTGTATGGGAAAAGTGGCAATGCAGAGAGGTATAGGTGTGGTGTGCTGCATGTGATTGCTGGGAAAAAATTCTGCAGAAGCCTCAGGCCATCTATGGCTGACATAGCTGTGGTCCCATAACCAACATGTTTCTTTGGCAAGATATTATCACACTAAGATCCTGTATTTAGAGGCTGGCATACTCACCTCCAACCATCTGACCAAACTTGTCAGAGAACCATCTGCACCCCCTAATGCACCAGTAAGGCTGAGAACCTCAAGCCAAAATAGCAACCTTTCACTTTCCACAATGACTTGCACAGATGCAGCAATAGACAAGTCAAACTGGGACACCTCCAAATGCTTGGCCCAGAATTTGCACGAGTATGATAAATGAGGTGAAATATTCTTCCTGATCCTCTCCAGCAAGTCAGTGACCTGGGAGTTGCTCAGGTAGGAGCTCTCCAGCCCACAGATGTTGAAACATAACTCCCTGCCAAGCACTTGCAGGGAAGCATAGGCTAGGTCTTGGTGATCGGAAGTGTCAATGAAGTAGGCTTCATTCCGTGAACGATCAGCCAGGAAGTCATAAAAGGATGCATGGAGGGGTTGTACAGGAGATGTGTGATCGCCGATGCCCCGCAGCACTGGAGTCATGAACCGGAGAACCATAGCTACATCATAATGCTCGCCTTCGTCGGGAAAGAGACTGCGCATGTGATTCAATTCCGGCATTGGTAAAGGCTCCAACATCATCAGAAGCTGCCGCATGACGGAGCAGAATCTCCGGAATCGTTCGCCCGACTTCGGTACAACACTTTCAAGGATTGCTGTATACATGCCATCCAAAAGTTCCTTCCCCTCACCAGATGGGATGGCTATCAGGCTCTTGAATCGCTCTTTCACAGTTTGACCAAATGCATCGGGGTTGAGGAACTGGCAGGCCAGACGTGCCCATTCAAACAAGCCATTTGACTTTTCAACGATCTGCTGTATCTCCATGAGTCCAATCTCTTTGAGGTTATCAAGTTCCTTTGAAACAAATAGATTGACGTCCCGTTGCGCCGACTGCGCTGGGACATCGTCCAGGCACATCGTTTTGATGTGTTTTGCACCACCTAGAGCACGTTCGATATCCGGTAGAGCACGGGAAGTTAATAAGATGCGAAGATTACGCAAGTTGGCAGCTTCCGTCGACGCCAGAAGAGAGATAATATGCTTCCTCGACAGATCCTGTCCACTTTCGTCTAGGGCGTCGATCACAACCACTACATTCCCGACGATAGCACCTTTAGCCTTTGACAACGGCTCCAAGATCAGTTTCTGCCATTGCTGCAACAAGTCAGGTGTCGTCTTTAGAGTATGGTCCTCCGCAAGAGCATGAGCTAACGCTCGCCGGAATGCAGGGAAGTGTCCAGCAAGATCGCGGGCAATGGTGGTCAACATTTTCTCCTCCCGGTGCTCGCCCTGCCTGTCACGAGCGAAGCAGAAGCATGAGCCGAGCCCTCCCATATCCTTGAACCAAGACGCGATGGTATGGGCGATCGCAGATTTGCCCCTTCCTGCCTGCCCGTGGAGCCACAAGATGCATGGCCCGCCAGGGCTGGCATCGTTTACCCAGGTGATGATATCCTTTAGAATCTCTGTCCTCGTGTTCTCTAAGCACTTCTTCATCGTGTTCAGCCCTGCACCGCCTGCATAAGCCATCCCCTCCATGTTGAGGTCCTCGAGCACACGGTATATAGTGATCTGGATATCCCGCGTCTGGCAGTCCCGGTATTGTTGCATCAACTCGTCTAGCATATTGGTGTAGTTGGTGATAGTAGTCTGTGTCTCGAGCATTATGTTCTTTCTGAGTCTGCGCCCTGAGAATAAACGAGATGAGACAGGTGCTATAACGAAAGAAAGGAGATAGACCTACAAAAGTTCGTTGTCTCTGAATAGTCTTTAATAAACTGGGCGCAGGCACTGATGACCCGCGCAATCTTCGCTAAGGGGTCTCTCATGCTATCAATATTCTCGATGATCTCGTCTTCCGAAAGGAATCCGTACACGGAACCGACTTTTTCCAAGAGCTGCAATACCGCATTATCCAGGTTAGCTTGCGCGATGATCAACTGAGACGAGGAATGCATAAGTGTAGAAAGTAGATAGACGACAAGGAGTCGTACATTGGAAGCGGCCGTCAGAATACCCAATGCTATTTGGGCATAGGGATGAACCTACTCGCGTTGTAAGTCGCCACATGGGTGCCAAAATGAAATACGCACACTTGCAAGAGTGGTAACTACGTTGTTGAACGCTTTAAGAGGTCGGAGATATGTGTCACTCAAATTCTGGAGGCTAGTCACTGCCATATCCGTCTGTCCGACTGTGTTGACAGCAATTTCCCCAGTACGTGGGACAGGTACTATGCGCTTGAAAGCTTGTTGAGCGGCGTCTACGTCACCACCCGCATCTTGGACAGCAATGGGTTCTGCTTGGCCGATCGGTCCTTGAGTCTGACCGGTACATGCTTAGCTTCGTCGCAGTGCTGGGTGTGACATATCACATACACTATCATTCTGGATAACCACTGGTGGTTTAGAGTCCCCTTGGGCACTTTCAATTGCAATGGGCGCGGCGGAGGAACTGGACTGGCCCCGGTGAAAGGGAACGAGGCGACTTATGACACCACCTAGTTTCTTCTTAACGCCATGACCCGATTTCTCGGCATTCGATACAATGCTTCCAGAGAGAGTCTTGTGTTCCCCTTGCGACTTGCGTTTGGCCGATCTATTAGTCCGATGCGCTGGCAAGAACAGGTTGAAGACTTACTGGGGTGAGGTTAGGCGCTGATGAAGGTGATTTCCCAAAATACGGTAAACGACGCTTTTTTGGCTGGTTTCCGGCTTCCATCTGTTAATCGATAGTTTGGGTGTGATAACAGGTGTATGTTGGGCTGTAATATCGTTTGGTTATTGGAACGAGCAACGACGCTCCCGCATCCAGCTCGCAATGCGGTCGGTCACGTGGTAGCCATTTGTGTCGATACCTTGACTTATGTATGTGGGTTTACGGATAATCAAAGCTGGAAAGTTGCAATTTTGTAGAAAATGACTTTGTCGAGCTGCAAACCATCAAGCACTTGGTCTTGATGATAGTGGTATAGTCCGCCAGCTGGCAAAGATGCATGAACTAGCATGACATTACATAGTGGTAATGGCTGCAGTAGGATTGTTAAGGGCAAGTTAGCGACACGTCGACATCCAACTCCTTTGTGCTGGAACATATCAGTCAAATGGGACCGGTTGTATCCCAAGCCCCTTGATCTTTCCTTCCTCCCTTTCCTGCGCTGCGGCAAAAACACTTGGGATAAGTATCCCACAACAGTCACCCCGTCCTTCGTGGACATGTCCCCCGCGCGCACGCTCGTCACCAGTGTCGGAATATGGAGGACCCTCGTATTGGAGGATGGACCCGAAGAGGAAGTGTTGCATGACAGGAAGCTTGCCTGGTACCTCCGCTTTATACATCTTGATCATGCCTGCATTGACCTTGTCCTACGTTTTTACCTGTGCAACCAATTTAGGGGAAAGAAGTGTAGTGGCTGAGGGTTGAGTATCGAGTATGTGGCATCCTGCGAGACCACGTACAGCTGAAATGTCATCTAGATAGGCGAATGCCACCGGAGAGAAGTAGTTTTTATCTGAAAAGCGCATCAGAACCAAGGTCGTCGCTGATAAATACGGACATAGAAAGACAGAATTGATAAACTTGATACAAGCAGAATATACATGTAGTCATTCGCAAGCTCGACGACAACCTCGTTATCATGGATCGCTTTTGGACGGAGATACTTGTCCCCTGAGCATAGCCAGTCAACATCGACGGGAACAGACAGCTTGAGCAGAAACAAAAAATACACGTACCTATAAGCTGAGCAAATCCGAACAGGAATGGCAAGAAGTGGTAGTCGTCGAGGGCCCATATGCCATGGGACCCAGCAGGTTCAAGTCAGTACGTCGACTGGAGAATGCGCATCACCTGGATATACCTACGATGCCTTTTTGTTCAGTGATCCATTCCCCCAAGCTACTGCAGGGGAACTTTTTGAGGTGAGGATAACCGGATCTATGAGAGGGAGACTCAGACTTGAAAGAGACAGTCTGTATTATGGTAGTCTAACCTATGAGAGGGAGACTACAAGCTATCAGTAAATAGTGTAGGAACACGAAAAAGAAAGAATAATCACCTCAGACTCGAAAGAGACAGTCTGAGGTGTGACTCGGAAAAAAGAATCAACCTATGTACGAGTATGATTATGTAAGGCTGTGCACTGTCAACTAGAAGGTAAAACCGCCAATCTCCAACATGCCCACTCAGTGTGACTAGCCTTAGAAAATAAGTCCCATACCAGTAGAAAACAAAAGGTGCTTCTCACGTGAGAGGCCCTTGGTGAGAATGTCCGCAACCTGTTCCGTGGTAGGCACATACTCAACTGCGACTTCCCCTTCCTCGACTTTCTCGCGAATGAAATGATGATGAATAGCGATGTGTTTCGTACGATCATGAAACATGGCATTGCTTGTCAAAGCTATAGCAGATTGATTGTCGACACGTAGGGGAGTGGGAAGCAAGGTTTCGGTTGTGTCGAGCTCACGAAGTAACGTGTGGATCCAGATAACTTCTTTGGAGGCAGCCGAGACAGACATGTACTCAGCTTCGGTACTTGAAAGAGCTACGGATGTCTGCTTCTTCGAAGACCAACAGACAGCCCCACCAGATAGTATGAACACATATCCGGTGACTGACCTTCGGTCATTTATGTCTGCAGCCCAATCAGCATCAGTGTATCCTTCGAGCGGGCCTTTGATTTCCCTAGAGTACACGAGACGTGTCTCGGCAGTCTTGTGGAGGTATCGGTAGACTCGCTTTAACGAAGATAGATGTGAGTCACCGGGAGATGATGCATGTCGACTTAAGACGCCCACTGCATATGCAATGTCGGGTCGAGTCGCTAACATAGCGTACATCAGTGCTCCGAGACCACTCTGATAGAGTTCGAGGTCACACTCGGGTGCGGCCAACTTTTCGAGCTTCAGATTCTGCTCGATGGGGGTGGCAACCGATCGACCATCCTGCATCCCCATTCGTTCGAGGATAATTTCTATATAGCGTTTCTGGGACAGTTCTATAGTCCCCTTCACTCGATCACGAATGATTTCCATCCCTAAGATCCATCGGGCTTCACCTAGATCAGTGAGCGAATACCCAGCTGCTAAGTTCTTCTCCAGGCGCCCGATAGCCCCGCGGCTCTTCGAAAGGATGAGTTTGTCATCGACGTACACAGCAACGATGATTAGGACACCATCCTCGAGTTTGAAGAATAGACTGTGGTCAGCATTGCTATGAGTGAACCTGAGAGATTCGAACACATCTCGTAGGCGAGTGTACCATGATTTCGGAGCTTGCTTCAATCTGTAGAGAGCACGGTGAAGCCGCCAGACAGTGTCGTCTGAGCTTCTGAAGCCAGGGGGAGGTCGAAGATAGATTTCTTCCTCCAGTTTTCCGTTCAGGAAAGCGGACTTCACATCCATTTGATGTATCTCGAAGTCGTGCTTCGCGGCTAGTGCCAGAAGGATGCGAATGGTAGAAAACTTAGCTACGGGTGCAAACGTATCAGTGTAGTCGACACCGTACACCTGTGTGAACCCCTTCGCTACGAGACGAGCCTTGTATCTCTCGATCTCTCCGGTTGGTCCTCGTTTGACCTTGTAGACCCATTTCGAGTCTATGACTTTGCGGCCGGGTGGGCGCACTACCTCCTCATACAGACCGATGTCTACAAACGTTTTCAGCTCCTCGGCCATTGCAGCGTACCATTGATCACTGTCGGGGCGCCTCATAGCCTCAGCGAAGGTCGTTGGTTCGTTGTCGCAGGACGTGCTTGCTTGGTAAGCGGATTGTGTTTGTTGTTGTTGACTGGCTTCATCACCACTTTGCCTCGCCGCATCCACACCCTCTACAGCCGCATTTTCAGCCGCACTCACTACGTCTCTCCCCTCCATGACCTTCGAGACAGGTAAGGTCTCTCTTTGGTATGCATTTACGAAGAATCGCTGATCATCGTCTCGCACAGGTTGGCGTTTAGCTCGTGAGGACCTTCGTAAGGCTGGTGGAGGGATGGGATTCGGATAAGGGCCTGGAGGTCCAGGTAAGGTTTCGAAAGGTCGGGCGTTCGATCGAGGAGCTCGACGAGAGCGTTCTAGGTGCGTGGAGTCTCTTTCCTGCACACGGTTCGATCTACTATACATGCTTTCAGCTTTTACAGCTTCAGCAGGCTCGGGCATTGATCGAGCTTCGTCCTCAGTCGTTGGTGAGCTCGTTGCACCCTCGATTGATTCATTTGGCATGTCCCAGCCCCCAGGCTCGTTATCTGCAACATCCGAGCCATTTCCAGAGTCATCAGACTCCTCGATCTCAACTCGCAGGTGGGTTTTCTCTCGAGGGGTATGGGCGTTCACTTTAGGTGTTAATGCCTTCGTCTCCTTGGTTACTAGATCGATTTGGACACGAGATTGTTCTCCCCCTTCGCCTTCATTGACGACATCCCTCGTCTCGATTATCCTTCCAGTGGGTCGATGCACACATACATAGGCCTTTTTATTCTCCGAGAATCCAAGGTAGGTGCACTCGAGGGACTTAACTCTGAGTTTCTGACGTTTTTCTTCAGGGATATGGGTGTGTGCCGTGCAGCCGAAAATTCGAAGGTGGGAAAGAGAGGGTTTGTTCCCAGTGTAGGCTTCATGTGGGGTAGTATTCGAGTCGAGTGCTCTCGTAGGAAGGCGATTTATTATATGCACGGCATGTAGGACTGCATCTCCCCAATATTTGTTGGGTAGGCTGGCGTCGTTTAGCATGGCACGTGCACACTCGACCAGTGTACGGTTCATGCGTTCAGCTATGCCATTTTCCTGAGGTGTGTAGGCATTAGTTTTTTCATGGTGAATCCCCTTTGACCTGAGATAGGTTTCGAAGTCTTTCGAGCCATATTCACCACCGCCATCACTACGCAAAAAATTTGCCTTGTGTCCAGTTTGAGCTTCTGCACGAGTGAAGTATTCCTTGGTGAGTCCGAGGACTTCGTCTTTGGTTTTAACCAACCGAACTACCAGATGGTGGGAGTGTCCATCAATGAATGTGACGAAGTATCGATGTCCTGTTCGAGCCATTGTCTCCATAGGTCCACAGACGTCCGAGTAAGTCCTATGCAGTACGGAGGGGTTCTGCACATCTGACTTTGACATGATTGGCTCTCGATGTTGTTTCCCTTTTAGACAGGCACTGCAGGCTGACGAGCTTCGTTCCTTCGATCCAGTCACTTCCATACCAGCTACCATGTCCTTTTCTTCTAGCTTTAGTACACTTTTGATATTTGCATGCCCTAGATGTCGATGCCAGGTAGTCAATGAGGCTTTGGATGTGGATGAACGAGAGGTGAGTGCCGTCAATGGTTGAGTGGGGTCGAGGGCATTCGGACAGCTGACCACATATGCAGAATGGGTTCCGGATGTTGTGTTTGCTTCGAGGATGTACAGGGCTTTATGCTTGTAGGCTATAGCCACTACTCGGTCACCTGCACGAACTGTGCATGACCTATCTTCGAAAGTAACACG
Source organism: Pisolithus microcarpus (assembly GCA_024613185.1). Lineage (NCBI taxonomy): Eukaryota > Fungi > Basidiomycota > Agaricomycetes > Boletales > Pisolithaceae > Pisolithus > Pisolithus microcarpus. Next base: position 197,204 of record JANFAI010000059.1, on the reverse strand, counting down.
AAGGCCCTTGGAGGCTAGAGCAGATACCGACACTAGATTGGTGTCGAGATCCGGGACATAGTAGACATCGCACAGAATAGTGGAGCTTGCTGTGCCATTCGAGAGCTGCATAGAGACCTCGACTCTGCCTTTTCCAGTGGCAAGTATGGACCTTCCGTCGCCTATTATGACTGGTTGTGGTGGGTTCAGTTTCTGGAATGAAACAAACCATGCACGCTGACAGCACATATGTGCCGAAGCTCCTGAGTCGACTATCCATTCACTTGAATTTGGATTCAGGCTCGAGTTCGCCATAAAGAGTTGAAGGGGTGAGTCCTCTCCTGCATCTACTTGCACGATCTTAGCTGACAATTCCGCTTTCTCCTTTGGCTTGTCCTTGTCAGCTTGCGAGGAGGACTGGCCTGTCCCCTTCACGGCCTCATCTGCCTTCTTCTTGAAACAGTCGCTTTCGACATGACCCGTCTTGCCACAAGGTTTGTAGGCGCACTTTTTCTTCTTCTTGTCGGCTGACTTAGACTTCTTGCTCATGTTCACTTTCGCAGCAAGAGCAGAGTGCGACTTCGAAGTTTGTCGAGATTTTTCTTCGACGAGAACTTGGGCTATGACGGTCTCAGCCGTGAGCTTGTCATTAGATGACATGAGGATCGTTCGAAGAGTAGAGTAGGACTGTGGGAGAGAAATGACCATTGCTATGGCCACTAGGGAGTCGTCGAGTGGTTGTCCGAGAGACGAGAGGATGTGGGCTTTTTGACGCATGGAGTTCAACTGGGTCTCCATAGGTTGATCATCAGTGAGAGTCCCACGAAACAGTTCGCCAATAAGGTAGGCTATGCTCTGTTTTCCTTTCCCTTCGTACCGCTCACTCAGCTTTGACCAGGTGTCCGCTGCCGATGTGGCATACATGACACCACTGAGAGGTTCGTCTTTCAGGGTAAGGGTTATTTGAGCGCTTGCCTCTCTATCACGGTTTAGCCATTCCTCATATTCGTCAGGATGTGAGTTTGCATTCAGAGCTTTTACCTCCGTGCCAGCAACTACGTTCCAGAGACCTCGAACGTCCAAGACTTTTTGCATTCGAAACTTCCACATCTGATAATTTGAACCATCGTCTGCGAGAGCAGCTATGTCGTATAGTCTGCTGGAGCCTTGTGTATACTTGGCACTTCCAGATGCTGACGCACTCATGCTCGCAGATGGTCCAGTCTTCTTAGATCCCGTTGGACCTGCTGTTGAGACTGAAGGAATGGGGTTCGATGACATTTCTTGTGACTAGTAGTGGTACCACATATATTCGAGTTGTGTTTAAGTTAGAGCTTGGGGCTCATAACCTTTTGAGGTGAGGATAACCGGATCTATGAGAGGGAGACTCAGACTCGAAAGAGACAGTCTGTATTATGGTAGTCTAACCTATGAGAGGGAGACTACAAGCTATCAGTAAATAGTGTAGGAACACGAAAAAGAAAGAATAATCACCTCAGACTCGAAAGAGACAGTCTGAGGTGTGACTCGAAAAAAGAATCAACCTATGTACTGTTACGCCGCAACCGCTTAACCGTGTGGCCGTGCTGGGCCTCACCGTTCGTAGGCGACTCCGCCTACACACGACTGTTGTTCTATTTGACTCTGGCATGTTTCCTTTCTATCTTGTCTCTCTTACCCTTGTACTTGTATCGCAGTACGCGTGGAGGCACTGCCCCCGGTCACGTGTGAGACGCGACGCGTTGATCACGTGACAGACGCGTCTCTGCTTACCCCTGTCCTCTCTTGGTACGTCTCTTATGTATTGGTCGTCCCCTCTTTCTCTTCCGGGACGACCTCGTTTCTGTTGCCTTGGACATCGCTTTCCGCAGCCTCTCGGCTCGGGTCATGTCCTTGGTTCTATTCTTATATCCCGACTCGATCTGACTCGACGCGACTCGACGACGCGCTTGGCAGCGCCCACCGGAGTTTCGCTAGAGGCCAGCTCTCGTCGCTACGGTACTGCCATGTACTGCGGAGCTGCGCATACCGGTGCAATGACTCTTGACTGAGTCATTTGCCTTCCCTGGTATTGCTTTCGCTTGCCCGCCCTCATGTACTGTAGGAGTATTTAGAGGCTGGTGGATCGTTGTGATCCCCAGCTTTTAGCTACCTTGCAACGAACCTCCTTTTCTCACATTCGCTTGTGATCTACTCTTGTCGTCCGACTCGAGTAAGGGTTCGCCAAGTCCGACTCAAAGTACTATCGTCGGCCAGGTCCCTAACTCTCGTCTAGAGGGTTTCCCTATAGACCTCGACTCAAGTCTCGTTGTCTGGCACGGACTTTCGTCGCGGCCTAACAAAAGCTAAAAGCTCCCTTCCACCACTTCCCGCCTAGCTTCCGCCCGCACGCTGTCTGGCACGTGTAGCGAAAGCAAAGCACCCCTTCGACTCTACCAGTAATCGCTGTCTGGCACGTTACTAGGCTCGAGTCAACAGACACCCTACTTGGATCCTACTAGGCAGCCTTCCGGTACCTAGTCCGAGTATTGTCCTTCCACTGCGTCAAGATCTTACCTCCGCCATACTCTGTCTTTGCAAGTCCCTGGCTAGGCCCGAGGTCTAGGCGCCCCCTTTTAGGTTGACAAGACGTCGTCCCCACGAGGAACTCCCCCAGTTCCACCCCGACAAGGAAAGGAGCGTGCAGATCGGCCTCCGCCGCCGCTGCCCCCTAACCCCTTTAACTCATCCCGCAAACGACGTTTCGCCTCGGAACAAAGAACCGGATCTCGATCCGCTCTACCCCCGTATTACGTTCCGACTCCCTTATCAAACCCCGCATTTCTGCAAACTAGGAACCCCCTTGAGGGAGAAGTTTCAGATACCGATCAAGAACCGGATTTGCCTTCTGAATTAGGATCTGCCTTGGGCGATCAGGACGTCGACATCCCCGTAACTCCGCACGAAGAAGAAGTTGATCGTTTCGCTTCAGGCTTCGCAACGATGACGACGATTCAGGAAGGACAAAGTAGCGCGGTTCCTGCCGACCAATCTAATCCCAATCCCGTGCAGTCCGAGCAGCCGAGCGCTCCTGCATCTCACCCTACCGTCGGACTCCAACAGCGGCTCACTCGTGAGCAGGCTGACTACTGGCATCGATTCTATTATCCAGAGGATCGAGACACTCGCCGTAGTGACGTCAATGGAGGCCGAGAATTTAATGTCAACAAGCCATCTACGTTTTCCGGCAAGCAAGGCGAACTCCGCCCCTGGCTAAACCAAGTCGCCGCCTATCTAGCTTTGAACGCTCACGTCTACACGAGCGATCATGTCAAGATTGGCCTGGCGCTATCCTACATGACCACAGGAGTAGCTGGAGCCTTCGCATCCAATTATATTGCCAAGTACGTTGACGGCTGGGAAGACACCTACCCCGACACGTGGAACAGCTTCAAGGAAACCTTATACGCGACTTTCGAAGCCGGTGATCAAAAAGCCCAAGCGGTCATCAAACTCAAAGCCCTCACTCAGGGCAACCGCCCACTCGAAAATTACACCGCCGAGTTTTTGGGTCTTTTCAATCAAGCCGGACTTCTGCCGACTTCTATCGAAGGAGGCGTCCTATTCGCTCAAGGACTGTCGCAGAATCTCCGAGATCGTATCCTCGACCGCCAACACCCGCCTACCAACGTCGGAGAATGGGTGAAGGCAGCCGGAGAAGTATACACGTCTCAGATCTCGAAGGACATCTACAACAAAGGTCCTAACGCTCACCACCGTCCCAACCCGTTCACCTTTCCACGCGCGCATCCTACCCGTGACCCGAATGCGATGGATGTGGACCAGGCTCGACGCACCACGCGTCGCCGTCCGCATGTTCGCGCCGTTACCTGCTACAACTGTGGCAAGGAAGGTCACATGAAGAGGGAGTGCACGGAGAAAGGGCATGTTCCCAAATTCAACATCAAGCGTACCGAACGCGGTACCTACGAACTCGACCCCAAGGTAGCCGAAGAAATCCTCCACAAGCAATCCGGAGAACAGTCCGGAGAGAAGGTGTTTGAGGTTTCGGAGAAGACCTTGAAGGATTTTTAATCGGGCAAACCACTGCCACTGTGGTACGCCCCAACGCTAAGATTCTGTCGCTAAGATCTACCTGTACTAGTATCGCAAATGAAGATGACATGTGTGCCGATTCCCCAACCGGCTCTCTTTATTTGATCGACAGAGAAAATGTGGCAATCCCAACAACGATCGACTCCGGCGCCGAGATCAATTCGATTGATCCTCGCGTCGTCGAGAAGTACAAGCTGAAGACCTACCCGATCGAGTATCCTCTCGGGGTCACCGCCTATAATGGAGGAGAAGGTTTTCAAATTAAACGAAAAGTTACGCTCCACGCCAAAGTTCAAGATCGAGTAATGCGCATCAAAGCTTATGTTCTACCGCTTCGACGCGAATCGATCCTCCTAGGCATGCCGTGGCTTAAGAAGTTCCAACCCGACATTGACTGGAAGACCCGCAAAATCCGAGGATGGAAAGATGAGGAGTCTATCCCCAGAGCACCCCGTACGGAGGGTGCAGTAAGGAAGACGACCATCTCGACCGACCTCGAGGTCAAGGCGTCTGTCGGAAAGGAAGAAGTTAAACTCCCCGATCTGTATCGGGATTTCGAAGAGGTATTTTCCGAGAAGGATATACCATTACCCCCTCATCGACCAGGCCTCGACCACGAGATCCGGACCAAACCGGACTTTCCCCGGCAAAAGGGACACATCTACCCGATGTCCCAGGACGAGATGAAATCGCTCCGCGAATTCGTCGATGAAAACCTAAAGTGCGGAAAGATCCGTGAGTCCAAATCTGATCAGGCCGCCCCCGTATTCTTCGTTGGGAAGAAGGATGGAAAACGTCGACTCATACAAGACTACTGTCATCTGAACGAACACACCGTCGACGACTCTTATCCCCTCCCGAATGTCCAACAACTCATGGATGAACTATGCGAGTCACGGTACTACGCGAAGTTCGATATCCGATGGGGCTTCACCAATATCCGAGTCAAGGACTCCGACATCTGGAAAGGAGCCTTCGTAACGCCCCTCGGACTTTTCGAACCACTCGTTATGTTCTTCGGACAGAAGAATTCGCCGCCGACGTTCCAGCGGTATATGGACGTAACGTTCCGCGAGCAGTTGATGAAGCGCCAGCAGGTCGGCTATATGGATGACGTCGTCGTCCACGCTAAGACCCGCGAAGAGCTCCGACGCCGCGTACGAGAGTTTCTTACCGTATGTCAACGGGAGAAGCTCCGACTCAAAATCTCCAAGTGTATCTTCGAGGCCGAAGAAGTGGAGTTCCTCGGTTACGTCATCGGAGAAGGACGGATCAAAACCCATGCCGTCAAAACCCATGCCGTCCAGGAATGGAAGGAACCCGAAAATCTGACGCAACTCCGATCATTTTTAGGGTTTACTAACTTCTACCGGAAGTTCATAGCCGGTTACTCCGCCATATCCGCCCCGCTTCATCACCTCTCGAAGAAGGATGTCTCCTGGACTTGGGGACCGGATCAACAGAAGGCTTTCGACAAGCTCAAGGCCTCTCTAGGATCCTCACCCGTCCTAAACATCCCCGACCCCACTAAGCCGTTCGCCCTGTTCACCGACGCTTCGCAATCGGCGACAGGTGCGGTTCTCGCACAGAAAGGAGAAGACGACGAGTGGCACCCGTGCTCCTACTTATCCGAAAGTCTCAAAGGCGCCGAGAAGAATTACCCGGTCTACGACCTCGAATTCCTCGCGGTCATACGCGCCATCAAGGCTTTCCGACACTACCTCATATCCCCCGTCGCACCCACCATCGTCTTCACCGATCACAAGAACCTCGAGTACTACAAAGAACCCCAAAAGTTCTCACAGCGGCAGACCCGCTGGTTTTCGTATGTACAGGGGTTCCCCCTAAAGTTTTCTTATACTCCGGGCCGCCTTATGACGGCCCCCGACGCCTTATCTCGACGCAGTGACCACTCTCCCCCTGAACCTGTAGTCGCCACTTTGCTCCCACCGAGCGCGTGGCTTGAGGGGGGGGTGAAACCCACCTTTCCGACCGTTTCTCTCCCGAAAACGGCCCCGATTTCGACAAAACCGCCTTCGCCGCCCAATGAGGACAAAGCCAAAGAGCGAAAATGCGGTATCTATGCCCTATCCGCCGAAGTGTACGAGCGCGCCAAGAGCGAGATGCCAAAGGACTCGACACTTTCGAACGACAACCCCGAAATCACCCCTCATCCTGACGGAACGAAGCACCGAAGAAACCGCGTCTACATCCCTCCCGGCGCTCGTAAAGAGTGCCTTCTATCCTATCACGATCACCCGTCCGCCGGACATCCCGGAATCAAGGCGATGACCCGCAAAATGGTCAAGGACGTGTGGTGGCCTGGCATGTGGAAGTACATACGCGACTACGTCAAGGGTTGCGCTATTTGCCAGTCCGCTAAAGTCATCACACATCCAGTAACCCCGCCAGTGGTTCCTCACGATGTTCCGAGTTCCCCCTTCCCCTTCCAGCAGATCTCCATGGATCTCATCACCGACCTCCCCGTATCCAACACGTTCGATACCGTCCTCACCATTGTCGACCAAGGTCTCACGAAGGCCGCTATCACTGCAAGCATTTCACAATGTTTCTTCAGAAAACATGCTGAAAAAATGGAGGGAAGAGATACTCTTTTATTTTGCATGTTTGGAAGGGAAAATGCAAAAATAACATTTTATGTTTGTCCAAAAAACACAGATTGATGGTAATGTCCATTAGCTTCTACTCTAATAGGCATTAGCATCAATTCATGTTCTCTGGAAGAAAATAAAACATTATTTTTGCATTTTTTCTTTCCAAACATCAAAAATGAAAGAGTATCTCTTCCCTCCATTTTTTCAACATATTTTCTGAAGAAAAATTGTGAAATGCTTGCTGTGTATGTTCATTCCCTGTCGAAAGGACGTCGACTCGCTCGGTATCGCTCGTTTATTCCACAAACACGTATACGCCCGCTTTGGTCTCCCCGAATCCGTCATCTCCGACCGAGGACCGCAGTTCGCCTCCGCCTTCACCCGTGAACTTTACAAGTCCCTCGGAGTCCAATCAAAACTCTCTACCGCCTATCACCCTCAGACCAATGGCGAAAGCGAACGTGTCAACCAGGAGTTGGAAACGTATCTCCGATGTTACTGCGCCGAACACCCCAACAGTTGGTCATCCAAACTCCCGGATGCCGAGTTCGCGCATAACAGCCGTATCCACTCCGTCCATCAACAAACTCCGTATAGCCTCCTTTATGGCTATGACCCGTCCCCCTATCCCGAAGTTCGGCTCACAACAGCGCCCAGCGTTGATGAACGCCTGGAACGACTTGCCAGCTGCCGCGACAATGCCATACTCGCTCACAAGGCTGCGCAGGAAGTTATGAAAAGCCGATCAAAAGGAACCTATATCCCGTTCAAAGAAGGAGATCGAGTTTGGCTCGATTCGGGTAACCTCCGTGTTCAAGGGCAGTCCCCTAAAGTCACTCCCCGACGTTTCGGACCGTTTGAAATAGAACGAGTCATCTCCCCCGTGGCTGTCCGACTGCGCCTCCCTGATACGTGGCGTGTGCACCCAGTGTTCCACACTGGTCGGTTGCTCCCCTATCACGAGACGGCTGAATATGGAATCCCCGATCCTCCACCGCCCCCCGAAGTAGTGGATGACGAAGTAGAATGGGAAGTTGAGTCGATTCTCAATCACAAGAACACAGGTCGCGGTCGTCAGGCGCATCGCACGTACCTCGTTAAATGGAAAGGCTTTACGCACGCGGACAATTCTTGGGAACCCGAGAGCTCGTTAAAAGACCACGCAACGGAGCTACTCGACCAGTACAAACTTTCCCGCCGCTTGCCTCTCACCTAAACCACCCACCGCCTGCTCCGCCCTTCTATCATGTGCGACGATGTACCCGACTTCCAGCGATGTGACGGTTACGATGCCCCGCTTAACACGCGCCCCTACGCCTTATTCGAGACATCGTCCGACGACCCCGCCCCGTCACCTCAACTCTCCAGTCTATCATCCCAAGTCGACTTATCCTCCTTCGACTCCCTTGACGAAGTTCCCCCGCCGCGGTCCTTCCCCGGCCAGTCGTTCTCCATCCGCCGCGTCCCTGTCACGCGCGGACGACTCGGCAAAGGGAAGGAGACCCAGCGAGGGCCCCCACTTCACCAATCCGTTCTCTTCGCCGACGGTTCCCGCCCCGGTGGAGTGTCGGCAGCCTCTGCCCACTCCTCCTATGGACGTGAACTGGCTGGCCCATCCCCCAGCACTACTCCGGAGGTCCCCCAGATCCGAGTCATTCCCCCCTGTGACCCAGACCGCCTCTTCCCTCCCCCCCGTGGGGACTTGGTACCCGCGTCGCCAGACTACTTCAACTACGTTTGGACGCTTGCAATCTTCGACCGAGGGTACCCATTCGACGGGAAAACAGAGGAACAGAACGATCGCATTCGGGTGCTGTCTGAGGTCTACCGAGGAACAGACATAGCTATGGATCGAGTACCGGATCTCCTGAACAAGACCCGCCTCTCCCCTGACGACTCCTTCGCTGAGTCAATCGATCGGACTCTCGCCGATCTGACCATAAATATCTCCGCCATCCAGTACAAGCTCGTTTTAGAGCTCGCCTCCATCGTTAACGCCGACGAGTGCCGATCCTTTCGTAACCGAGAGATCGACCGCTACGTTGCCAAGGCCAAAGAGCGAGCTAGTCCTGGCGAAGATACTCCAGCAACAGCAGGATCGACAGTGGGTGAGAAGTGTTCTGACGTAACTGTTAAGGTTGAAGAAGCTACCCCGGATCCCTGGAGCACGGAACCTTTAGAGTTCACAGCCGACGACGGATATAGCAAGAAGCGAGAAGCCTCTTTTAGCGAAACGGCTAAGTTTCTCTCTGAAACCGTACCTTCTGCAGCGTCTGCCTTTCACTGGCGCTCCTTCTTAGACGCAGCCGCTTGGAACAAGGCCGATTTCGCTCTCTATAATGCAATCAACACCACTACGATCCTTCCGTCCGCTACCTTCCATCCCATCGTCGTCGATCCGATGCTCCGGATCTATCTCGCCGGCCGCGCCCCCGTTCCCCTCCATCATCCCCTCTACCAGTACACCTGCTACGACTGCCGTCACCTCGGACATTGGTCCTGTCGTAACGGCCGTGGCTCAAGGTGGACTGCCTCCAACCTATCCGCCGAGGACGATAACGAGGGATCGCGCCGCTCGACTACCCGTCCGCTTCGCTCCTCCCGCCGCCGCTCCCCGACTCCCGGGCCGTCTGTCAACCCTAGTCGATCAGGTGTTCGACGAGCCTGAGGGGGGGGTGATGTTACGCCGCAACCGCTTAACCGTGTGGCCGTGCTGGGCCTCACCGTTCGTAGGCGACTCCGCCTACACACGACTGTTGTTCTATTTGACTCTGGCATGTTTCCTTTCTATCTTGTCTCTCTTACCCTTGTACTTGTATCGCAGTACGCGTGGAGGCACTGCCCCCGGTCACGTGTGAGACGCGACGCGTTGATCACGTGACAGACGCGTCTCTGCTTACCCCTGTCCTCTCTTGGTACGTCTCTTATGTATTGGTCGTCCCCTCTTTCTCTTCCGGGACGACCTCGTTTCTGTTGCCTTGGACATCGCTTTCCGCAGCCTCTCGGCTCGGGTCATGTCCTTGGTTCTATTCTTATATCCCGACTCGATCTGACTCGACGCGACTCGACGACGCGCTTGGCAGCGCCCACCGGAGTTTCGCTAGAGGCCAGCTCTCGTCGCTACGGTACTGCCATGTACTGCGGAGCTGCGCATACCGGTGCAATGACTCTTGACTGAGTCATTTGCCTTCCCTGGTATTGCTTTCGCTTGCCCGCCCTCATGTACTGTAGGAGTATTTAGAGGCTGGTGGATCGTTGTGATCCCCAGCTTTTAGCTACCTTGCAACGAACCTCCTTTTCTCACATTCGCTTGTGATCTACTCTTGTCGTCCGACTCGAGTAAGGGTTCGCCAAGTCCGACTCAAAGTACTATCGTCGGCCAGGTCCCTAACTCTCGTCTAGAGGGTTTCCCTATAGACCTCGACTCAAGTCTCGTTGTCTGGCACGGACTTTCGTCGCGGCCTAACATGTACGAGTATGATTATGTAAGGCTGTGCACTGTCAACTAGAAGGTAAAACCGCCAATCTCCAACAGAACTCACCGCCAGAATGCTCGAATGACCACCGTCATATGGTCACTCTCACTGAGAATGCCGACCCGCCCCAAACATATGCCGGAAGATGGGAATACATAGGAATTGACTTTAACAGCGTGTCGTCGTGCTCACAGCTAGCACAAAAAGCTTAGCTCCATCCCACTTCCATAATCGATGCATTCGTGATTGCCCCACGCTTTCTCAAAGTACACTGATACTTCTGCCGAGGCATGTTCCGGGAAGTGATGCAGAGCAGCATGCAGGGAAGGTGCTAGCTAATTCCAACGTACGGGGGGAATCAGCAGTGTTAACGATCTACGTTGGCAGCAGACCCACATCCACTACTGTGTTGTAGAACATCCTAAACGCAGGGTTACCAATCCATTAAGCTTTGCTGTCCATGGGAGGCATATCCTTGACCACATCTTCGTTCTTATCGAGAACATCCAGAATGGCTTTGACACCCTACTCCTCCATGGTGTAAGGAACAAGAACCTGAGGAATGACACAGAGGCGCACGAGCGATACGGATGCTTGATCCATGAGTTGTACTCCAATAATTGAGTTGTTCAAGTGGTCGATTTAAGTCACTATAGCATTGTGAGTGTCAGACAGTTGAAACGCTCTCAGCTGTAGGCAGGATAGGATGCGTTTGCTGGGTGCTTGGAATGTCATGTCAACGATGGTATCCGAACCGGTTAAGGCAGCAGTGGCAGCCCCCATCACAATGACAAGTACACCCCGACGATTTCCCTTACCCGTCGCAAAGGACTTTCCTTCGAAACCCGGTCTCGCCTCTGACTTTCCGCCTACCATTCCACCTCGCGTTTCGCATAGCAATGTTATCAGCTTTCTTTTTTGTCTAGCTACCATCTGCACTGCAACCTGCTCCTTCCGCTCAACCCTGTGCGTGAGTGAGGATGAGGCATGCTCGACCACCAAACGAATATGTCATGGACTCACTGTTTCCTCTTACTCCTCACCCTCTCTTTTTCTTTCCGCTTGACCGCTTTTTTTCAGAAGAACTTCGTTATCCTTCACTTTTACACCTTCAATTTGAGTTTGACCATCGTTCTCTCTCCTGAGCGGACTTACCCTTCTCCTCTGGTGAAGAGGCAGGCTTCTCTTTACGTGCTGATAGTTGTGACAACACTTGCATCGGATTATTTGATGACTTGAGCTGCGCGACTTTCTTGCTCGTGGCACCTGCAATAGCAGAATACGCAATGTTCGTGAGGGGAGCATCATAACGATCGGAGACCCCTCCCCCCCAGAGATGCTGGAGTCTTGCACAAGTAACTGGTTCTTTTCCTTTCCCATCAGACATTCAATGCAAGACAGTATATATTATCGCGTACCTTGATAGATCCAGCATTGGTTGTGGCATCTACATCCTTTTTATTTCCTTTGGCTTTCTCCTTCTCGGCTTTCTTTCTCTCCTTCGTCTCCTCCCTTCGCTTCTCTCGGAGTATCGCACATTGATTTCTTCGTTCCTCCAGTAAGTCATCTCTGCTGCTTGGCTCGCTGCCGCCATGCGTGCATGAAGTTTTTCTCGGAGCACCGTTATGCTCTCGGCGGGACGCATCGGCACCATCTCAGTACCACTTCCCCTGTTTTTCTATACTCGGCTGTTCTCCAGCGGCATAGACTTTCATGGCATCGTCACTCCTTGTTTTTTCGAGAGTTTTCGAGCCCAGTGTCCGTTGTGTCACTGCCGCGGTAGGTATAAATCGAGTAGGGAGCGTCGGTCGAATGTAGTAAAGGGATCGTAGTGGAAATGACACGGTGTAAGTGTCGGTGGTCGTGTCTAACCGGGTATCGTTCTCGGAGAGCCACTTCCCTTTTCGGTAATGTCTGTCGGCTTGTAATCACCGGAAGAGGAAACCCCCTGAGCTGTTCATCGCTGGAGGAGTACTCGAAGTTTCCGAAGCCGAGGAAGTGCAAGGGACACCTCATATTGTTTTTCTTTAAAACTCAAGTCTTGTTCGGTGACCACGCTCGAACGTGAGGGTGCCACTGATCCCACGTCTACGTGCAACAAATTGGATTTCTGATGGTAGTAGTACACCAACAACTCATACAATTCAACACAGTTCAACACGACACAGTACACTCAGCACTCCTTTTCGACCATCAGACGCGGGTGAACCTGAACAGGAATTCCACTGGGTATGCGGGATCCGTCTGTCCATTCCACGGAACAGGATTGACACGGACCTAATACACGACACTCGTAAGACATAGCGGCTCAGGATAATCGACAGATCTTACTTGTCCGAACTCGCCCTCTTTGGGAGCAGCCCACCCAGACCCCAAGGATTCGGTTTGGGCACTAACAGGCGAGTCGCGTCAGGATTTCAACCGGTATGTGTCAATCGCACTAAGTAGCTTACAGGTACGCGTCCTGTCCGGGCACAAAGGTGAGGACCCATCTCTGGGGAGTCACAATCCATTCGACGAGACGTCCGCCGTCATCAACGAGAGCGCTGATCTGGTAGAGACATCTCTCCGGGTCCATTAGAGTGACTAAAAACTATCGAAACTCAATCTTCAACATCGGTGCTTAGGGAGTCGAGATCATACTTACACGCTCAGGTTGGAGAGTGCTGGGCAGGGCGTAAACGGGCTTGGGAGGAGGCGGGACGATTATGTCCCCAAGATCAGGTTTCACGATAAACGGGTAGGCAAGGACTCTGCCATCGAGGGTGCGGATAGTATATTCACCATCGGGTAGTTTGACTGAAGACATGGTGAGAATGAAGCAGTTGTAGACTGATGGGACAACTCACTGATTCCCGCTGCCCTTTTATCCCTCCAGCCTGCACTGCACGATAAGGCCCCTACGGCAGCCACAGACACACTAGCTCCCGGTTCATGCCTACCTCGAGGCACCTTCCATTCACCGTGTCAAGCACTGAATAGGAGTGATCCGAACACGAGGTATCCTCTTGCAATACCAATTTCTTGAACAGGACAAGAATTCGCGATCACATGAAAAGAAGATGCTATAATAACCACATCGTCAACGGGGTACTCATCTATCGATATGATCAGTTCTTTCGCATGTCAATCGGTCGTCTTCCAAACGTCTAGATGGTTCTTGAATACGTCGCCCAGCAAGCTTCGAATTTGGAATCCCCTGGCAGGTGATCTCAACGATAACGCCATCGCAGGGTTCGGTCGATGACAAGCGACGGGTAGAAGTCTCCTATACTGAACAGTTAGCATATGTTGTGGAGGTTCACCACGCAGGGCCGCTCACAATATATCCCTTCCTGAGCGATATCTACCTTGATCAGTGTACCAGATCCAGACAACCTACTGTCTCCACCATTATCGGGTCCAAGAATGTCCAGCGGGTGGGGTCTTGTCAGACAGCTTGAATGGAAGAGTATACGCAATTTGATACAACCCGAGAAGAACCACCGGGTTACATGTAATTGGCCCTGCACGGTAGCACCAGTCAGACTCACCGCGCAGTCAATGGAGGTATCATTCGAAGTGCCTAGACACATCGCAAGCAAGTGTAGAGTTGCAATTAGGAAAAGTCGGTGGCTGTGCATTTACAACCACGAGGGTACTTTCGACTTCTGTGCTTTCCGAACCGAGTTCGGGCAGCTGAACTCTGTCCAGTGTGGTTCTCGTGCTTACCTTTGAGACGGTTTTGATAACTCTTTACGTGTCTGCAGAGGACAGTTCGACCACACTGTTCGGTGTCGCCGTCGGTCCCAATTCTGACCAGTGGGTGAGTACATCCCGCCTTTACATTCCATGCCACCGTAGTGTTTCATGATAGATGTGCTGTGCGATTGACCAGAGAAACCAGCATTACTCGCATTTGCTATGTCTTCCATTCACCGGCGTAAGTCGAGCAAGGAAGAGAACGACGACGTGGTGGACCAGGACACATCTCACGTCACCTCAAACTCCAACATCGCAGTGATACCCCCAACTCCATCGAGAAGTCGCGTACGTTCATCTTTGAATGCGAACGTACCACAGCTGGGACCGGGAATCCCGGCTCGGACGAAGCCACCACCTCAACCACTGGGAACGGGCATATCATCTGCACGACGTCCTCCAAGCGTGAGCTTGAATAGCCCTCCCACTTCTCCATTCGGTGGGTCTTTCGCTGCAGCACATACTCGTGCACACTCGCGCACGCGGTCTATCTCGTCCGGCCCCTTCGTTTCTCCCTTATCCTCCCCACTCCAATCTTCATTCACACCCGCCCATGTCCCTCTCTTCCCGTTCCCAACTTCCAATACTGCACCAGAACTCAGTATTACGGATGCCGACGCCAATATGTCTGATAGACGACCTCCGCTGCCGCCAGGACATACAAGGAGACATTCCCGTCTTCATTCGCGAAATCTCTCGATATTCTTCCCTCGTCCTCACGCCACCATCTCCGAGGACGACAGACCCGAAGACGAGGAAGCCCCTGCACCCCCTCCACCGGAGACGCTCCTTATCCCAACCGCTCACTTGGAGAATACCCTCGTTCCAGGTCGTGGCAGAGGTGAACTGGACACCTCATTCTCGTTCGGGGGCGCACCCAAGTCCGACTCAAATCTGGACAGTCCCGTGGATGGCTTCGGAATGGCCATGAAGAGTCGCAGAGGGCATCACCACAAACACTCCTTATCTCACAGCTTCTTCTCATTCCTCGAGCCCGGAACAGGAAAAACGCACATACCCGCCGCTTCGAATAAACCAGAAGTTGAACTGCACACAGCTCCGACTCCGACGCCCATGTCTCCTTGGACGCCGATCTCCAACACCTCACTCTTTGCACCGTCATCGAACCTCTCCGCTACCGAGCTCATTCCCCGTTCTCATTCCAAATCTCCGGGTGCATCTTCTTCGTTGTCTGAATCACGGTCCTCTTCGAGTCTCCCTGTACCCTCTAGCAGAGGAGTATCACGTTCCGGAGGGGCTGCAGCGGCGACAGCAGCGGTACAGTTTATGCTCGGGGCATTTCTATGGGCCCACGGACAGAGCATCGGGTCATTGGCGTGTACCGGGCTTGGATACTGGGTAGTTTTCGATGCAGTTGGCGTTGCTGGCCCTGCACTAATCGCATACCATGCAAGTGCGGTCGGAAGTGGAATGTATGGGTGAGTTGTTTTTATATTTTTGTGAGAACGGATCTGGTTATAATACTCATCGAAGTCCTGCTCGCGGCGAGACGACACTTTTGTTCGCTCAGTGCGTGTATCTCATGTTTGCGGGTGTCTATGTTGCGAAGGAGGCAGTCGAGCATCTTTTGCTGGCTGCCGGTAGTGGTGCGCACGCGCATGGTCATGGTGGTGGTGGCACAAATAGTGGTGCGTGAGTCTCCGTTACACAGACATACCGTGTTCATGTGGTGATAGGTGACGGTCACCATCATCACTGGGGTGACGAGAGGCCAGAAAACCTTGGGTAAGTAAATTACATCGATACATGCGTGTCTGTCTTCTTCATATTTCACGTGCAGCCTGCAATTTCCTGTCTTCCTTGTCCTCCTTGCGCTATTATCGCTTGTCGGAGCGTCCGCCGTATTTGGGCAACACGACGTTCTCGTCGATAGTATGTCTATTGCTGGTGTCTATCTGCCCATGGCCTCAACCATTATGCTACAGTAACGAACAAACACATACCTTCGCCCTTCGAGCTTTTCCGCCGTCACCAGCACGCTGTCTCTCTTGGGAAAGAATCGACGTCTACCATCAAGCGGCTAGCCCGGAATCCATATGTGTTGCCTCCTATCTTGTTTTGCCTAGCCATTCTAGGTGCCGAGCTCGTATTGGACATGTGCGTTAACTTCTTTTCGTCCCTGTATCACTTCACTTCACTTCTTTTCATATAAAGAAACTTGAACTGACTTGTTTTCGTATCTCATTTCAGTGCCCATTATGCACCCTTCGATCTCGGCCTCGCTAGCTTGCAAGTGGTGGTAATGATTCATGTCGCATACGCTGCTTGCGTCGTCCTCGGTGGCGTGTTGTTGCAGACTGCACCTTCGATGGTTTCGGCGACGGCGATGGGGATAAGGGGACCCGGCAAGATGGAAGCATTTTGGAGAGCCGTTAGGGAGGTAAGCGGATGACGGCGCATGCTGTCGTCATGTCGTCGATACGGCGACCTTATCTTACCCCCGGTTTTTTGCCATTACGCCTTTATACAGATCGAACGTCACGAACACGTAGTACACCTCCCGGCACCGCACGTATGGCAAGTCATTCCACCAGGCCAACCTCGTTCCGTGGAATGTTCTGTCCGTCCACGCCGACATACGATCGCAAGCACCCACGCCCGGTACCACGATCACGATCGTAGCCACAACCGTAATGACGACAATTCTGATCATCATCGCGACTCCGACAACCACGATCGCGACCCCCAAATTCGCTCAAGCTTTACCCCGTCTCCTACACTAATCATTACACTTTCACCGGTGGTACGCAAGGACTTGCCAGATAAGGAAGTGTTGGCTCTCACGCAATGGGCGTCCTCACGTGTCTATGGGGCATTTGGATATGGGTCTGGAACTTTGGGGACGAATGACCGCAGGAGCGAGATCAGTGGAGTGGAGGTCACGGTAGGCGTAGTGCGGGGGTAAGTGGATTTTTGTCTTTGGGTAAGATCACGCGTGTCGTGTTGTTTGCGAAAAGAAGGTAATTAGGGGTTTGATCGCTGCATGCGCATCCGTTTTTCTTGCCTGTTTATGAGCTATGCAGGCTCTCTGTAGTGCGAAATGGACTTGTATCACTCGTCGGTAACACAACTCAGAGAGCTTGTGCTAGACACACGATTCGAGCGGAACGTCCTTGTCTCATTTCGTCTTCCAGTGAGAGGGGCTGGACTCGTGTTATGTCATCACACCGGTGAGCCCATCTTACGCTCTGTCTCGTGGGCGTTACACCACCGTGGTTTCATTCCAAATGAGGGAAAGAAATACCGTCTTGGGTGACGGAGCCATCCCTTGTCAGGGGGAGAAATGACTTCACCAAGACATATAAAAATCGGCAGTGGATGGAGGAGTATACGAAGTACAAGCGTTTCGTCTCGCCTTCTTCGTCCCACCACCGCACCACATATTATCAGCAGAACTTCGTACCTTTCCTCTCTAGCATCGATGTCTAGCGGTCACCATCATCACGAAGGCTTCCCCATCAAGCTTAACGGTGAGTGTTACTTACGCTAAATGATACGTGTCGTCGAGAAATAACAACTTTTCCTTTTCTGCTTGCTTCCGTGCAGGCACTGTCATCATCACCGGGGGTACTCGTGGGATCGGCTTAGCTTATAGTTGTGCCGCTGCCCAGGCTGGTGCCAACGTCGCCTTGATTTTCAGGTAAGTCGTAGTTCTCACAACTTCTGCCGCCCAGTACGCTAACATACCATTGTGTTCCTGTGTAGGCAACGCCGCGAAGATGCCGACAAGGCCGTCCAGGAGATCCAACAGAAATACAAAAATATCAAAGTCAAAGTGCGTACCAGTACAAAAAAGTATCTGGAACCAGTATAGTTATATGATCATATATGCGCAGGCGTACCAGTGCGATGTTTCTGATGTGGAAGCTACCAACAAAACTTTCCGCGAAATTGACCAGGAGATGGGGAACCTTTCGGCACTTATGGCGGTACGCGATCCTCTGGCTCCAAAACCCTACCCCGTGTCTGACTTGCTCTCCCGCACCCTTTCATTCGCAGAATGCCGGTCAATCTGTCGTGAAGCCTGCAATGGAGCTCACCGAGGAAGATTTCCGTATCGTGTATGGTACCAACGTACTCGGAGTCTTTAACACTTGTCGGGCCGCCGCCAAGTGAGCTTTCTGTCTCCTCTTTCGATGTCGTTTCTCAGCACCATAAAAAAGGATTTGGCAAGAGTCTCACCGGAGTGGCTCCATCGTCATCACCGGTTCTATGAGCGCCCAGATCATCAATCAGGCCGCTCCTAACAAACCTCTCACCCAGGTCAGTTTTCGAGTCGAAGACGATGTCTGTTGCTCGGTGCTCTGACCATCTTTCAAACACGTTAGGTATTCTACAATTCTTCCAAGGCTGCAGTCGTCAACCTTACCAAGGGTCTTGCTGCTGAGTGGGCTCCTAGGATCCGTGTCAACTGTATCTCCCCCGGCTACGGTAAGTTATCGTACTGTCGTATCTCTCACTAGACCGCTGAGGTTCGGATGTTAGTCGAGACCGACCAAACCCGTCACATGGACAAGAACATCCTCAAGCATCAGGAAGAAAACGTTCCCTTGAGGCGCTTTGCTGAGGTGAGTATTCGCATGATGCCCCCCTATCACACCGGATTGGACTCACGGTTGACTGTCGTGATTGATTAGCCACGGGAGATCTGCGGCCAAGCCATCTTCCTCCTCTCTGATCACGCGAGCTACATGACGGGCTCGGACGTCGTCATTGATGGGTACGTGTATTCATTCCTTGGTTCGTGCTGAGTACGAAATTGATTCCCCTGTGTAGAGGTCAGCTCATTTGGTAAAGAGGTAGACGACCTACAGAGAACAATACCGTGAAAAGGTTGAAAGAATGACGAAGTAAAATTGAGTTGTACGATTGGCATCATGTGTACTGTAGCGAGCGAATTTTGAATCTGAATTTTGTGCCATGCTAGAGTCGCGTGAAGACGAAGAAGTAAGGGATGGCGACAAAAAAAAGTGGACAAATCCGGACTCGAACCGGAGACCCCCCGCAATCAGCGCCATGCTAAGCGGATGTGATAACCAGCTACACCATATGCCCGATGGTACTCCTTTCCCGCAGTGGAATTCTGTGTCAACGAATGACTGAAGTGATCACATGTCGGATGCTCCCGCTCGATCTCCTCAAGTTACACCATGTCCACGATAACCGTGAAGGTCGAGTTCGGAGGTGGATTAGAATTGCTATTCGGGAACAAACGCGTTCATTCGATATCCCTTCCTTCGTCTGTTCCTACTGATGGGACGATCGCACCCTCAAATTCCGAAACACCACAACCCGCAAAATCTGATGACCCTCCTCTACCTATAAATGGTCCAATCCGGGACTTGACCAATGGACCGGGGGAGGCGAAGACCAAACCTCTAGATGTCCAGTATCTGATGCACTATCTTCGAACTCGGCTCCTGACAGAGCGGCCAGAACTCTTCATGGAAGGCGATACCGTGTAAGTTGGTTCCTTTTAGTTGGTCTTCCGATATACCGAGCCGTAGTTGTGAAATCTTGTGACCCAGACGCCCAGGAATCCTCGTTCTCATTAACGACACTGATTGGGAGCTCGAGGGGGAAGGAGCGTACGAGATATCCGACGGAGATGACATCGTGTTCATATCTACGCTTCATGGTGGATGAAAGGTCCTATACTCGTTGGGAACAATTTAGCCGTCCCGGCTGAGCTTGCGATGACAGCCGGCGTAACCACACGGCATCTTGCGCCTATGGCCAATACCGTCGTGCCCCGTGAGGCCAGATTGGAGGGTGGGTTCAGCGATTCAAGTTTGTTGTTATCAGCAAGGATCACCGGACAAAACACTGTATTCAGCACGGGATTGCTATGCAGGTCTTCTGAGCTTTCATAGACGGCTTCGACGATAACGCAAGAGGGGGAGAGGGGGTAAATCATCGCTTCTTCACTGGGAAGGCTAACGTCTGGCTTGGCCGCGTGATACTTACCGACGTGGTTGAACCTGTCGCACCGGCCTGAAAGGACCCTTGGATATGCCGGAACTCCATTCGACCTTTCAGTGGGATTCACCTGCGATCATCGCAGCGTGATATTAATCCTCCCACACGTTCCCCGGAATAACTCTCCCCTGCCTGTTCTGGCGTCGATTATAAGGTACGTCAAGTTCTTGTCAGGAAACCAAAAACAAAGGTCATCGTCAAGGTAAGTCCTTCCACGTGCTATGTCAAGCAACATACAATCTCGGCATTTGGTCGTGGTAGTCCGTAGACGCAGCATCTTTTGTCGGTCTCCAGATCACACCCACGTGACGAGAAGGACAGAAGTGCTCGAAAGCACCGTAGCTCCGCGAAAGAAGACTTCGCAATCCTTCACGAGTACTCTTGCAACACTGAGCAGCGAGCGCTCGCTGATGCTCGAGTCGGCATCTTTGTTCATTGAATATATAAACAGTCAACTCGAGAAAGGAAGTGAGTGACATTTGCAACAAGAAGAGTAGTGTTTTCCCGACTGCGCAGCGATTGGGGATGGCATTTTCAAAACGAGGCTTGCTGGGTCGCAAGTGCTTTGAGTAGTAGCCTACTTGGCAAGGTTCTGCCGTCACAAACCGTGGTCGGACTTCTCCGCCCGGTTGTCCTCCGCAAACCAAACAAATCTAACTACTCATCGACCAAGTCCCACAGACCGATTGTTCTGCTCAATACCATGCCATATTCCTCACAGCAGTGTCGATGGAATAACTCTCATACATAGTCGAGTCTAGCCATCTCTTTTTTCCCGCCACTCCCCAAGAAAATCAATAGATTATTCTCCACCTGCTCTTGTCAACAGTCATTAACGCCTGGGGATCACGACGGGTTGGTCTCCGCCTTCTTTCTAGATGTTGAAGGGGCATTCTCAAATGCCGTTCCAGGCAGTCTACCTTATTGCACGCACCAAGGAGATGTTGGCGGAAGCATCTGCTAGAATGGTCAACACTCGTTTTCACCCGCAAGCAACGCGTGACGATCGCCCAAAAGTACACCCCCGCATGATGTAAAAGGGGGAACAGCGATACTGATATTGTCCATTGCTTTCAGTCTCCACAGTACGCTACAGGGAAGACCGTCTACACCGTGCTGCATAACGCTACTCAGTCCAGGAATTGAAAACTTGCACACGATCAGTTGCACTACGAATGGTTTGTTATGGCTTGCAGTAAGGGCCAAAAAAATCGAATCCAACTTACGCAGACTTGGATAGACTGGCCATTGCAGGAATCGTGGTTGGGGTCGGCGCTGCAAGCGTAGCTGTAAAGTGCATTGCCATCTCAGATACAATCGATCGAGAAAGGTCAGTACTTACTTCTGGCCATCAAGATGTAAGGCTGTTGGGATGTTCTGGGCAGGGTTGCAGTCGAACACGCCAACCGTGCACGGGCTCTTTGCGGTCTCCTGGTGAGCGATGTTGCAATTGTTATCGAAAACCTGCCCTGGAACGATGATCTAACGGTGAGCGTGCATTCAACCTGAAGCTACAACACTTACAAGGGCCATTATTGCTGGCCAGAGAGACACCGAATTTGTATCCGGGACAAATCGCTGACGCAGAAGCTGCGAAGAGTGCGGCAGCGGCGACGGTCGAGAGGAATGCCTCGGTAAACATTATTGAGTAAGAGCTGGAAGACGGCCTTAACGATGGAGGTGAGACTGTTGATGTGGGTTGGGGAACTCCTTGACCACGAATAGCAGCCTTTTATGCATTCTCCGAACGCCAACCCTTCCAACCTCTTCCATGGACACCAGTGCACCGTGGCCGCAGCAGGCTTCCAACAATCCCGGTGGTTCTCCGAGTCGATAGGGTCGCAGGCGCAGCATAACCCCTCGATACGAGTTATTTCTTTGAAATACACATTGGTGGGTACATTTCCCAGCCCGGAATGACCAAAGCGAACCGGTGCGTTAGATTGTACTTACTCTTACCTTCCGAGCTCGCGATCCGGCCGCGGATGGGGGTAGACGCAGTAGTAAAAACACCGCTGGGGGTTATGAAGAACGGTATGTGCTGCGGCCAACACACAAATTACTCGACCTTGTGTAGGAAAAACGATATACCGGCGAGAAAATTTATCCTTGCGGTGTGTAGCGAGGTCTCTGCTTGGCCTAACCAGCCCTTGGATGGATCACTCGGGAGCCATCGTATCTGCACACATCATCCAGTAAAGGAAGATGCAGCCATACATTGAAATACTGCAGGAGTCCGACTAGATCGTACTGGCAGGTAGGCGTACGACAGAAAGCCCCGTCACACCAAACTTTCTTATGAATGTAAGTCATTCAAGTGCACTCGGGGATACCAGCAGTACGAGTCAAAAGTCGCGACATCCTCCATCGCGAGGCAAGGTAGATCAGCCCATACAATATTTACTGGACGGCATCCACCAGTTCCGGTCACCCCTCATTTGGAATGTTGCAATGCCAGTTCTGACAGTGAGTGCCACCGAGAAATACAGTATGTTCGTTTGCGTCTGACGATAATGGGAGAATTGTGTTCCTGACATTGAAGGCAGGCCGTCCATGTGCTTCGTCTACCATGGCTACGAAGTCACTGGCATGCTGGTAAGTACCACTTTGTCCCTGCTTCACCACAGGTGCGCTTTCCTATCACATAGAATATCCTCATGGAGCTAGACAACGAACCTCGGCGTACATGCCGAGGAAGTATTGGTGTAATCATCTGCTAACATGGTCGATATTCGGTTTCATCCGCGACCAGCGCATGCTAATTTTACTCAAGCTCATTCCCACGTGGTTTGAAAGTGAGTGCGGTAACAATAATTTTGTTCATCACTTTGACATCCTCAGCACGCTCAGGTAAGACTGTCTAAATCGTGCGACTAACACTATTCGGTCCAAGAATTGAGAACTGAGGAGTTTCACACGATCAATTGCACTACGAATTGTTTGTTATGGCTTGCAGTGAGGACGATAAGTGGAATCCAACTTACGCAGACTTGAATAGACTGGCCATTGCAAGAATCGTGGTTGGGGTCGGCGTTGCAAGTATACCTATAAAGTGCATTGCCACTTCAGATACAGTCGATCAAGAAAGATTACTACTTACTTATGGCCATCAAGGTGTAAGGCAGTGGGAGCGTTCTGGGCAGAATTGCAATCGAACACGCCACCAGTGCAGGCGTTCTTCGCGGGCGCTTGCTGAACGATGTTGCAGTTGTTATCGAACACCTGCCCTGGAACGACGATTTAATGGTGAGCACTTATTCAATCTGACGCTATTAACACTTACAAGGGCCGTTGTTGCTAGGCAGGGACACACCGAATTTGTATCCGGGACAAATCGCTGACGCAGAAGCTGCGAAGAGTGCGGCAGCGGCGACGGTCGACAGGAATTTCTTGGTGAACATGATCGTGTAAGAGCTGAGAGACGGCCTTGGCGATAGAGGTGAGATTGTTGATGTGGGCTGGGGAACTCCTGGGGTACGGAGAGCAGCCTTTTATGCGTTCTCCGAACTTTGACCCTACCAACGTCTTCCACGGACATCCGTGCACCGTGGCCGCAGCAGGTTTCCAACATGCTTCGAGTCTCGGTAGGGTCGCAGGCGCAGTATAGGCCCTCGATATGAGTGGCTTCTGTGAAATTCACAGTGGTGGGTACAGCTCCCAGTCCGGAATGAGCAAGGCAAACCAGACCGGTGCGTCGGGCTGCGGTCACCTACCTCACTTACCTTCCCAGCTCATGATCCGGCGGTGCCGGGATTAACACAGTAGTGAAAACGCCCCTTGGGTTCATGGAGAATGGTACGTGCTGCGGCTAACACACAACTCGCCCGACCTGGTGTAGGAAAAATGATGTCCCGGCGAAAAATTGTGCGAGCTAGGCACTTGTGTTCTGGGCAGCGACCGCAGTCACTCCCGGAAAGCCATCGCCCCCTGTTCTAGCTGGCTCTCATTGAGACACTAAGTGTCCCCTCATACCCCTGGTATTTTCATAACATAATCTCGCATCGTCATGAACCACGGCCTATAAGCAAGGTATGATGAAGGCATAAACTCAGCTACTTAACTGATCGCCCCTAAGGCTTAACACGCACATCCCCGTCTGCCGAGATAAATGGTAATGAAATATGACCGACAGCTTCTTAATATTCTGGTACCCACGTCCGGTTGTGTAGCCGGTATTCGTGTTTTGAATTGGTCGAACGCCTGCATTGCATTCAATGGGATGGTAGGTAATTTACTGTGGCTGGAAGGTGTCTATGGCTCACGTAGGATGGAATCGTATGGTATCGCATCGCATCGCAGAATACTCCCTTGATGTAGGCGTCGAAAAGGTGCCTCGACTTTGCAGACGAACCTCAGCAGAGCCTTCATTGACCGGTAGAAGTAGAAAGACGCAATCATAATCCCAAGGGTAAATACACAACCACCGAGCATTGGCTGAACCGCATGTCCATGAAGCTGTCAGTAAAATAGAAGCACGTTCTGTGGAAGAGTTTTGGAGAACTGACGTTGGGGCTGAGGGAGGGCAACGGCGTGCCCTGGCTGCGGTAACTGCTCAGGACGCAAGTATCTGGTTGCCGCAAATTTTCGTCGGTATATTGTTTTTCCTAAAGCAGGCCGAGTGACTTGTGTGTTGGCCGCAGCACGTATGCTGTCCTCTGCACTTCAGGCGAGGGGAGCGCTCAGGATGGAGAGATGGACTTTTGATCTTCCGTGCAAGAATCTAGGGACACTACACTTGGTATTTCTGAGGGGGCGACTACGGAGCTTCCTCTTTTGATGCGCAGCGAGAGTGATAAACTGAAGGCTGTCTGTTGCGAGAGGTATATAGTATGGTGGTGATGTTCTGTAGAAGGGTGCTCACAATTGGATGATATATCACACCTGGACGACGCCAGGGGGTAAAGACGTATCCCGACTGCAGTAACTGTTCAGTACCTAAGTACCAACACAGCACTTTTTTTCGTCGGTACATCGTTTTTCCTACACAAGGTCAAGTGATTTGTGTGTTGGCCGCAGCACGTACCGTTCTTCATAACCCCAAGCGGTGTTTTTACCCACACCGCTGCCGGATCGTGAGCTGGGGAACGTAAGAGGGGTGAGTGCAATATGATACACTGGTTTGCCTTGGTCATTCCAGGTCGGGAAATGTACACACCACGGTTAATTTCACAGGAGTCACTCGTATCGAGGGCATATACTGCGCCTGCGACCCTACCGAGGCCCGGAGCATGACCAGAATTGTTGGAAACCTGCTGCGGCCACGGTGCACTGATGTCCGTGGAAGAGGTTGGAAGGATTGACGCACAGAGAACGCATAAAAGGCTGCTCACCATACCCAAGGAATTCCCCAACCCACATCAACAATCTCACCTCTGTTGTTGAAGCCATCTCTCAGCTCTTACACAATCATGTTCACCAAGACACTCCTCTCGACCATTGCCACTGCCGCACTCTTCGCAGCTTCTGCGTCGGCAATTTGTCCCGGATACAAATTCGGTGTCTCCCAGCCTAGCGACAACGGCCCTTGTAAGTGTTATTAGCGTCAGGTTGAATGCGCGCTCATCGTCGGATCATCGTTCCAGGGCAGGTGTTCGATAACAACTGCAACATCGTTCAGCAAGCGCCCGCGAAGAACGCCTGCACTAATGGCGTGTTCGACTGCAACTCTGCGCAGAACGCTCCCACCGCCTTACACCTTGATGGCCATAAGTAAGTAGTAATCTTTCTTGATCGACTGTATCTGAAATGGCAATGCACTGTACAGGTATGCTTGCAGCGCCGACCCCAACCACGATTCTTGCAATGGCCAGTCTATTCAAGTCTGCGTAAGTTGGATTCCACTTATCGTCCTCACTGCAAACCATAACAAACCATTCATAGTGCAATTGATCGTATGAAACTCCTCAGTTCTCGATTCTTGGACTGAATAACGTTAGTCGCACATTCTAGACAGTCTTACCTGAGCGTACAGAGGATGCTAAAAGAAATGGGACAATATTAGTGTTGCCGTACTCCCTTTCACATCATGTGGGAGTCTGCTTAAGTGAAATTACTATGCGTTGGTTGCCGGTAGACCGAGTATCAACCATTTCAGCAGATGCTTCCACAGACATTCCTTGGCGTGTACACCGAAGTTCGCTGTCTAGCTCCACGAGGATAGACTATGCGACAAGAAACCGCACTTGGGGTGAAGCAGAGACAAAGCAGTACTTACCAGCATGCGGTTGATTTGGTGGCTATGGTAAATGAAGCTCATGCATCGCCGGTGTCTTCAATGTAAAGAATGAATTTCTCCCTTTAATGTCAGACATAAACAAACATATCGTATTTCTCGGCGGAACGCACCGTCTGAACTGGCATTGAAACATTCCAAGTAAAAAGTTACCGGGACCAATGGATGTCCTCTGGTATATATGGGCTGACCTACCTTGCCTCGCGATAGAGGATGTCGTGACTTTTGACTCGTACTCGTGGTGCCCTTGAGCGCACTTAAATAACTTACATTCATGAGAAGGTTTGGCATGACGGAGCCCTTTGTCGTACACCTACCCGCTACCGTAATCGAGTCGGGCTCCTGCAGTATTCCAATGTATGGCTGCATCTTCCCTTATTGGATGGTTTGCAACTACGATAGGTCCTGAGCAGTCTATCCAAGGGCTAGTTAGGCCAAGCAGAGACCTCGCTAGACACCGTAAGGATGACCAAGAGTTTGCTGGGTATTGATGGACAGCGAACTGAGCGTGTTCGGCACTGCAAGGAATGAAGGGACCGCGTAGCAACTTCTTGCCAGACTGCAAACGAGAGTGTGACTCAGACGTGCACGTGATTCTGCGACCAATGAAAAAAATGCAAGCCGCGTCTCATCGCGTAATTTTATGGGGTTGGACCCTTCCGCCGGTGACGAATGCACTCCTGAGTCTTGCCATCTAACCGGTGTGAGTTTAACTTGCATTAGGAAGAGGTCGCAGCACAGAAATTGCACGTTTTGCAACTCGGTCATGTTGCGTTGAACCTTGAGAAGTCGTTATTCAAAGACAACCGGAGCTCCCCAGTGACCGGACATTGGCGCCTGTCGTACACAATATACTGTATCAACAACCCATCTGGATCAGAGGGCCCTCATCACATTTACTCATCGTCACGATCAGGGTAGCTTTACGACGATGTCGATGTCGACGATACCATGGCCATCTACTCCCCACAAACCTGCCGATCCCACAATGATCCAAGGCTCCAAGTCCCAAACTTCCCATAGCTACCGCAGTACCAGGGGTGCAGGCTCAAAAAGTGCTGAGGTCTCAGCACCGCAAGGAACATTTCGGGTAGTCTCTTTCCCCGGAACCAGTCAGTTTAGGGTACATGGCGTCTCGGCGTGCGGTCTGGCAGCGTTGAACTTTGCAAGGATCGCCTTTCGCGTTATCAGAAACTCCCGAACTTTCCTGGAAGCTTTGGACACGATCGCGTCGCGGGAGACGGTCGAGGTGAGCGATCAATCGGATGTCGAGCCTCGGCTAAGCACCCTATCTTAATAACACTCTTTCATCGCAGGAAGTCATATCGATATGTGGAGGATGGTCGAGTGCCCTCCACCTAGAAGTCGAAGACATCTTTAAAGTACCCCTCTTCGAGCAGAGCTTCAGGCGCAAGGCCACTTACTACGGCCCACCAATCTCAGACCACTTCGGACACGTCCTACAGTACGCTTCTCTCCCACTACCGATAGAACTCGTTATACATTCACGCGTGCCGCTTTTTTTTTCTTTTCAGAAAAATGCAAGCACTGAGGGAATCCGCTGCAGTGATCATCACTCGCCCACCAGAAATCATCGCTTGTCTGAAAATCGCAAACCACAGCGCTGGAAAGGACGCCTTTATCGTCTTCGATTCCCATTCGCGTCCGTCGCATCCCGATGGTGCAGGTCTTGTCCTCGCCTCCAATCTAGACAGCGCAGTGATGGCTCTAGCAGACATCCTGCATGTCGACGAAGACTTGTTATCATCGCCAGATCTACAATGGGAGGCGCAGCTTCTCACCAACTGTTCGGGACACATCATATTAGCAAGAGGTGAAACCCTCGATGCGGAGCAATCGGCAGTTGAATCTAGCTTAGCAGTCTTGGCCCTCCGATCGGAAATGAAGGAACTCGAACGGCAGAACAAATCCCTAACCGTCCAAATCGAACAACTCGCCGACGAAGTTGCCGACTTGGAGAGCATGATCCAACAAGAGAAACGACGGAAAGTCGCAGGCGCGTTTACCTATGCTGCTGCAGCGTCACCTAGCCAGCAGAGTTGGAAGAATTCTTTCCATACGAATGCTGCGGCAGGGCCATCACGGCCCTCCTCCGGTAAGAGCCCTTGGATATACAGCGGTGCTCGCAGCATCTTTGCCGACAACCCTCCTCCCGCACCTTCGACCAAGCCAATGACCTATGAGACCGAAGAAGACGCTTTAGAGAGAATGCAACTCGACTTTTTCAAAGAGGACACCCGAGCAGCAGCCAAAGATCGAGAGATTGCATTTCGGCTGCAGCGTAGATTCGACGCAGAAGATGCGGGACTGCGTCAACAGCATGCAGATCTTAGTTGCCATACACAAGCTATCTTCAAATGCGGTATATGTCTCGAGGAGTATCCCGAAGACGATGCTGCGAGAGTGGAAGACTGCCGCCATATGGTGTGCAGAAGTTGCTTGAAGGATTACGTTCGCGGAAAGATAGCGGACCATCGTTTCCCCGTTCTGTGTCCTATTTGTACTGCTGAGGACAGAAGGGCAGGTACGTTGGATCCAACCGTCGATATTAACCACATAAACATGCAAATATTTCAGGGGAAATATCCGGTTTACTGGTCGAACAGCTTGGGATCACTGAGGAGGAGCACGGAATTTGGATTGAGATGGAACTTTCACAGTTCTCCATCTTGCTCCACTGTCGAAAGTACGCAGCCTTAACACAATTGACACCGCGGGATAAGAGGACTGACCATGAACAGGTGCAACCGCACACCCTTCGTAGACCGCGCTGACTACAACGACATGCCTAACATCGCATGTCCCATGCGCGATTGTAACCACGTATGGTGCAAGTTATGTCACCGAACCATCGTTATCGGTGGACCAAAGCACTCTTGTGACGGAACTTCTGAGCTCGACCATCTGATGAAGGAAAAGGGATGGCAATACTGTCCCAGTACGTTTCTCTACGCTGCAGACGACCTTTGGTTGTGTATACCGATGATTCCCAAGGTTGCAAAACACCCATCCAAAAAGATCACGGATGCAACCATATGATGGTACAGTTTGTGACCTCCGGAACTATCACAGCCGTTACTAATTCGAATTGTCAGTGTATCGCGCCAGGCTGTAACACTCACTTTTGCTATCGCTGCGGGGAGCTCGTCGTCCGCTCTGCTTTGAGAGAGGAAGTTGGCAGGGCAGTATCGGGTCATTATAGGAAGTGCTTGTTGTTCGAGGTGCCTGAGTAGTGGTGCCGACGGCTATGATATATGTACCTCGCGAAACAGGTTAGTAGTGCTGACGGACAGATCCCACGTGAAGTGTCCCTTCAGGTTGCTGGTGTACGATAGAAAGCTAGTTACGGGCTTGCTAACATACCTGCGAATGACAAAGATATTGTTGAGGCAGGGCGTTTGACGTGGTCAACGTCTCTTATTCCGGGACCGAGGTTGCAGCGCGTCAGTGGGGACCTACCATTAATACGTAAACGTCTCATCCAAGGTTCTGTTTCCCAGATATGAGAATTTCCCAAAGCCATGTCGCGTTGGAAG
Organism: Pisolithus microcarpus; assembly: GCA_024613185.1. NCBI lineage: Eukaryota > Fungi > Basidiomycota > Agaricomycetes > Boletales > Pisolithaceae > Pisolithus > Pisolithus microcarpus. Next base: position 167,509 of record JANFAI010000059.1, on the reverse strand, counting down.
ATAAAGATCTTATTGGAGCAAGAGCACATCAATTCTCTTTAACTTCCTGGTCTCTAAACTGCTTGGCCCACTATACGCCAATTCAGCAAGTGAACAGAAGATGGACAAGGAAAATGCACACACCATCATGGAGGGTATCGGTCTATCTGGTTTGACATGCCGCACCTATAAAAGTAGGACGTTCCCCCCACATTGTTGAACAACCCAACGAACACAGACGGGACAGCGACTCACCTCCCGCTCCGCACTCACGGTCCAAACGCCATATGCAACGGCGAGTATACCCGCAAACGTGATAGCAGTGTTGGATTTCCAGTTGGCGGGTCGAGACCACCAGCCACCTGCCGAGATGAGTATTTTTTTCAGAAACAAGCTTTGTTGTGGGAGAAAACGAGAGTGTAGGATAGAGACGGACGGCACGGACCTGATGGTGACCATACGTGCTTTGGATACGGGTAGCGCGCTCCACCGCCCTGTCAAGGATATTTAGTGAGCTTGCACGGAAGGCTCTTCCTCATTGATGTCCATACCATTGTTTGGGTTTGATGTTATTAGACGACGGTTGGAAGACGTCGCAGGGGACCAAAGCCTTGATACGTGGGAGAATGGTACAGCCACCTCTTCGACAAATAAATCCAGGCTCCTGATCCGAGAACGTCCATTTCCATCTTCGTTCAGTGAACCTTGGCCGAGTAATAACTTGTACACCCCTGCCCATGCCTGCCTTCGACGCATTTCAGCCAGCCCTCTTCCCCACGCGTGACTTCCTGCAGACGATAACGCCGGAGCTTGCGGTCGTCCAACACGTCGTCGTTCTCTTCCCTGCTCGACTTACGCCGGTGAATGGGAGACATAGCACACGCGAGTATTGCTGGTTTCTCTAGTCAGTCGCACAGCACCATCTATCGTGGAGCACTACGGCGGCAAAGAATGTAAAGGCGGGATGCACCCACCCACCGGTCAGGTTTGGGGCCGACGACGACACCGAACACCCACTGGCGGTCTTTGAACACTCGGAAGAGTCTTCCAGTCCAGACGAAGTTCTAGTGTGGTCGAACTGTCCTCAGACACGCAAAGAGTTATCAAAACCGTCGCAAAGGTAAGCAGGAGAACCAAACCGAACAAAATCCAATTGCTGCCCGAACTCGGAAAGTACAGAAGTCGAAGGTGATACCCTCGTGGCTGTAAATACACAGCCGATGACCGACTTTTCTTAACTGCAACTCTACACTTGTTTGCGATGTGTCTAGGCACTTCGAATGATATCTCCACTGACTGCACGGTGAGTCTGACTGGTGCTACCGTGCAGGGGCAATTACACGGCCACACCTGAGTTCTAAACCGATGTAATCTGAGAAATTAGGCAGAATTGACTTGCGTGAGACATGAGTTTGGCATATTCCTGATTAGGGCGGGCTGCATATTCAGAGCAGTTTGTGACTGACACAATCTCAGAATGCAATTTTTTTCGAAACTGCAGTGGATACAAAAAAAAAAAGGATCTTGACAATCGGAAGCAGTGGTTGATGTTCAATTTTTTTGTAAGTTCGAACTTGTCAATTCTCGCTATCGTTATTTGCAACAATGGCCGAAGAGTTTGCAAATTCGAAGTGTAAGTCCACCTTTCTATCTGCATTATGTGTTAAGCCTCGCTGTATCCACGACAAACGAATAGTCTGGGCAACGGGATCTGGTCGCAACCAGTACAAGTGGACCTGCCTTGCCTGCAAGGACAACAAGTGGCGAGACGGCCGTGCTGCTCGACGACATGAGAAGACAACCCGACACAACGAGAATGTCGACTACCTTCTTTCCCCCCGTCTTTGCCCTTCGAGTTCCCCGACTCGACCCGAGGTCACCTCACCACTACGGGAGATCTTGAGAGGTCTCATGGAACCAGTATCCGCTCCCCACAATCAGCAATACACACCACCACCCAACGACAATGCGGATAGTTTTCGGCTCGACTGGGATGCGATTGACCACGATCAGCTCTATTTGCCCTCTGCACACGATGAGACGCTAACAACGATGACTAGCACCTTGGCTACATGGTTAGCCAATGGCGACGACCTAATTGCATTGGATGGAGAGGAATCAGACTCCCCTCAGGAGCTTCCGGAAGATGATTTCAATCCAGGTAAGTCAACTCGGTGGATCCAGTTGGCTTTCTCCTGATCGCCTTTGATCTATTCACAGAGCTGCTCCAGCTGGGTGCAGTGCGCCCGCCGCAGCGTGTCGATACAATGTCTAGAAATCAAGCATGGTTTCCATGGCCAGACAAACAAGTATGTATTATATCATCCTTCGTAATGACCAGGGTATTTTCTGATGCTCATTGATAGACGTGCATACTCAACATCCTCCGGCACCTCCCACGCTCGTTATTCTCGGACATGCAACTTCATGTCTTCCTGTGGGGGCTTTCTGTCCTTGGAGTTGATGGCATTCCATCTACTAGGATGCTCAAGGATCTTGACAACTCATTGCAGTCCCAATATGGGGTTCCATCGATCTGTTATCAAGGTTCACTCGGCCATGTTTACTATGTCAACCACCTGCCTTCCCTCATCGCACAAGTAAGTTCAAGTATTTGAGAACTCGTGATTTGTAAACTGATGATGTTGGCGTGTACAGGAAATGGCTAATCCACGCATCCGCATGCATATATGCCATTACCCTGAAGATGCAGGCGGTCGACTTGATCAACCATGGCAAGCATCGAGATGGCTGCACGAGATCGACCCCAGCATTGCCACACCCATGATTCGCAAGGGTCAGCAAGACTTCTATGTGTTCGAGCTGACAAAATTAACAGATGGTACCGTGGTTGTACCTGAGCGTTGGTACACCAAGCCATCCATTCAACATTCTACGTCACCATCCGACTTGGAGTACTGGGCGCATGCGTGGCGAACTCAGCCGATTGCAAGTGGTGGTGCAAGTGGATATGTGATTCACAGATACGACACTGTCGAGGTGACGGCGAACCAACTTCTCCTCTCATTCCCTCATCTGCTTCAAACTTACCAAGTGGATCGTGAACCTGACCCGTGCAATATCATAGGTAGGTATCATACAACTTGTCTTTCATTCGTGTGCATCCATCGTTCATATCATGGGCTATGGCAGGTTTGATAGAGACGAGAGGGCACGGTGTCCTGCCATGGACATTAACTGACCCCACTGTTGGTAATAGGTGGCGTACACAAGCACGAGGACGCCGCATACTGAGTTACATGATTTGGCTCTACTGCGATGACACGTCTGGCAACACATCCAAAAAATGGAACAAGCACAACTCGTTCCTATTCACTGCAGCCGGACTCCCTCGTGCTATGGTCCACAAAGAGTGTAATATTCATTTTCTTGCGACGTCTAACATCGCGCCCCCTTTGGAAATGCTTGATGGTATTGTGGATCAACTCGAGTGAGTTTTCACTACCTTGCCCACGAAAACATCTCACTCTGTTGGAATCAAGGCTTGCACAGATGCAGGGCATCTGGGCATGGGATGTAGCAGCAAGGGAGATGGTCCTCGTTGTCCCTGCCGTCCTGGCAATGCTTGGTGATAATCCCATGCAAAGTGAACTTGCCTGCCATATTGGTCTGCAGGGTAAATTCTTTTGTCGTAATTGTTGGGTCAAAGGGGTGGACTTACACACAGCCCGTGAGCGTGTGGACGGAGTCGTGATGGGACCCAATAGGGATGATGCTCCGAGTTCTGTGGAAACCAAGTCATGTCTGTCCGAGTCTGAAGAAGGGTCAGCTCAAGAAGATGTCATGCATCGGTTGAAAGGCAAGGGTCGCTGTTTGGAAACGATGCAAGATCTCATGGATCGTGCACGTCGCTTTCTTGGGGTAAGCTTTCCATAACCCAGTTCACTTCCGCTGATACCTCATTAACTTAGCCCAATGCACCACGCACACGCCAAGACACCACAGATAAACTCTGTGGTATGTTCCACGAGGTTGCCAGTGGAATGAGCAAGGTGCGATATGCAAAAATGAAGACCGATACGGGCATCAAAGATACCCACATGGACGTGTTTGTTGAGCGTATCCTCAAGCATGTGAAAGGTTTGCGTGCGGGAACAGATAAACATACTGAGGCTGTCAATGCAGTACTCCAGGGCCGTCCTGTTGAACAGTTCATGAGCCCTGTGTGGAGGTTAAAAGGTAAGAATTTTCTGCAAGCACTGAACAGTGATGGTGGTGTTTCTCATCGTTTTCAGGTCTTGATCCTCATCAGGATACCCCAGTCGAAATCTTGCACGTCATCTTACTAGGATTTGTAAAGTACTTCTGGCGTGACACGATGTCGAGGTTGAATGAGGTTCAGAAGGCTGAACTGCAAGTCCAGTTGGCCTCATTCGATGTTACAGGACTTGGCATCCCTGCGCTCGCAGGTCATACGCTGGTTCAATATGCAGGGTCCCTTACTGGTCGAGATTTCCGTGCTATATCGCAGGCAGCACCCTTCGTGTTATATGACCTTGTTCCCTGTCCCTGCTATGAAGCTTTCCTTGCGCTTTCAGCCCTCGTCCCCCTCGTTTGGAAGCCATGCATCGAGAACCTTGAAGAACACCTCGTGCGTATGAGTTAAGGGTGTTCTACTTACACTGATGACATTCAGGCTGTCCTGCAGGTGGCCATCAACCACTTCCTCAATTGCACAGCCCGATGGATGCCACGGTGGTTCAATAAACCAAAATTCCATATCCTCCACCACCTGCCAGACCACATCCGACATTTTGGTCCGGCAATCCTGTTTGCCACCGAAGGGTTTGAATCTTACAATGCTGTGATCCGTGATCACAGCATTCACAGTAACAGACAAGCACCCTCACGGGACATCGCTCATGGAATGGCACGATGTCATCGTGTCCGCCATTTTTTGTCCGGTGGTAAATTTCACACACGTGAGCCCATGGCCACTGACCTCCCTTACAGTGACAATGAGCACGAATGGCTTGCATGTGGGTCAGCGGTGCAGTCATTGGTCAACATCAACATCCCAGGACACCGCAATGTGATTGCAGATTTTTTTGGGATCAACGGTGATGCAGTCCTCCCAGAGGCCGGTGAGTCAATCATAGCACCGAATACGTGGCACTCAGGTCTGGCTAATCGCACGTTCAAGGATCATGTATACATGACAAGACCCGACCCCGGATGCTCGACAAGACAAGTATGGCCTTGCATGTACCGCATGCACTCCATCATGTCGAGCGGCGACTTTATCAGACTTGTGGGTTGGTGGTAGCATTGAATGGGGAAGTTTGTTGTACAGGTGATTTCGTCCTTGCACAAGACACTCATGCCCCACGGGCACTCCCGATTATTGGATGCCTCTCTGAGATTCTTCAAGTATGTCACTCACCAGCTCAACATCGGAACCAAGCCAGCTCGTTGTTGCTCAAGACATTCCAAGTCATTGGGTCTTCCGATATCTATCTCCTGCCACAAATCCAGCCATCTGGTTGGGTCGTGCTATCTGCCACAGTAGGTACTTTTTATGCATGAGAGGCCGCTTCTGAACCATGATTTTTTCGTTCAAGGCACTTATTTGTGGTGTCAATGTCCAGCACAATTGTGCTGGAAATGGGTGCACTGGCACTTCCACAGTGCCAGTTTATGAGGAACGTGAGAGGATGACGAAGACTCAGCAACGGATATCGCACCGCAACCCCTCCGACTTCATACTGAACACTGCACAGATGCGCGATGCCACTCATGTGCAACAATTCTGTGTTCAGGCACAGCAGTTGGATCGTGATTGGGCAATCCACATGGGTGCTGCAGCTGAATTTGATGCGCGGAAGCTGAAGGCACAGAAGTTATCTAAAACTGACCCTGCAAGAAAGCCTGCTGCAAGTCCAAGAGCAGTACCATCACGCTTTATCAACATATTTCATCGCACAGGTAAGCACATGTTGATTTACATTGCCGGTGTTTGCCCACAAGACATGCAGATGCATGAACACCACACAATTTCACATGACCGTATCATGGTGACAAGTCTGTTTGCTTGACGTCTCAAAAATACAGCAGCCACAATATATTTTTTTAACAGGTGACAGTATGTGGTGCCAATATCTTGAAAATATAAGACGAGTCCTGTCGCAGACCTTTTCTTTTTTCTATCCCCCATATACCCGTCTCTCACATATTACAGACCAGATGTCCCAACAGCAGAACCCCTATGGCAATTATAGTAGGTCTGTTGAAGATCTGGGGTCGAGTTTTTCGGTCCCAGCCTCCAGGTCTCAATGCAGCACGACAGGCAAGTATCATTTGCCATTTAACGAGTTTTGAAGTTCAGCTGACACATGCAAAGGGACACCACGACCTTCTTGGCTCAATACAACACGCACGGCAATCCCTGATGCGTCTTGTAGTACTCCCGACGCGTCTCATGGTATTCCTGATGCGTCTCGTTTTACTCCCGACATGTCTCGTGCTATACCTGACAATGATGATCAACATGCCCTCAGTTCTGACAATGACGGTGTGAGTCGACGTGGGGATCAATGGCAAAAACACCAAAAAAAACCCAACACAAAGACAATTGCCGAGTTGGTGGTTTTCCTACGCAGGCTTTGGCTCGAGGGATCTGTTAAAACAAAATGGGGGAGGGGTTCTGTGCACCTAGAGGGGGCTAGGGCAGAGGGTATGGGTGCTCCTGACGAAGGGGGAGCAGGGGAAGACTGAAAATGCGAAGAGAATAGGCTGCTCTGAGCCTAGAAGCGATGTAAGATGATGAAGATAACAGTAAGTAGACCCTTAATGGAGCCTCAAATACTGCAGGAATAGAGATGATGATGAGGGGCTTAAAAGCGACGATGATTGGGCCTAATGATGATGATGATGAGTGAGCAGGGTAAGTCTTTACACAGGGGACTGCTTCCTATGCAGGGGACTTGGTAGCTGCTTGATTGCTGTCGACGTATTGGTACTTTATATACAAAAGGGTAGCGTAGCCTGCAGTAAATATGGAGCAACACTTTGTAAGTGATCTGTAAGCGATTGGTAAGGGGATTGGTAAAGGATTGGTAAGGCTTTGTAAGGATGAGTAAGGACAGTAAGCAATTGGTAAGTAAAACCAGTAAGCATGACGAAGATTATCACTAATCAATTTGAAAACAGAATGAGTCATCAAGGAACGGATGAATAATGCGAAAAGGGGAATGAGTAAGCACACTGGTCACTGCTGATTAAGGGATATGACTGCAAATGAGTCATAGTGACTCCTAGATCTAAGATCTAGATGCATTATGGTAACTTGCTGCATGTCCAAACAAAGAACAGTGGGGGTTTCTGCCAGGGGCCAATTTTGGGGGTCTCCAGGGTAGTCAGGGCATAGGATTTCGCAACTTTTCCCCCTTTCCTCCTCTCTGTAAAGCGACCTGCATTAGCTGCAGCTAGTGTTCTGGAGGGTTTGAGGAGGAGGAAGGGCCATCTTCTCCCATAAGAGCAGGGAGAAGTGTCTCAAATTCATCATGAATGCGATCAGATAGACTGGATGACAGTAATTGGTATTGAACCTGTCGCAATTTTGGAAGAATGAAGGATGGGATTGAGAGGTAGACGTTGCAGGGCACAGGGATGAAGGATCCATATGCTTCTTCAACTGGAGAAACTGAAACAACCACATATGATTTTTCAAGCCTGATAACAGACCTGAGACGACCAAAGAAAGTCCTCCTCGATGTCAGACTGACAAGGAGAACTCGCTGTCCCAAAGCGATAGGATGGGAGGTCATGGACGAGGGAGGGATGAACCAGGAGGCTTCAGGGCGAATGCTAGTGGGGATTCCTGGCAAGTACTCGTAGTTATTCTCCCTGGCAAAGGGGATGAGCGAAGAGATTGTCGAAGAGGTGGCCATTACAATAAAAAGTGGCGAAATGGGCGTTTGTTGGCAGAAATGATGCAGAAAATCGTGGAGGGCGAGGATCGTCACCAAATTTGGTAGGCAGGATGGCGTGGTCGAGAGCTTTCTGTGAGCGTGGGAATGATGTCGATATCTTTAGAAATGGCTGAGATATTCGAAAAATCGGAATGCCGTAAACTGGCGCTCGAAAACTTTTATTCGGCGCTTGAGCGGTTTCTTCCCTAATGTTAAGGGTGGTTCTTGTGCGACGGATGACTGCTAAACACTCCAGTCATTCTGCGCATTAGGGCTAGGCTTCTCCATTCTTCATCATTCAGCTTTTTGGGTCCATGCTCACGTCGCCAAACACCTTTGGTGCGTGACATCCGCCAGCAACAAGAAATGCAATCGTCCCCGATTGCGACCAGAGCAGCAAACCCAAGTGGGCGAAAAAAAGGAAAGAAAAAGAATCTGAAAAGAACGGCCGGGGATAGAAGAAAAAGGTGAAAGAAAATCATAAGAATTCATCAGAGTCGTAAGCATTACTCTCATTCTCGTCATCTTTGTCGTCATCATCATTGCTTTGCTCTTCATCTCCACTGGGGAGGATATCTTCAGGTAAAGGAGTGGTGCGGGAATAGTAGGGGATGAGTCGGAATGCAGCAATGCCTCGTCTAGAGACAGTGCCGTCGAGTTCTTTGAGGACATAGGAACCTCCCTTGGTGTGACGGACAACTTCATAGGGACCAAGGTAACGTGGTTTGGACTTTCTATCAAGCTCCTTCTCGACCTGGCTATTGCGAACCAAGACAAGGTCTCCAGGCTGGTATGAGGACTTTGCAAGGCGTCGGGCATACTTTCTTTCAAACTGATCCCTGGACTGCAGACGTGACTTCTGTAGGGTAGTGAAGGCAGCATGGATATCATCCTGTCTCTTCTCCAACTGGCGAATGCGAAGTGAAAGAAGCTCCTCTGAGCTCATTCCTGAACAAAATCCTTCAACAAGATATGTAGATTCGAAGAGATCAAATGGGAGGATGGGATCAAGACCATGGAGGAGGAAGTAGGGGCTGAATCCAGTAGACCGTCGAGTTGTAACCTTGTCTGCAAAGAAAGCATGATGGACCTTGGTAGGCCAGAGGCTGAGATCGCCTTCACAGGCTTTAACGATAGCTTCTCGGATGATGAAGTGTCCTCGCTCCACAACTCCATTAGCTCTAGAATTATAGGGCGAGATGCGAGTCTGGGGGATGGAGTAGCGTTGCATGAGCTTTTCGAAAGCACCCTTGACTTCACTGCCATTGTCAGTTACAATCTGGGAGACAGTTCCATAATGACAGAGGATTTCTTCCCAAAAGAACTTGGCGAGATTATCTGCATTGGCATGTCTAAGAGCACGTCCTTCAGCTGCGAGGGAAAGATCATCTCGAGCAGCAACAAGATAGCGATAGCCACGAGCTTTGGGCATGAGCATGATGTCAACGTAGACCTTCATGAAGATTCTGGGGGATGCAGAGATAGTGATGGGGATCTCGGTCTTATGAGTGCTGTGAATCTGGCATTCATGGCATGAGCGAACATGGTGGGCGACATCCTTGTACATCTGAGGCCAATAGAAGCGCTCTCTGACTGTCTGAAAGACTCCAAAGACTCCTCTATGACCGAGCTCTTCATGGGCTTGGTTCAGTATCTGTGCACGGAGATCTGGGTCGAAGATAACTTTGACAGGGGTATGGGAACCTCGGCGTTTAAAGAGATGGCTTCCATGAAGGAAGAACTGCAAGGATCTGCGAATGAACCGCTTTCGAGAGGTGTTGGAAGGGAATGTGGGAAGTTCGGTGGTGCGAAGGAAGTGTAGGATTCGGCGTAAAAGGGTGTCTTGGGTGGTATCATCAGAAAGGAACGATGGGAGTGTCATGGCATCATAGGAAAGGGGATGAGTCTCTGTAAAGAAAAGAACATTCTCTAACCAATCATCGGCCTCTTCTGCATCCATATGACCCTCCTCATAGTCTTCCTCAGTAGGTTGACGTCGAGAGAGTGCATCAGGACCATGGTGCTTGAGAGCCGGTACATGGATCAACTTGAAGTCAAAGAGGAGTATACCTTCGATCCAGCGATTGATCGTCGCATTTGGCTGAAGATCTGGGTCATTGAGCATACCCTTGATATACTTGGCATCAACTTCGACCCATAGATGACGAACACCATAAAGATGGAGGCGGTAGTGACGTAGTGCTCTGAAAAGACCATAAAGTTCGAGTTTAGGCTGGCTGTAGTGCGATTCTCGCTCATTGATAGGGAGTGAACCATAGCGTGCAGGGCATTTGCGACCTTGTGAGTCATACTGGGAAAGAATGAATCCTATGGCGACATTGCTGGTGTCGACAGAAAGAACGACAGGGGAGTCGGACGAGTAGTCAATAGGGCGAAGGGCAGGAGCAGTTGAAACGGCATGCTTCAAAGAGTTGAACGCCTCCTGTTGGGGCTCTCCCCACTCAAATGGAGCATTCTTGCGATAGAGGTCGACCAGAGGCCGAGCCAGCTGCGAGTAGTTCGCAATCCAGATACGAACAGTACCACAGAGGCCTAGGAATGACCGTACATCTTTGGGCGTAAGGAGTGTTGGCCAATTTATGATCTTCTTCACCTTGCTGTCGTCAGGGGAATGTCCATGAGGATGGCACTCTTGGCCAAGAATGATGACACGAGGACGGCAGATCTGAGATTTAGAACCAGAAAACGTTCCACCAGCATGAGCAAACCGATGCATGATCCGATGTACGTCAATGGCATGTTCCCAAATGAAGCGACGGATGCCAGGGTTCTCAGGTAACGTTTCGGCATGACCATCGGCATCCTCATAGCATGTAGCTGGGCCTTTGATAGGTAGATCGTCGATGAAAACATTGGCAATGTGAGGGATTTCGTCTTGGAGAATGAACGCTGTGCAATTCTGGAATTCTGATGGCGAGTTGGTGTAGCCTTGAGGCATGGCAGTATGGCGTAGCAAGCCAAGTGGCGTCAGGAATGAGGTGAGATCTCGGCTATCGGGGTGAAGTTGGCGTGCGTCGAAGCCAGAGAATAGATCAAAGACGGTATAGCATTGGCGGCCAGCAAATGGCTCCACAAAGTCGTCCAAGATAGGTGGGACACCAGCGTCTCGAATGGTAACCTTGTTTAGAGGCTGCAGATCATGGACGATTCGGATCTTTCCATTCTTCTTCATAACACAAAACCATCGCGAGCGGTAAGACGACTGAGCTGGTTCATAGAGTCCGGCTGCAATCTTATCCCGAAGAAGCTGTATGACTCGGTCTCGGATACCGGGGGGGATCGGAATGTTACGATATTCCCATGGTTCGTGGGGGAGGACAGGGATTATGTAAGGTGTGAAGTAGTCAGATCTGAAATTGCCTCGTTCCGATTCGTCAAAGGCTAGCGCACGTTCGTTTAGCTTCATAATGTGGCAAAAAAGTTTTTCCTCTTCTGGCCACAGGAAGTTGTCGGCATTTAATTTCATGGAGTCCAAGCGTTCCTTGGTAAGCTTCTTCGTGGGAATGAAAGTGGGGGGGTGAGGCGAGAGTGGAATAAGTGATTTGAGGGGGTCTTCTGGGAATCAGCGATGAACGTGTGCGTCTTCTGGATAAACGCCTGGCACAGGCTTGACTTTGCGGTCAACACGTTTATAAGCGCCATATACCGAGCGTACACTGTTGTCATCTGGGTTCTCTGTATCTGTAACAAGAGAGCGTCTAAAACGTAACAAATCAAGGAAATCAGAGAAAGAAAAAAAGATTTTTTGTGGCTTTTTGTTATTTTGAATAGATAGCGAGTCTGAGAATGTCAGGGGTCTGGATGGCGAAGGAGAACACAAAATGTTACAGTAAAAGGATTTTTCGAAGCATTGAACCGAAGAGAGCATAGTAGGTGGTGGTACAGGAGTATCAGAGTGAAGAATTGTCTGTGGATTTAGGAGTTTAATGACTTCTCGGTCAAAGTGAGCAGAACAAGAAGTACAAGGAGAAGCATATGAACCAAGAGAGAAACAGTAAGTAAAATCAGGAAATTCAGAAGATAGACTCATCAGAGGGCCAGGATGAAGTCTGAAATCGAAAGGAGTCGGAACCAAAGATATCCTGGTAAAGTTGGCGAGCAGTACTGATAGTTGGTGTATTGGAGGGAGTAGGGGAGTAACTTGGGTAGGAAATGGCTTCAAATGGGGGTGGATGATGACTGGCTGAGACATGATTGATAGCATGGGCAAGGAGGGGAAGACCAGGTGGGGTGTAGGATTGCGACACATCAACAGTGCTAGATGAGTCTCCTAGCTCGTTTACCTCTGGGTCTTGGAGTTGAGCTACCCATCCTGTCAAGGTACGATGCAGGGAAACCTGGTTATAAGATCCTGGCATGGCAATCTTCTCTCCATCATCCATAATGTCGGGGGCATGTCCAGGGTCTGGAAGTGGTGCTGGCATGATGAGTGCATGATTGGGATGATGGAAATGGGAGTTAGCACCCAGTTCAAACATGTCCGATAGAATGGGAGACAGAGTGGCAGGCAGATGGTCAAAATGCGATGATGGGTGATGGGATGCTTCAACATATGGGGGACAACCAATGATACTCATGAAAATGAGGAGGTCTGGACCTTCTTCATCTGCTTCTTCCCTTGTAATCCTGTCGACAAACTGGCATCCTTGGAAAATGGGGCCTAACTCGAGCAACTCTTCTTCTCCAAGACCATCAGGCAAGGATACATGGTTAGTCGAAGTAAGATGCAGCATCATCTCACTGAAAGATATGGATTCTCCAGGTAAGTCATCGAACATTTCAGAGGCGATGCAATGAGAGGTGCAGTGAAGGGGGCAGGAATGTGATAGATCAGGTTCAGGGGGTGGATTATCGACCTGAAACAGGAGTGTAGGCTCAGATAAGTCGGTTGGAGGCACTTCGAGATAAGTGGGTTCAACAGGAGGTGAAAGCGAGGGATCTTGGCCTTCAAGGGTCCTGGTATTTAACTGCGAATGAGGGGATGGGGGATCTGGATTATCAGGAGGATCAGGGGATAGGATGGGATCGTTGGGAGGTGGACTCTGATCTGCAGGATCAGAGCGAGGATTGGGATAGAAGCGAACATAAGCAGAGCCACTGTATTCATCACGATCATTCCATGGGGAACCAGGAATGCGCTGCACAAAGTAGGTATGCAGTAAGAGGAAGTCCTGATAGTAGTGGTCGTCCTGATCAATGCCTCTCTGACCAGCAAGGGCATAATCTGAGTCGAAGTAGACATGGAAGAAGTTAGGGTATTGACAAGTAAGTCCTGTGAGAAGTGCAGTGAGGGACTGACGCTCCTCCCTCCTAATCTGACGTCAAAGTGCAGCAACAGTAGGATCATCTCCCAGCCCATTCAACTCAGTGGCCTCTAACTCCTCAGTGAGTGCATGCAGAAGATTTGAAGGCGAAGGGCTGGATGGTGGGGCAACAGTGATGATAGGGATGGGATGGAATTCTGGAAGTCCAAAGGCGCCATCTATGCCATCTGAGGTCGAGTTTGGATACAGGAGAGTCGATGTGGGTGTCTCAGAAGGTGGTGAAGGTGGTTCAAAGGTAATGGGCGATCCAGTAGCAGGAGAATCAGGCGATGACTGTCCTATGAAGGTCCCAGTGTCTTCTTCGAAGCTAGAAGGCTGGAGAGTAGCCATGAGGGTAGTAGCAGTCGGTTCAGCAAGCCCTTCAGTGACACAGAGTTCGAGGGGATGATCTTTGTCAGATCCAAAGACTATGAAAGTTGCAGAACCTCTCTCAACGATGCTGACAGCATTCCCATGTGCCCAGGGGCGTCCTAGAAGCAAATCAAAGCCTGCATCGATGTCAGGGGCAACAAATAGATTGGTCCAGGTCCTGGCAGCACCACAGAAGAGCGGTACATCTTTGATTAGACCAGTGAGCATTGATACTCCACCATTGGCATCTTTCATATTGATGCTTCTTGAAACATCGATGGGCATCTGAATGACAGATCGTGCTATACTCGATTTAACCACATTAAGAGTGGAGCCTGAGTCGATGACAGCTGTCACCTGTCGACCATTACAGGTGAGATTAATTGTGATCAAGGGACTAGATGTCAAAGCAAGATAAGATGCGATTGGAGGTGTTCCATCGACAGCTCTAACTGATTGAATGATGGGTTGACGCTTGTACCTGATGAGTTCCTGAAGATGATGGGATACATCCCTTGATGCTCCAATAACTTCCCCCAATGAAAGAGTCATAGGGGTAGCTAGAATGCGATCCACAATGGCCTTTGGGTCTGCAGACTGAGATAGTGGTGAAGTCATGGCAGCAGTAGGCTTGGATTTCCTCCCCTTGTCAGCAGGGGAGTCAGAGGCTTGATGCGAAGGTTTATTGATGGATTCATCCTCCATGATGGCATCATCATCATTCCCATCAAAGCCACGACGATGGACATCGACAGGGACAAAGACAGGGGCCTGTGGCGCAGTGATGGTGGCATGTGGATGTGTGACAGGTGTCAGATCAGCTCGCTTTGATGGCTGATGGATAGGGGCTGATGGGGGATCGACAGTGGCTGATGATGGCTTAATAGGTGGCTGAGGCTGATTGACAGGTGTCGATGAGGTAGATTGCTTCGGAAATTCTCTCTCTTTGCCCTTCCCATGTGACCGAGGTGGGAGGAGCACTCCATCGAAGACTTCCCTGCGCTTATCCTTCGAGATTTTGGCATTTCTTTCTGCAGCAGCAACAACAGCTTCATCTTCCAATTCATAGATCTCTGCTCCAAGATATTCATCGGCTTCTTCATGGATAACAAAGTGGACAGTATTGGTGGGTTGGGTCGCATTGACAGATCTCTCATAAGCCTGAAGGATCGTTTCATCTCCATTCCTATAGATGCGCTGTCCATTGGGATATATGACTCGATGGTTGTCATCTCTTGCCAATGAACCTTTCTTGACAAGATCATTGATTGCATCGCAGCTATCTAGGCCATGTCCAGTGACTCCACAGCCAAAACAGACGATGGGTTTCCTTGGGGGACGTGCCTGGGATGAATTTGGACTGATAGGGGGCGCAGTGGAGCTAGGAACAGGGGCGGAGTGGAGTGCAGGGGGACGAATCACCTTTGCAGCATCGGGATCCATCTTGATGGCTCGATAATAGAGCAATGAGTAATCAGGATCGTTTAAGGACATACGAGATAAGGATTTTATCAGGGTTTCGACCTCATCCTGCTTCTGAGCGATGCTTCCCTCCCTCTCCAGTGTCTCCAAGTGTTTCCTGGCTTCCTGGGAAGGTAGCAGTGGTCGAACACTCCCTCCTCTCGCATCATGCTGCTGTGGAGGGACATTCTCCTTCTCTGAGGGACTAGAGATGGATCGAGGGCCCAGGAGGTCAAGATCATCTGCATCGAAGCGATCTCGACGCAGGACTTCTTCTGCAGCCTTGCAGACTTCATCATAGGGGAAAGGTATGCTAACATCGAGGTTGGGGTCCTTCTGCTTGAGTCTGCCTTCTACAGAGCTTCGAAACAAAGGAGAAAGTCCAGCCCAGAAGTAGCGATCATGTTCGTGTTCAGTGAGCTTTCCCTTGTGCTTCATCCAGCCTCCAACTCGAGTGAATTCTCGGTTATAGCCTCGGAAATCATGTAGGGACATGATAGGCTGATTCCTGAATCGCAGTACAAGAGATTTGAGGTCCCTCTCGAAGAACCTTTCATCGAAGATGTCTGCATCGAAATAGCGAAGCAAGCTAGCCTTCAATCTGACCCAGTCTGGGATATGGAAGTGAGGCATTCCTTCAATGATTTCTCTGACACGAGTATTGCAGTACTGGAGGATCGAGGTGACCATCTCCTGGTCAGTGGTGACATTATGGAATGTGCAGAGTCGCTCATAGTGGTCTAGGAAGGTTCGGACTCGAGAGCAGTCACCCTGGAAGAGTTCTGGAGATGATTTGGTGCCAAGGAGTGGCATGGTGAGGACAGAACGATTGGGATGAGCATTTGCAGCTGCCAGAGCTTGCAATGGCATGGTTGGGTTCGCAGTAGTGGAAGACATAGTGGTGGATATGGGGGATTATGTCGAGGGAAAGTGGAGGTCAAATAGGCGAGCTTCAACGAGGTAGAATGGATGGTTATTTGCGAGGATGAGTACTTCGAGAGGAAAGACGATGTATGAGTCGTTTATGAAGAATATGAGATGGATTTTGAGCCAAATGTAACCACCCCTCGCGGTGGGCTCCAGATGTGAGTCGACGTGGGGATCAATGGCAAAAACACCAAAAAAAACCCAACACAAAGACAATTGCCGAGTTGGTGGTTTTCCTACGCAGGCTTTGGCTCGAGGGATCTGTTAAAACAAATGGGGGAGGGGTTCTGTGCACCTAGAGGGGGCTAGGGCAGAGGGTATGGGTGCTCCTGACGAAGGGGGAGCAGGGGAAGACTGAAAATGCGAAGAGAATAGGCTGCTCTGAGCCTAGAAGCGATGTAAGATGATGAAGATAACAGTAAGTAGACCCTTAATGGAGCCTCAAATACTGCAGGAATAGAGATGATGATGAGGGGCTTAAAAGCGACGATGATTGGGCCTAATGATGATGATGATGAGTGAGCAGGGTAAGTCTTTACACAGGGGACTGCTTCCTATGCAGGGGACTTGGTAGCTGCTTGATTGCTGTCGACGTATTGGTACTTTATATACAAAAGGGTAGCGTAGCCTGCAGTAAATATGGAGCAACACTTTGTAAGTGATCTGTAAGCGATTGGTAAGGGGATTGGTAAAGGATTGGTAAGGCTTTGTAAGGATGAGTAAGGACAGTAAGCAATTGGTAAGTAAAACCAGTAAGCATGACGAAGATTATCACTAATCAATTTGAAAACAGAATGAGTCATCAAGGAACGGATGAATAATGCGAAAAGGGGAATGAGTAAGCACACTGGTCACTGCTGATTAAGGGATATGACTGCAAATGAGTCATAGTGACTCCTAGATCTAAGATCTAGATGCATTATGGTAACTTGCTGCATGTCCAAACAAAGAACAGTGGGGGTTTCTGCCAGGGGCCAATTTTGGGGGTCTCCAGGGTAGTCAGGGCATAGGATTTCGCAACTTTTCCCCCTTTCCTCCTCTCTGTAAAGCGACCTGCATTAGCTGCAGCTAGTGTTCTGGAGGGTTTGAGGAGGAGGAAGGGCCATCTTCTCCCATAAGAGCAGGGAGAAGTGTCTCAAATTCATCATGAATGCGATCAGATAGACTGGATGACAGTAATTGGTATTGAACCTGTCGCAATTTTGGAAGAATGAAGGATGGGATTGAGAGGTAGACGTTGCAGGGCACAGGGATGAAGGATCCATATGCTTCTTCAACTGGAGAAACTGAAACAACCACATATGATTTTTCAAGCCTGATAACAGACCTGAGACGACCAAAGAAAGTCCTCCTCGATGTCAGACTGACAAGGAGAACTCGCTGTCCCAAAGCGATAGGATGGGAGGTCATGGACGAGGGAGGGATGAACCAGGAGGCTTCAGGGCGAATGCTAGTGGGGATTCCTGGCAAGTACTCGTAGTTATTCTCCCTGGCAAAGGGGATGAGCGAAGAGATTGTCGAAGAGGTGGCCATTACAATAAAAAGTGGCGAAATGGGCGTTTGTTGGCAGAAATGATGCAGAAAATCGTGGAGGGCGAGGATCGTCACCAAATTTGGTAGGCAGGATGGCGTGGTCGAGAGCTTTCTGTGAGCGTGGGAATGATGTCGATATCTTTAGAAATGGCTGAGATATTCGAAAAATCGGAATGCCGTAAACTGGCGCTCGAAAACTTTTATTCGGCGCTTGAGCGGTTTCTTCCCTAATGTTAAGGGTGGTTCTTGTTGGAGATTGAATCACCCCTGTGTGATACTTATTATGGTGCACATTTTTGGTTGCTTACATAAGCACTTAGAGCGTACACTTAGAGTACATTCTGGTACTATTCCCTCAGTAGTTCACAGCCTACTGAGGGTAAGCACATCTATTTCACAGTATATTCCTTACTGACATCCTGTAGTAGCCTACAGGTACAGTAATCTACTAAGTAGTTCACAGCCTACTGAGGTAGCCTACAGATTATATTTCAAGAGGTTATGAGCCCCGCCTAGTGCGGAAAATTTTCCTTGTAGGCATAACCCGGTCGAGACTACTCAAACTTGCTACGAAGCAACTCTACTACTCGAAAGTAATTGGAAAGTATACTATGGAACCCGAACTCGCAGCAGATGGCTGCAACTGGCACACCTATGGTAGTTGGGTGCTGAAGGCCATCTCGGAAGACGACTTAATGGGTTACCTCGAAGGGTCTGAAACACGACCTACACATCCAAGTTTACTACAGGGAGATGGTGATGGTTGGACACCACAAACTGACGAGGAACGGGAAGCTGTCACGGCCTGGAAAACCGCTGACGACGTGTGGCATCAACGGGCTGCCATGGCCCACCAATACATCATCTTCGGCCTACCCGACTCGATTCTAATGCTCTGTATGCATTTAGATACTCCTCATGAGACTTTCGTCTACCTCGAGAACCGCTACGGCCAAATTCCGAGACCGGAGATCCAAAAGACAGTTGATGAAGCTGTACAACAGCACGACTTATCCTCCAAGCAAGATGTGACTGTGGAAAGTGCTCAGGGCACTTGTGACAGCGACAACGAACCCGAAAGTTCACCTGATGGGTCGGATGACTCCCTAGACAGTCCTAGCGACCGCACCGAGACTCAGACTGGGCACATGAAACCCGAGCCTGAGGTCGCAGATGTGCAGCAACTCAAGGATCACCTACTGGTGGTTGAAGCTGGGGCTGTGGACTCGATACAGCCGGATGAACGTGCGAATGTGCTCGAAGCACCTGATGAGGGTTGTCAGTGTGCTAGTGACAAGATCGAGGAGAGCCAGGACTTGCCAAGGTCGAGCTCGAAGTCTCTCGAGCCCAAAGGTGACACCACCAGACTGGCTGGTGGACACTCTATCGAAAGTGGGCTGCTACCATCTATCGAGGAGAATCAGCGCACCCGGTCAAGCAGCGAGACGATCGCCAATGTACTGGACCCACCCGGCACTCATGCCGAACTTCCAAATCCACAAGTCAAATCTTCTACACTACGGAGCGAGCCCGAGGTGACAGGAAGTATGCTAAAGGACCCCAGTAAGGAGTCAGAAAGGTCTTCGCAGCTGCGAGAGACCGAGCGACCCGAACCCCACCGAGATCGTACATCCGAAGGGAAATATCACATCTACGAAGGATGGTTTACCTGGGACATCCCACCTGATGATGTTTTGGGGATGGGGGTGCCTAGAACTCCTCGAGCGGGTTGGGGAGACAGCGCAGACATCGAGTCGATAATGACAAAGCTGGAGATAAGTGGCAAAACGGCTGGGATGCGGAGTGCCATACCTGCGCCACCAGAACCACCTCCGAATGCCCCCACTTGCATTCCTATGACCATCAGGGAACCCCGCCGATATGGAAGACCAAAATCGAGAGCTGAAAGGGTCAGCAACAAGTCTACGAGGCGAAATGCCTATCGTGCACGAGCGGCCCTCGTGCGGTCACTTACGTCCCTCTCGGCACCCTCGAAATTGTTCACATACCCTGCGGGAGGGTCATGGATTGTAACGGTACGCTATAACAAGCTCAGGCATGCGATACGAGTCGAAACGAGAGGCTACACGCACCGTGGTAGCCATACAAGTGTTTCGCCGCCCCACAAGGTCTTGCAGCGCCTCCGGAGCGTCTCGAATACCTTCTGGCTGCAGGGGGTGCCTCCTGTATCGACGCTGAATGATGCGAAATGGTCGACGGATGTACCTGTGGCCAAACGGCTGCCTGTGAGCAGCAGTACGAGGCGAGATGACAAGCACAGGGCCAAATGGCCAAACGGCTTACCTGCGCCATCGAAATCCACTCGATACGACTTCTCGCACCCTCCTGGGACCATCAGGGACCCACGCCGACGTGGCAGGATCAAAACCGACCTGCGAAACGTCCGCAATGCCGAAACGAGAGGCAGAAACGCCTCCATACTCACGATTCCCATTCCGCCACCTCGCGAGCTTGCGAGAACCCTCTGGAATGTTGCTAATACTCACTGGCGACATGGGATACTCCCCGAACATACTCGCAGTGTTGACAAACCCTTGTTATTCGAAACGGCTGCCTCGCAGCAGTGGCACAAGGCAGAGGACGAGCGCACAGCAAACGGATTCCTGAAATGGAAGTTGCAACAACGCGGCGCGTCAAACACGACCAAACATCGCCCGTACTCACATGGACTCGAAGCTCTACTAGCAGAAGATTGCACACTCATTTATTGGATTTATTATTGAGTATACATTCATTTGAGTTATATTTTTCTGCAGTCTACTTATCACACAGTGGAGCTTCAGGGGGTGTGTTGGAGATTGAATCACCCCTGTGTGATACTTATTATGGTGCACATTTTTGGTTGCTTACATAAGCACTTAGAGCGTACACTTAGAGTACATTCTGGTACTATTCCCTCAGTAGTTCACAGCCTACTGAGGGTAAGCACATCTATTTCACAGTATATTCCTTACTGACATCCTGTAGTAGCCTACAGGTACAGTAATCTACTAAGTAGTTCACAGCCTACTGAGGTAGCCTACAGATTATATTTCAAGAGTTCTTGTGCGACGGATGACTGCTAAACACTCCAGTCATTCTGCGCATTAGGGCTAGGCTTCTCCATTCTTCATCATTCAGCTTTTTGGGTCCATGCTCACGTCGCCAAACACCTTTGGTGCGTGACAACGGCCCCCGTACTACAGACATACCGTCACAAAGCCTTTTTTCATTCGACCATAGTCCCCAGGGCTTTTACCCACCCATTTCCAGTAACCCCGACATGTCATGCAGAGGAGCCGAGCCATCAGAAGATGAACTCAAGCGATTAAAGTTATGGGCGGAAAAAGTGGCATGCAAATTTGAACTTAAGCCGACCCAGTTCTCAGAGCTTGGCATGCTTCTTAAGTCTTCACTGTCATTTTGAGTGCATGCTGTGCACCCAGGTTGGCAAGAACTTGGACACCGGAGATCTTCGCTCACAAATCTGGCAGCAAGCAACTAATTACAAGGTTTTGAATGGAATTGAGGAAATCAAGGTAGACTTGAAGAACATGAAGAGCACGGTGGAGGCAGTCACTTCAAGATTGAAAGGTAGCTTTGAACTTAGCGTTGATCAGATGGTAATGTGTGTACTTAATATCCTGTGTGCATGCTAAGTAGCCTTTCAGATGCAAGTAACCATTATGTGCAAAGACATGCTCGTGCAAGCAGGCCGTACAAAATACAAGGCACTTCATACTGATGTTGAGGTACGTCTTGCCGACTTGCATGTATCATCTACCGTGGTCTTCATCAGCATGACAGGAGCGGCTCAGATCGCGTGCAGATACACTGGGATTTCAGAACGTGTTTGGAAATTTTGGGAACGAGCAGGTGCTCTGTGCAGCCATTAAGAGGGAATGTAGTGCAATTCGAAGCAAATTCCACACATTGGTGAGTGCACACTGGCCATTAATGCTTGCATGTACATTGACTATCTACATAGTTGCTTGAAAGCACCAGGCCAGTGGACGGGAAGCCATGTGTTAGGCCGCGACGAAAGTCCGTGCCAGACAACGTGACTTGAGTCGAGGTCTAATGACAAACCCTCAGACGAGAGTTAGAGACCTGGCCAGCGATGGTACTTTGAGCTGGACTTGGCAAACCCTTACTCGAGTCGGTCGACCAGAGTAGATCACAGAGTGTGAAAATGAAGGTTCGTTGCAAGGTAGCTAAAAGCTGGGGATCCCAACGATCCACCAGCCTCTATATACTGGTACGATACATGAGGGCGGGCAAGCGAAAGCAATACCGGAGAAGGTAAATGACTCGGTCAAGAGTCATTGCACCGGTATGCGCAGCTCCGCAGTAAGTAGCTGTACCGTAGCAACGCGAACTGACCTGTAGCGAAACTCCGGTGGGCGCTGCCAAGCGCGTCGTCGAGTCGCGTCGAGTCAGAACGAGTCGGGACTAAGAAAAGAACCAAGGACATGACCCGAGCCGAAGGGCTGCGGAAAGCGATGTCCAAGGCAACAGAAACGAGGTCGTGCCGGAAGGGAAAGGGGGCACGACCAATACAACATACAGTAAGCAGACATACCGGGATAGGGGGAAGTGAGAGACGCGTCGAGGTCACGTGATCAACGCGTCGCGTCTCACACGTGACTGGGGGCAGTGCCTCCATGCGTACTATAGTACAAGTAAAGCGGTAAAAGGAAAAGGATAGAAAGGAAACATGCCAGGACTAGATAGAGTAGGACTTGAGTGTAGACGGTGTCGCCTACGAACGGTGAGACCCAACAGGGCCACACGGTTAAGCGAGCAGGGCGTAACATCACCCCCCCCTCAGGCTCGTCAAACACCTGATCGACCAGGGTTGACAGACGGCCCGGGAGTCGGGGAGCGGTTGCGGCTGGGGCGAAGCGAACGGGTCGTCGAGCGCCGCGATCCCTCGTTTGAATCCTCGGTGGATACGTGACTGGCGGGGGTCCATCTCGAACCTCGGCCGTTGCGGCAGGACCAATGTCCGAGGTGACGGCAGTGGTAGCACGTATACTGGTAGAGGGGATGATGGAGGGGGACCGGGGCGCGTCCGGCGAGATAGAGTCGGAGCATGGGATCGACGACGACGGGATGGAAGGTAGCGGGCGGAAGGATCGTGGTAGTGTTGATTGCATTGTAGAGGGCAAAATCGGCTTTGTTCCAGGCGGCAGCGTCTAAGAATGAACGCCAGTGAAAGGCGGACGCGGCTGAGGGAACGGTTTCGGAGAGAAACTTAGCGGTTTCGCCAAAAGAGGCTTCGCGCTTCTTGCTATATCCGTCGTCGGCAGAGAACTCTATCGGCTCCGTGGACCAAGGGTCCGGTTCGGCTTCTTCAACCTTAACAGTTACGTCAGGACACTCCTTACCCACTGACGATCCTGCTGTTGCTGGAGTATCCTCGCCAGAACTAGCTCGGATTTTGGCCTTGGCGACATAACGGTCGACCTCTCGGTTACGAAAGGACCGGCATTCGTCGGCGGTGATGATGGCGGCCAGCTCCAGGACGAGCTTGTACTGAACGGCGGAGATGTTGATGGTTAGATCGGCGAGAGTCCGATCGATAGATTCGGCGAAGGAGTCGTCAGGGGATAGGCGGGTCTTGCTCAATAAGTCCGGTACTCGGTCCATAGCTATGTCTGTTCCTCGGTAGACCTCAGACAGCACCCGAATGCGGTCGTTCTGTTCTTCTGTTTTCCCGTCGAATGGGTACCCTCGGTCGAAGATTGCAAGCGTCCAAACGTAGTTGAAGTAGTCTGGCGACGCGGGTACCAAGTCCCCACCGGAGGGAGGGAAGAGTCGGTCGGGATCACAGGGAGGGATGACCCTGACCTGGGGGACCTCGGGTGTAGTGCTGGGGGATGGGACAGCCAGTCCACGCCCATGGGAGGACTGGGCAGAGGCTGCTGAGATACCACCGGGGTGGGATCCGTCGGAGAAGAGAACGGATTGGTGAAGCGGGGGCCCTCGCTGGGTCTCCTTTCCTTTGCCAAGTCTTCCGCGCGTAACAGGGATGCGGCGGATGGAGAAAGACTGGCCCGGGAAGGACCTCGGCGGGGGGATTTCGTCAAGGGAATCGAAGGAGGATAAGTCGATTTGGGAAGATAGACTGGAGAGTTGAGGTGACGGGGCGGGGTCGTCGGACGATGAGTCGAATAACGCGTAGGGACGTGTGTTGAGCGGGGCATCGTAACCGTCACATCGCTGGAAGTCGGGTACATCGTCGCACATGATGAGGTGGAAAGGCGTCTAGGTGAGAGGCAGGCGGCGGGAAAGTTTGTATTGGTCGAGTAGCTCAGTTGCGTGGTCTTTTAACGAGCTCTCGGGTTCCCAAGAATTGTCCGCATGCGTAAAGCCTTTCCATTTTACGAGGTACGTGCGATGCGCCTGACGACCGCGACCTGTGTTTTTGTGATTCAGTATCGACTCAACTTCCCATTCTACCTCGTCATCCACTACCTCGGGAGGCGGCGGAGGGTCGGGGATTCCATATTCAGCCGTCTCATGATAAGGGAGCAACCGACCAGTGTGAAACACTGGGTGCACACGCCACGTATCAGGGAGGCACAGTCGTACTGCCACCGGAGAGATGACTCGTTCTATTTCAAACGGTCCGAAACGTCGGGGGGTGACTTTAGGGGACTGCCCTTGAACACGGAGGTTACCCGAATCGAGCCAAACTCGATCGCCTTCCTTGAATGGGACGTAACTTCCTTTTGATCGGCGTTTCATAACTTCCTGCGCAGCCTTGTGAGCGAGTATAGCGTTGTCACGACAGCTGGCAAGTCGTTCCAGGCGTTCGTCGACGCTGGGCGCTGATGTGAGCCGAACCTCAGGATAGGGGGAGGGGTCATAGCCATAGAGGAGGCTGTACGGCGTTTGCTGATGGACGGAATGGATACGGCTGTTATGCGCGAACTCAGCATCCGGGAGTTTGGATGACCAACTGTTAGGGTGCTCGGCGCAATAACAACGGAGGTACGTTTCCAGTTCCTGGTTGACACGCTCGCTTTCGCCATTGGTCTGCGGGTGATAAGCTGTGGACAGTTTTGACTGGACTCCGAGGGACTTGTAAAGTTCGCGGGTGAAAGCGGAGGCGAACTGCGGGCCTCGGTCGGAGATGACTGCCTCAGGTAGACCAAAGCGAGAGTAAACGTGTTTGTGGAAGAGTCGGGCGATACCGAGTGAGTCGACGTCCTTTCTGCAGGGAATGAACATGGCCGCTTTGGTTAGGCCTTGGTCGACAATCGTCAAGACGGTATCGAACGTGTTGGATACGGGGAGATCGGTGATGAGATCCATAGAGATCTGCTGGAAGGGGAAGGGATTTTTCGGGACGTCGTTCGGAACCACCGGAGGTGTGACGGGATGAGTGATGACCTTGGCGGACTGGCAGATCGCGCAGCCCTTGACGTAGTCGCGGATGTATTTCCACATGCCAGGCCACCATACGTCCTTGACCATTTTGCGGGTCATCGCCTTGATTCCAGGATGTCCGGCGGACGGATGGTCGTGATAAGATAGAAGGCACTCTTTACGAGCGCCAGGGGGAATGTAGACGCGGTTCTTTCGGCGCTTGGTTCCGTCGGGGCTGGACGTGATTTCGGGGTTATCGTTCGAGAGTGTCGAGTCCTTTGACATTTCGCTCTTGGCGCGCTCGTACACTTCGGCGGATATGGCGTATATTCCACGCTTTCGCTCTTTGACCTTGTCCTCAACGGGCGGCGAGGCGGGTTTTGCCGAAATCGGGGCCGTTTTCGGGAGAGAAACGGTCGGAACTGTGGGTTTCACCCCCCCCTCAAGCCACGCGCTCGGTGGGAGCAAAGTGGCGACTACGGGTTCAGGGGGAGAGTGGTCACTGCGTCGAGATAAAGCGTCAGGGGCCGTCATAAGACGACCCGGGGTGTAAGAGAACTTGAGTGGGAACCCTTGTACATACGAAAACCAGCGGGTTTGCCGCTGCGAGAACTTTTGGGGTTCTTTGTAGTACTCGAGGTTCTTGTGGTCGGTGAAGACGATGGTGGGGGCGACGGGGGAAATGAGATAGTGACGGAAAGCCTTGATGGCGCGTATGACCGCGAGGAACTCGAGGTCGTACACCGGATAGTTCTTTTCGGCGCCTTTGAGACTTTCCGACAAGTAGGAGCACGGGTGCCACTCGTCGTCTTCGCCTTTTTGAGCTAACACTGCACCTGTTGCCGATTGCGAAGCGTCGGTGAACAGGGCAAACGGTTTGGAAGGGTCGGGGATGTTTAGGACAGGGGATGATCCTAGAGCGGTCTTGAGGCGATCAAAGGCCTGCTGCTGATCCGGACCCCAGGTCCAGGCGACGTCCTTCTTCGATAGATGATGAAGCGGGGCGGATATGGCGGAGTAACCGGCTATGAACTTCCGGTAGAAGTTGGTGAACCCTAAAAATGATCGGAGCTGCGTCAGATTTTCGGGTTCCTTCCATTCTTGGACGGCGTCGGTCTTGACCGCGTGAGTTTTGATCCGTCCATCGCCTATGACGTATCCGAGGAATTCCACTTCTTCGGCCTCGAAGATGCATTTGGAGATCTTGAGTCGGAGCTTCTCTCGTTGGCAAACGGAGAGGAACTCCCGTACGCGTCGACGAAGTTCTTCGCGAGTCTTGGCGTGGACCACGACATCGTCCATGTAGCCGACCTGCTGGCGCTTCATCAACTGTTGACGGAAAGTGACGTCCATATACCGCTGGAACGTCGGCGGGGAGTTCTTTTGTCCGAAAAACATAACAAGCGGTTCGAAGAGTCCGAGGGGCGTGACAAAGGCCCCTTTCCATATGTCGGAATCCTTGACACGGATGTTGGTAAAGCCCCATCGGATATCGAACTTTGCGTAGTAGCGGGACTCGCATAGCTCGTCCATAAGTTGTTGAACGTTGGGAAGGGGGTAGGAATCGTCGATCGTGTGTTCATTCAGGTGACGGTAGTCCTGTATGAGTCGACGCTTTCCATCCTTCTTTCCTACGAAGAATACGGGGGCGGCCTGATCAGATTTAGACTCACGGATCTTTCCACACTTTAGGTTTTCATCGATGAATTCGCGGAGCGATTTCATCTCGTCCTGGGACATCGGGTAGATGTGTCCCTTTTGTCGGGGAAAGTCCGGTTTCGTTTTAATCTCGTGATCGAGACCTGGTCGATGAGGGGGTAAAGGTATATCCTTCTCGGAAAATACCTCTTCGAACTCCCGATACATCTCGGGGAGTTTTACCTCTTCCTTTCCGGCAGACGCCTTGACTTCGAGGTCGGTGGAGATGGTCGTTTTCCTTACTGCGCCCTCCGTACGGGGCGCTCTGGGGACAGACTCATCATCCTTCCATCCTCGAATTTTGCGGGTCTTCCAGTCGATGTCGGGTTGGAATTTCCTGAGCCACGGCATGCCTAGGAGGATCGTTTCGCGTCGAAGCGGGAGGACGTAAGCTTTGATGCGCATGACCCGATCCTGGATCTTGGCGTGCAGCGTAACTTTGCGTTTAATTTGAAAACCTTCTCCACCGTTATAAGCGGTAACCCCGATAGGGTACTCGATCGGGTAGGTCTTCAGTTTGTACTTCTCGACGACGCGCGGATCAATCGAGTTAATCTCGGCGCCGGAGTCGATTGTTGTGGGAACGGCCACGTTTTCTCTGTCAACCAAATAAAGAGAGCCGGTTGGGGAATCGGCACACATATCATCTTCATTTGCGATACTAGTACAGGTAGACTTTAGTGACAGAATTTGTGCATTGGGGCGTACCACAGTGGCGGTGGTTTGCCCGACTAAAAATCCTTCAAGGTCTTTTCCGAAACCTCAAACACCTTCTCTCCAGACTGTTCTCCGGATTGCTTGTGGAGGATTTCTTCGGCTACCTTGGGGTCAATTTCGTAAGTACCGCGCTCGGTACGTTTGATATCGAACTTGGGAACGTGCGCCTTTTCCTGACACTCCCTCTTCATGTGACCTTCCTTGCCACAGTTGTAGCAGGTAACGGCGCGAACATGCGGACGGCGACGCGTGGTGCGTCTGGCCTGGTCCACATCCATCGCATTTGGGTCACGGGTAGGATGCGCGCGTGGAAAGGTGAACGGGTTGGGACGGTGGTGAGCGTTAGGACCTTTGTTGTAGATGTCCTTCGAGATCTGAGACGTGTATACTTCTCCGGCTGCCTTCACCCATTCTCCGACGTTGGTAGGCGGGTGTTGGCGGTCGAGGATACGATCTCGGAGATTCTGCGACAGTCCTTGAGCGAATAGGACGCCTCCTTCGATAGAAGTCGGCAGAAGTCCGGCTTGATTGAAAAGACCCAAAAACTCGGCGGTGTAACTTTCGAGTGGGCGGTTGCCCTGAGTGAGGGCTTTGAGTTTGATGACCGCTTGGGCTTTTTGATCACCGGCTTCGAAAGTCGCGTATAAGGTTTCCTTGAAGCTGTTCCACGTGTCGGGGTAAGTGTCTTCCCAGCCGTCAACGTACTTGGCAATATAATTGGATGCGAAGGCTCCAGCTACTCCTGTGGTCATGTAGGATAGCGCCAGGCCAATCTTGACATGATCGCTCGTGTAGACGTGAGCGTTCAAAGCTAGATAGGCGGCGACTTGATTTAGCCAGGGGCGGAGTTCGCCTTGCTTGCCGGAAAACGTAGATGGCTTGTTGACATTAAATTCTCGGCCTCCATTGACGTCACTACGGCGAGTGTCTCGATCCTCTGGATAATAGAATCGATGCCAGTAGTCAGCCTGCTCACGAGTGAGTCGCTGTTGGAGTCCGACGGTAGGGTGAGATGCAGGAGCGCTCGGCTGCTCGGACTGCACGGGATTAGGATTAGACTGTTCGGCAGGAACCGCGCTACTTTGTCCTTCCTGAATCGTCGTCATTGCTGCGAAGCCTGAAGCGAAACGATCAACTTCTTCTTCGTGCGGAGTTACGGGGATGTCGACGTCCTGATCGCCCAAGGCAGATCCTAATTCAGAAGGCAAATCCGGTTCTTGATCGGTATCTGAAACTTCTCCCTCAAGGGGGTTCCTAGTTTGCAGAAATGCGGGGTTTGATAAGGGAGTCGGAACGTAATACGGGGGTAGAGCGGATCGAGATCCGGTTCTTTGTTCCGAGGCGAAACGTCGTTTGCGGGATGAGTTAAAGGGGTTAGGGGGCAGCGGCGGCGGAGGCCGATCTGCACGCTCCTTTCCTTGTCGGGGTGGAACTGGGGGAGTTCCTCGTGGGGACGACGTCTTGTCAACCTAAAAGGGGGCGCCTAGACCTCGGGCCTGGCCAGGGACTTGCAAAGACAGAGTATGGCGGAGGTAAGATCTTGACGCAGTGGAAGGACAATACTCGGACTAGGTACCAGAAGGCTGCCTAGTAGGATCCAAGTAGGGTGTCTGTTGACTCGAGCCTAGTAACGTGCCAGACAGCGATTACTGGTAGAGTCGAAGGGGTGCTTTGCTTTCGCTACACGTGCCAGACAGCGTGCGGGCGGAAGCTAGGCGGGAAGTGGTGGAAGAGAGCTTTTAGCTTTTGTTAGGCCGCGACGAAAGTCCGTGCCAGACAACGTGACTTGAGTCGAGGTCTAATGACAAACCCTCAGACGAGAGTTAGAGACCTGGCCAGCGATGGTACTTTGAGCTGGACTTGGCAAACCCTTACTCGAGTCGGTCGACCAGAGTAGATCACAGAGTGTGAAAATGAAGGTTCGTTGCAAGGTAGCTAAAAGCTGGGGATCCCAACGATCCACCAGCCTCTATATACTGGTACGATACATGAGGGCGGGCAAGCGAAAGCAATACCGGAGAAGGTAAATGACTCGGTCAAGAGTCATTGCACCGGTATGCGCAGCTCCGCAGTAAGTAGCTGTACCGTAGCAACGCGAACTGACCTGTAGCGAAACTCCGGTGGGCGCTGCCAAGCGCGTCGTCGAGTCGCGTCGAGTCAGAACGAGTCGGGACTAAGAAAAGAACCAAGGACATGACCCGAGCCAAAGGGCTGCGGAAAGCGATGTCCAAGGCAACAGAAACGAGGTCGTGCCGGAAGGGAAAGGGGGCACGACCAATACAACATACAGTAAGCAGACATACCGGGATAGGGGGAAGTGAGAGACGCGTCGAGGTCACGTGATCAACGCGTCGCGTCTCACACGTGACTGGGGGCAGTGCCTCCATGCGTACTATAGTACAAGTAAAGCAGTAAAAGGAAAAGGATAGAAAGGAAACATGCCAGGACTAGATAGAGTAGGACTTGAGTGTAGACGGTGTCGCCTACGAACGGTGAGACCCAACAGGGCCACACGGTTAAGCGAGCAGGGCGTAACACCATGTATGACGCTGGAAGAACTTACATGGACAGTACTCAACAAATACAAGCGAGGCGGGGTAGGCTCAGGTTCGAAAGCGGAATATCAGTTACACTTTGCTTATCTGGTATGGCACATAAATTCGCTGCTGTTTGTTACTGATATGTGAAACTTCTGTTAGCGCTATTATGCGAGGGCACATCAATACATCCATCCAGGGCTGGATGCAAGCGAAGCCAGTGGGATTGAAAGCGGCGAAGAACCAGGTGCCGAGCCACCAGCGAAACGTGCAAAGACAGTGAGTCACAAAGCCCCCCCTGGAAGAGTGAAAACGGGTCGAGACTTCTGGAGCGCAATGGACCGCCTTTTGGTGAAGGACCTCGACCAGTATGGAAAAGATATGAAGAATGATCAGTGGCGCGAGTGAGTGGCACATTATCACAGTATCTGCAATGATGATGTATATTGATCATCCATGTCTGCATACTCGCAGTTTCTTCATCGAAATTGTCCTTACTGATCAAGAGCGCTATGGAAAGAACTCCGGAACCTTGTTACCTTCCCTTCCAATGACATACACAGAGTCGCATGTGGCTACACCCGGTACCACATCCGAAACCATACCCCGCCCACTCCCTGCTACTACATATCATGGCCCCTCTCACATGCAGTCCCTTGGTCACTGTCCTGTGACTGGCGCATCTCTGCACCCCTCTCGTGGTGACAGTTTAGACTCTCTGCCCGCTACAGATGGCACTGAGGAACTTTTGGGCGAGGATTTCTAGAGATTGACAAAGAATTATGTGTACTCAACTATGTTTATGGTACCCTATGCAGTGATACATGCATTCTATGTGTTTTCCGTGGATACGTGTGCGCGAACGCGAACACCGGGCTGAAATTCACAACCCATA
The DNA here is from genome assembly GCA_024613185.1 of Pisolithus microcarpus. Classification (NCBI taxonomy): domain Eukaryota; kingdom Fungi; phylum Basidiomycota; class Agaricomycetes; order Boletales; family Pisolithaceae; genus Pisolithus; species Pisolithus microcarpus. The sequence continues at coordinate 136,758 of JANFAI010000059.1, read as the reverse complement.
CAAATCCTGCCTGGTATGGTTCCCAGACTTGTGTCTGGCACAACAGACGTTTGCAGCTGTCATATCTGTCATTAATTTTTGTCAGACACAAAGTGCATGCTGCGATGTCTTGCTACATTCCAAATTTGTATCTGATACGTGTCACTGTCGGCGCAATTTTACATGTGTCTACGGGGTGGCCGTGTACATATAGCCCGTTGGTTCTTTCGGGTTGTATCAAATTGTGTATACCCTTCTATTCAAGCTGTCTGACAAGATACAGCCACTGGATCCGATAATGGTGGAGATAGTAGGTTGACTGGATCCATCTGGTACACTGATCAAGGTAGTTCTCAGGGATATATTGTGAGTGGCCATGCGCGGTGAACCTCCGACATACGGACACTGTTCAGTATAGGGGACATCTACCCGTCGCTTGTCATCGACCGAACCCTGCGATGGCGTCGTTGTTGAGATCATCTGCCATGGGGATTGCATATTCGAACCTTGCTGGGTAGTGTACTCAAGAACCATCCACACGTTTGGAGGACGACCAATTGACATACGAAAGGACTGCGATGTGGTTTTACAGCATCTTCTCTTCATGTGATCGGGGATTCTTGAATTTGGTATTGCAAGAGGATGCCTCGCGTTCGGATCATTCCTATTCAGTGCTTGACACGGTGAATGGAAGGTGCCTCGAGGCAGGCATGGACCGGTAACTAGTGTGTCCGTGGCTGCCGTAGGGGCTTTATCGTGCAGGCTGGAGGGATAAAAGGGCAGCGGGAATCAGTGCGGTGTTCCATCAGTCTACAACTGCTTCATTCTCACCATGTCTTCGGTCGAACTACCCAATGGTGAATATACTATCCGCACCCTCGATGGCGGAGTCCTTGCCTACTCGTTTATGGTGAAACCCGATCTTGGGGACATAATTATCCCGCCTCATCCCAAGCCCGTTTACGCCCCGCCTAGTACTCTCCAACCTGAGCGTGTAAGTATGATCATGACTCCTTAAGTAAGCTCTCGTGCTGAAGGTTGATATTCGATAGTTTTCGGTCTCTCTGGTAGACTCGGAGAGAGGTCTCTACCAGATCAGCGCTCTCGTTAACGACGGCGGACGCCTCGTCGGATGGGTTGTGCCCGAGACATGGGTCCTCACCTTCGTGGCCGCACTGGACGCGTACCTGTGAGCTGCTTAGTACTATTGATACATTGAAATGCTGACGCACCTTCCCTGCTGGTGTCCGAATCGAGTTCTCGATGTCTGCGTGGGTTGCTCCCCACGCGGGCAAGTACGGACAAGTAAGATCTGTCGATTATCCTGAACCGCTACATCTCACGAGCGTCGTGTATCAGGTCCATGTCATTCCTGTTCCGCAGAATGGACCGACGGAACCCCCTTACCCAGAGGAATTCTTGTTCAGATTCACCCACGTCTGATGGTTGAAAAGGAGTGCTGAGTGTACTGTGTCGTATTGCGCTGCGTTGAATCGTACAAGTTGTCGGTGTGCTACCCTCAGAAAATCCAATTTGTCGCATAGTCGTGGGATCAGGGGCACCCTCACATTCGGGCGTGGTCACTGAACAAGACCGAAGTTATAAAGAGAATAGTACGAGGTGTCCCTTGTACTCCCCGGTTTCGGAAACTTCGAGTACTCCCGCCTGCGATAGATGGCTCAGGGGGTTCCCTTATCCGGCCAACAGACATTACCAAAAGGGGAAGTCAATACATCGAATATCAAGAAGTCGAAATGAGGCCATGAACGATACCCCCGGTTAGACCGGATGTCTTCTGTCATACATTTCCAGTGCGATCCCTTTACTGCATTCGACCGACGCATTCACTGCTCGATTCATACCTTCTTCACTTGTGACAAATAAGAAAAATGACAGGGAGTGCAGGTTCCGTCCTATCCATAGCGCATATATTCCGGTGGAAGTTTCAGAGGAAGTATTAAATAGCCATCCACGGAATGGATCTCCACGAGAGCGAGGAGACCAGTGATGATGCTGCGATCTTCGACCTGCCCCTCACTGACATCTCCGTCGAGATCCAGGACTGCTTGACGGTTTCGACAAGACGACATCTCGTGATGGGGCTGGATACGCAGCTGTTCGCAAGCGCCCTCAAGGAGAGGTTTCCCGCACACTTCAACTCCCTGTTGGAGTAAGAGAAAGTCATATCTCCGACGCGTCTGCAAACGAGTCGCGCTTACTAGAAATTGTAGTTGGAGAGTGGTCCGTTGACGCTCACCTTCCCCAAGGATACTTCCGAACGGCAGCCTCATCGTATAGCTGTTTCACATCCCGCGTGGTTTGAATGGTTGAATGTAGGAAGACGTACGGGAATTGTGGTCAGGCTTGACACGCACGGTACACCGAAGTTACTAGTCTACAGTTGTGATTTTGTAGCATAACAGGACAGTTGCTGCTGACATAAGCCGTCAGTGACTATGCGTAGACGACCGAGTCGAGTGCAACTAGTACGACGATGCCAACGCCAGCTGATGTTCTCCGCACCTCCATCGAGGCTCACAATGACACGTTCGAGGCTCTGCTCCGTCTCATTCCTCCTAAATACTACTTTGTCAAAGACGACGATGCGGGTGGCCCACAGGTACGGTCGTACATCACGTTCATACTACTGCCCATGTTTTTACCCACTGTCCCACTGTTAGACGTCGAGTAAATACATGAAACATAGCAAAATCAAGAAGGCACCCAAACAAGTCGTGAAGGAGGCTTCCAAGAAGGCACGACGCGAAAAGGTACGAACGTATGCTGGTAACCCATGCAAAGAGATTTCTGACCCTCTTTTTTTTGTCTTGTAGCTCGATCCAGCAAATCACAAGTCTATCGTGGACCTCCAAAACGAAGTTGCCACCGAACTCGAAAATTCTCGAAAAACAGAGAATGACGATGCCATGCAACTCGATGCCCCCGGGGAGCAACCGAGTACGAGTACAGAAAACGGGGAAAAGCCGACTGAGATGGTGCCGATGCGTCCCGCCGAGAGCGTAACGGTGCTCCGAGAAAAACTTCACGCACGCATGGCGACGTTGCGTCAGGGTGGCGGCGGTGAGCCAAGCAGCAGAGATGATTTACTGGAAGAACGAAGAAATCAACGTGCGATACTCCGAGAGAAGCGAAGGAAGGAGACGAAGGAGAGAAAGAAAGCTGAGAAGGAGAAATCCAAAGGAAAGAAAAAGGACGTAGATGCAAAAACTAACGCTGGATCTATTAAGGTGCGCGATAATATATACCGTCTTGCGGGAATGTCTGATGGAAATGGAAAAGAACCAGTTGCTTGTGCAAGACTCCGGCACTTCTGGGGGGGTCTCTAATCGTCATGACGCCCCTGTCACGAACATTGCTTTTTCCGCCATTGCAGGTTCCACGAGCAAGAAAGTCGCGCAGCTCAAGTCATCGAATAATCCGACTCAAGCGTTGTCACAGCTATCAGCGCGTAAAGAGAAGCTTGCGTCTTTACCAGAGGAGAAGCGTAAGTCTGCCCAGGAGAGAGAGCGATGGTCAAAGGCAGAGGCACGAATCGAAGGTGTAAAAGTGAAGGATAACGAAGCACTTCTGAAAAAAGCGGTCAAGCGGAAAGAAAAAGAGAAGGTAAAGAGTAAGAAGAAATGGTGAGTCCACGACATACTCGTTCGGTGGTCGAGCGTGCCTCATCGTCACTCACTACAGGGTTGAGCGGAAGGAGCAGGTTGCAGCGCAGATGGCAGCTAGACAGAAAAAGAAAGCGGATAACATTGCTATGCGAAACGAGAGACGGAATGATAAGCGGAAAGGCAAAGGAAAGTCAAAGGCGAGGCCGGGTTTTGAAGGAAAGTCCTTTGCGAAAGGCAAGGGCAAGTCAGGGAAGAAGTAGTCATCCACCATAGCGTATGCCTGATTTACTGTACTTGTTATCGTGATAGGGGCTGTATTGCCTTACCTGGTCGGATACACAGTATACACTCAACCAAGTGCTACCTGACATCATGTCGACATGACCTTCCAAACACCCAGCAAACACATCCTATCCAGCCTACAGTTGACCGCGTTTCAATCGTCTAACACTCACAATGCTATAGTGACCTACATCGAGGACTTGAACAACTCGATTATTGGAGTAAAACTCACGGATCAAGTATCCGTATCACCCGTGCGTCTCTGTGGCATTCCTCGAGTTCTGTTTCCTTACACCATGGAGGAATAGGGTGTCAAGGCCATCCTTGATGTTCTAGACAGGATCGAAGATGTGGCCAAGGATACGCCTCCCATGGACAACAAAGCTTCACGGTTCGGTAACCCTGCGTTCAGGACGTTCTACGATAAAGTAGTGGATGTAGGTCTGCTGCCAAGGTAGATCGTTAACGCTGCTGACCCCCCCGTACGTTGTAATTAGCTTGCACCCTCCATGCATGCCACTCTGCCTCACTTCCCGGAAGATGCCACCAATGAAATATCGGCCTACTTTGTGAATGCATGGGGCAATCGCGAGCGGATCGATTATGGAAGCGGGATGGAGCTAAACTTTTTGTGTTGGCTGTGAGTACGACGACACGCTGTTGAAGTTGATCTTATGTATTTCCTCCTTCCAGCATTTGTTTGGAGCGGGTCGGCGTTCTCAGTGAGAGTGATCATATCGCGCTGGTCATTCGGGCGTTCTGGCGGTAAGTTCTGCTGCCGTAGCTTGGGGGAATGGGTCACTGAACGAAAAGGCATCGTAGGTATATCCAGGTGATGCGCATTCTCCAGTCGACGTACTGGCTCGAGCCTGCTGGGTCCCATGGCGTATGGGGCCTCGATGACTACCACTTCCTGCCGTTCCTGTTCGGATCTGCTCAACTAAGAGGTGCGCTTATTTCTTGTGTCCCTCTGTTCCTGTCGACGTTGACTGGTCATCCTCAGGTCACAAGTATCTCCGTCCAAAAGCAATTCACGATAACGAGATCGTCGACGAGCTTGCGAACGACTATATGTACTTTGCTTGTATCAAGTTTATCAATTCTGTCGGTCTATGTCCGTATTTATGACGATCTTAGCTCTGACGGGTTTTTCAGATAAAAACTGCTTCTCTCCGGTGGCACTCGCCTATGTTGGACGACATTTCAGCTGTACGTGGTCTCTCAGGATACCATATGCTCATCCCCCGACCACCAAACTTCTTTTTTCTTTTAAATTGGTTACACAGGTAAAAACATGGGAAAAGGTCAACGCAGGCATGATCAAGATGTACAAAGCGGAAGTACTAGGCAAGCTTCCCGTCATGCAACACTTCCTCTTCGGGTCCATCCTCCCGTACGAAGGTCCTCCTCCACCTTCCGAGACAGGAAACGAGCGTACACACGGGGGACATGTCCATGAAGGATGGGGTGACTGTTGTGGGATACCTATCCCAAGTGTTTTTGCTGCTGCGCAGGATCGGGAGGAAGGGAAGAAGATCGAGGGGCCTGGGATACGACCGGTTCCGTTTGATTGATATGGTCCAGCACAATGGAGTTGGATGTCGGCGCGTCGCTAATTTGCCCTTACCAATCCTGCTGCAGCCATTACCACTATGAGATGTCAGTACTGGTCCATCTATCTTCGCCAGCTGGCGGACCATACCATTACCATCAAGATCAAGTGCTTGATGGTTTGCAGCTCGACAATGTCACTTCTGCATGATTGTACCTTTTAAGCCTTGATTATCCGTAAACCCACACAAGTGAGGCATCGACACAAGGTCGCCACGAGCTACTAGGGGCTACCACGTGACCGACCGCATTGCGAGCCTGTTGGCTGGACACAGGAGCATCGTTGCTCATTCCAATAACCGAGCGATATTACAGCCCAACATACATCTGTTATCGCACCCATACCATCTATTACTACATGGAAGCCGGAAACCAGCCAAAAAGGCGTCGTTTACCGTATTTCGGCAAACCACCTTCGTCAGCGCCAGCCGTCCCCATGGTAAGCGTTCTGCTATTGCTAACGCATCAGACTAATGGACTGGTCAAACGCAAGTCGCAATCGCAGTCCAAGCCAATCTCTGGAAGCAATGCATCGGATGCCGGACAATCGGGTCACGGCCTTAAGGGAAAACTAGTCGCCATGAAGAGTCGCCTCGCTTTGTTTCACCGAGGCCAGTCGAGTTCCTCTGCCACCCCGATTGCAACTGGAAGTGCCCAGAGGGACCCACAACCACCGGAAGTTGTCCAGAATGATGGTGTATGTGATCGGTGATGTCAAGTACTGCAACGAAGCTAAGCATGTATCTGTCAGGCTCAAGGACCGATCGGCCAAGGAGAACCCATTGCTGTCCAAGAAGTGGGTGGTGACGTAGACGCCGCTCAACAAGCATTCAAGCTCATAGTACCTGTCCATCGTACTGGCGAAATTGCTGTCAAAGTTGTCGGACAGGCGGATATGGCAGTGACTAGCGTTCAGAATTTGAGTGACACATATCTCCGACCTCTTAAAGTGTTCAACAACGTAGTTACCACTCTTGCAAACGTGCGTATCTCATTTTGGCACCCATGTGGCGGCTTACAACGCGAGTAGGTTCATCCCTATGCCCAAATAGCATTAGGTATTCTGACGGCCGCTTCCAATGTACGACTCGTTGTCATCTGCCTACTTTCTACACTTATGCATCCCTTGTGTCAGTTGATCATCGCACAAGCTAACCTAGATCATGCGGTATCGCAGCTCCTGGAAAAAGTCGGTTCCGTGTACGGATTCCTGTCGGAAGACGAGATCATCAAGAATATTGATAGCATGAGAGACCCCTTGGCAAAGATTGCACGGGTAATCAGCGCCTGCGCGCACTTCATCAAAGACTATTCGGAGACAACGAGCTTTTGTAGGTGTATTTCCTGTTTTCGTTGTAACATTTGTCTCATCTCATTTATTGTCAGGGCGCAGACTCGGAAAGAACATAATGCTCGAAACACAGACTACTATCAGCAACTACACCAATGTGCTAGACGAGTTGATGCAGCAATACCGGGACTGCCAGACGCGGGATATCCAGATCACTATACACCGTGTGCTCGAGGATCTGAACATGGAGGGCATGGCTTATGCAGGCGGCGCAGGGTTGAACACGATGAAGAGGTGTTTAGAGAACACGAGAACAGAGATTCTAAAGGATATCATCAGCTGGGTAAACGATGCTAGCCCCGATGCGCCATGCGTCTTGTGGCTTCACGGGCAGGCTGGAAGGGGCAAATCTGCGATCGCTCATACCATCGCGTCTTGGTTCAAGGATATGGGAGGGCTCGGTTCATGCTTCTGCTTCGCTCGTGGCAGGCAGGGCGAGCACCGGGAGGAGAAGATGTTGACGACTATTGCTCGCGATCTCGCTGGTCATTACCCTGCATTCCGTCGAGCGTTAGCTCATACTCTAGTGGAGGACCATACTCTAAAGACGACACCTGACTTGTTGCAGCAATGGCAGAAACTGATCTTGGAGCCGTTGTCAAAGGCTAAAGGTGCTATCGTCGGGAATGTGGTGGTTGTGATCGACGCTCTAGACGAAAGTGGACAGGATTCATCGAGGAAGCATATTCTGTCTCTTCTGGTGTCGAAGGAAGCTGCCAACTTGCGTAATCTTCGCGTCCTATTAACTTCGCGAGCTCTACCGGACATCGAAGGTGCTCTAGGTGGTGCAAAACACATTAAGGCGATGTGCCTGGATGACGTCCCAGCGGAGTCGGCGCAACGGGACGTCACTCTATTCGTTTCTAAGGAACTCGGTAACCTCAAAGAAATTGGGCCCACGGAGATACAGCAGATCGTTGAAAAGTCGAATGGCTTGTTTGAATGGGCACGTCTGGCCTGCCAGTTCCTCAATCCCAATGCCTTTGGTCAAACTGTGAAAGAACAGTTCAGGGACCTGATAGCCATCCCATCTGGCGAGGGGAAGGAACTTTTAGATGGCATGTATACTGCAATCCTTGAAAGTGTTGTACCAAAGTCGGGCAAACGATTCCGGAGATTCTGCTCCGTCATGCGGCAGCTCCTGATGATGTTGGAACCTTTACCGATGATGGAATTGAATCATGTGCGCAGTCTCTTCCCCAACGAGGACGAGCATTATGATGTAGCTATTGTCCTCCGGCTCATGACTCCAGTGCTGCGGGGTATCGGTGACCACACATCTCCTGTGCAACCCCTCCATGCATCCTTTTATGACTTCCTATCCGATCGTTCACGGAACGAGGCCTACTTCATTGACACTTCCAATCACAATGACCTAGCCTATGCATCACTGCAAGTGCTTGGCAGGGAGTTATGTTTCAACGTCTGTGGGTTGGAGAGCTCCTACTTGAGCAACTCCCAGGTCACCAACTTGCCAGAGAGGATCAAGAAGAATATTTCACCTCATTTATCATACTCGTGCAAATTCTGGGCCAAGCATTTGGAGGTGTCTAAGTTTGACTTGTCTATTGCTGCATCTGTGCAAGTCATCATGGAAAGTGAAAGGGTGCTATTTTGGCTTGAGGTTCTCAGCCTTATTGGTGCATTAGGAGGTGCAGATGGTTCCTTGACAAATTTGGTCAGGTGGTTGGAGGTGAGTATACCAGTCTATCAGATAGGAACTTAGTGTGATAATATCTTGTCAAAGGGACATGTTGGTTATGAGACCACAGCTATGTCAGCCATGGATGGGCTAAGGCTTGTGCAGAATTTTTTCCCAGCAATCACATGCAGCACACCACACCTATACCTCTCTGCATTGCCACTTTCTCCACACAGTTCATTCCTGGGAAGAGTACTGGTGCCCAAGTTCTCCCACCTTGTTGAAGTTGCCCAAGGGGGGTTGAAGGACTGGCCAGCTGCCCAGCTTGTCTTACAGGGGCATACTTTAGAAGTCAACTCAGTTGCATTCTCCCCTGATGGCAACAGGATTGTGTCAGGCTCTTTGGATCAAACTGTGAGGGTCTGGGATGCAAAGAGTGGAGATCAGATTGGCAGCCCTCTGGAGGGGCATACTTCACAAGTCACCTCAGTTGCATTCTCCCCTGATGGCAACAGGATTGTGTCAGGCTCTTGGGATCAAACTGTGAGGGTCTGGGATGCAAAGAGTGGAGATCAGATTGGCAGCCCTCTGGAGGGGCATACTTCGGAAGTCACCTCAGTTGCATTCTCCCCTGATGGCAACAGGATTGTGTCAGGCTCAGATGATCAAACTGTGAGGGTCTGGGATGCAACGAGTGGAAATCAGATTGGCAGCCCTCTGGAGGGGCATATTTCAGGGGTCATCTCAGTTGCATTCTCCCCTGATGGCAATAGGATTGTGTCAGGCTCTTGGGATAAAACTGTGAGGGTCTGGGATGCAAAGAGTGGAGATCAGATTGGCAGCCCTCTGAAGGGGCATACTTTACTTGTCATGTCAGTTGCATTCTCCCCTGATGGCAACAGGATTGTGTCAGGCTCTTGGGATCAAACTGTGAGGGTCTGGGATGCAAAGAGTGGAGAACAGATTGGCAGCCCTCTGGAGGGGCATACTTTATCTGTCAGCTCAGTTGCATTCTCCCCTGATGGCAACAGGATTGTGTCAGGCTCTTGGGATAAAACTGTGAGGGTCTGGGATGCAAAGGGTGGAGATCAGATTGGCAGCCCTCTGGAGGGGCATACTTCACAAGTCAGCTCAGTTGCATTCTCCCCTGATGGCAACAGGATTTTGTCAGGCTCAAGGGATCAAACTGTGAGGATCTGGGATGCAAAGAGTGGAGATCAGATTGGTAGCCCTCTGAAGGGGCATACAAATTGGGTCAGCTCAGTTGCATTCTCCCCTGATGGCAACAGGATTGTGTCAGGCTCTTGGGATCAAACTGTGAGGGTCTGGGATGCAAAGGGTGGAGATCAGATTGGCAGCCCTCTGGAGGGGCATACTTCACAAGTCAGCTCAGTTGCATTCTCCCCTGATGGCAACAGGATTGTGTCAGGCTCTTGGGATCAAACTGTGAGGGTCTGGGATGCAAAGAGTGGAAATCAGATTGGCAGCCCTCTGGAGGGGCATATTTCACAAGTCAGCTCAGTTGCATTCTCCCCTGATGGCAACAGGATTGTGTCAGGCTCAGATGATCAAACTGTGAGGGTCTGGGATGCAAAGAGTGGAGATCAGATTGGCAGCCCTCTGGAGGGGCATATTTCAGGGGTCAGCTCAGTTGCATTCTCCCCTGATGGCAACAGGATTGTGTCAGGCTCTTGGGATCAAACTGTGAGGGTCTGGGATGCAAAGAGTGGAGATCAGATTGGCAGCCCTCTGGAGGGGCATATTTCAGGGGTCAGCTCAGTTGCATTCTCCCCTGATGGCAATAGGATTGTGTCAGGCTCTTGGGATAAAACTGTGAGGGTCTGGGATGCAAAGAGTGGAGATCAGATTGGCAGCCCTCTGGAGGGGCATATTTCAGGGGTCAGCTCAGTTGCATTCTCCCCTGATGGCAACAGGATTGTGTCAGGCTCTTGGGATAAAACTGTGAGGGTCTGGGATGCAAAGGGTGGAGATCAGATTGGCAGCCCTCTGGAGGGGCATATTTCAGGGGTCAGCTCAGTTGCATTCTCCCCTGATGGCAACAGGATTGTGTCAGGCTCTTGGGATCAAACTGTGAGGGTCTGGGATGCAAAGGGTGGAAGTCAGATTGGCAGCCCTCTGGAGGGGCATACTTCACATGTCACCTCAGTTGAATTATCCCCTGATGGCACCAGTCTCATCTCTGCAAGTGGGATAAGTGTTCCAACTCCTACTACACTACATGCTATCAATAATGGTAAGCACCCCATATGTCTCCAAATCTATGCCTGTTACAACATCTAACTTCAGTCTGCAGCAGCTGTTCAGGTTCATGTAAACAAGGCCATTTGCTTTTCTTCTGTCCCATCACATGCATTAAGTCACTGTGAACAACTCCTTGATGACCTAGATTCTCAAGTCAACACTCAGCTAGTACAGCTGCACCCAGATGGGTGGCTCAAAGGTCCACAAGGTCAATTGCTCCTATGGATACCAGCTTCCTTTCAGAGGCCATTTTATTCAATGTATACCACATTGATCATTCCCAGGGGTTGCATGGAATTGAACCTTAGTAACATGGCCCATGGAAGTAGATGGCAGGAATGTTTTCAACTGATTGCTTAGTGTTGATATGCCCTTTGATTGGTGGTTTGTTTTCTCCCATGTACAGTGTAAACAATGTTATTTGATCATTGTATCAGTATGGCACATGTTATGGTCACCCAACACATACCTGCACCCTTGAGGGAGGCTGGATCATTTCAGCCCAATAAGTGAGGTTAGTATACCCACTGTACCATCATCTTCCAATACTATGGAACAGGTCTAACACATATTTTGTCTAACCATAGTAGTGGGCATTGAGCTGCCCAATTCTGAACCTACACTATCCCTTGCTGAACTTATGGCTGTGTTGAAGCATGCCAGTGTGCCATCACTCACCTATGCAAGTTCACATCCTCTGGTTCATCATAACCTTAAATGCATAGTTGACCCTACATTCAATTGCTCATAGCTCCCACTATTATTTCAGTGGTCACCTGTGTACTGTCTACTATCCCTCAATTTGCCAGTCAAGGCAATCAGCCCATTTCCCAGACAGGAGTTCGGATATCTGTTCTACCTCCTTGTCACCTCTCCTGGAGAGGCACTGTATTTCGTAGTGTTAACGAAAGTAGAAGAAGCTGTAAACATGGGCGCAAGATAACCAAATTTGTCTCTTTGGGAAGTGTCTTCGCTCAGCGAAGACCCTCCCACAAAGCATGTGGAAATTCCAAAGCTGAAATGCATCAATCAATGTCCACGTCTATTAGGGAATGCCAACCTGCAATGATACCCTCGAGCTGAGTGCACAGACGGAAGCCTCTCAAAGCTTCTTCGTCTATCGCAACGACATACTCCATCCGCCCACTGTCCTTCAACCAAGAATGTTCAGGCCCAACGCCAGGATAATCCAATCCGGCGCTGATGGAGTGCGTCTCCACAATTTGACCGGCAGGACATATGTCCGAACTCCGTGCAACACGCCTTGCTTGCCTCTAGCCAGAGTAGCACCGTGATGCTCGCCGTCGATACCTTAACAGGAGTTAGCACGCGAGGACGATGCGTTCATCCGCATACCCACCTTTGCCTCCTGCCTCGACACTCACGAGATGCACAGATGTATCTGAGATGAAGGACCCAATAGCGTTGCTGCTGCCTCCAATGCATGTGATGACCGCATCCAGATGTTTCCCGGTCGCCTCCTTCATCTGTGCCTTTGTTCATGTCCAATGACCTTTTGATAGTCACGGACGATAGTCGGGAAGGGGCGAAGACCGAAACGAGACACAATGAGGAAGTGCGTCGTAGCAAGATTCGTGACCCAATCTCTCATCGCTTCGTTACCAACATCCTTTAGTGTCTTGGAACCGGACTCGACGGGCACGACCTAAGTAGACCCTATTCAGAAATGTACTTGATTTGAATTCCAAGTTGTGTGTACCTTAGCACCCAGCATCTTCATACGGAAGACGTTGAGGGCTTGTCTCCGTGCATCCTTGGCACTCATATAGATAACGCACTCCGTCCCGAAACGGGCACACACGGTCGCAGTGGCCATACCACGCTGTCCGGCACTTGTTTCGGCAATGATACGAGTTTTGCCGAGACACTTAGCCAAGAGGATCTTCACCAACGTTCAGCCTAAAAGTTTAACGATAGCGGGCATACACGCACCTGGCCAACTGCGTTGTTGATTTTACGTGACCCTGTATTACTGCTGTGAAGTATGAGATTGAGTCGAGTGTACTGCGTCATCCGTGAACAAGTACAGATCCTCTCGTTTCAGCCAGAGTTGTGCACAATTAGCATACATTGTCAAGTTCTCCCCAAGGTACAACTTGGATGGGCAGCTCATGTAGCCATAGTGGTTTTTGAGGTTGACCTAGAACGTCAGGTCAATCCACGTTGCATTGTGTGCCTCCTCCAACTCGATGAAGTAGTCAAAGGGTGCTTCCGGTATGTACTGGCTGCCAAACTGGCAAAATTGTGGTGGAAGATGTTTCATTCCAGTCTGTGGAGGTATTCCGGCGACGACAAGGTAATGGCATTGCGAGCTTTGAACTCCGGCAGTAGAGGAGTCGGAAGACGACGATCCCTCGAGTCTTTCTCCACCACTTGCGGAACATGGTCTGCCGGGTATGAGAGAGACTATGCAACTGCCAACGACGACGCTATCAGCTCCAACTTCGACGACGGCGTCGAAGTGAAGACATGTTGCAACCCCAAAACCGACGGCATAAAAGATACGGAGTTGTGCTTGCGGTTACGAGTGATGATATCGCTGTTTACGAACCCTTTGACGGACGGCTCAGTAGTTCCCATCTGAGAGAAGTAAAAAGCATATCACCGAAAAGTCCCATTTACACACGAGAACAACCTACACGTGAGACAATGTAGAAGGAATCTGCGATGGAGGTCAGGTGAGGAAGTCGGTGCAGAGATGTGGACAGCGCTACGAGAGGAACGTAGGAGAGGTTATAGGCCTGTCAATTGGACTTTCTTAGCTCAGATCTAACGCCATGCTTACCCAGTGTTCGTCCATTTCTCGTGGAACCCCGGGGTCTTCCAGTGGGATATCTATCATCCGTTCGCACCAGCTTCGCGAGCATCTTGTACGGCTTGGTCTTCCCCGTATGCAAGGATAGAGTTGTAATAACCTGCATAATCCAATGACCACGAACGATCTCATGGGGTTGCATGCTAGACTCACCCATCGAAAGCACCGGGACAGTGAGACCCTTGCTTCGAGCCTCTCTCACTTGCTTGAGAATCGTTGCACAGTCCATTCTATTTCGAGGAGCGACCTAACGTATTCCGCTTAGACTACGAATGAGGTGTAGAACGAATGTACTCACCACAGTAGTTGCTTGGATGGCAGGACCATCTGCAAAGGGATCTGAGACTGGGACGCCGCCCTCGATGATGTCAGTTTCGCCAGCCAGCATCGCTAACAGAATGGGGAAGGTTTCATACTTCCTGGGATAACCTGCAGTGACGAATATTATTAGAGCGTGGCTTCCCTGTACATAGATCGTCGAGCGGATGAGCGACAAGCTAGCGATTTGAATATGGCGAACCTCTGCTTTTTTGTGTCAAACACTGCGTTGATAGCGTCCATGGCGACGTAGTTGTCAGATGGGGTGGTAGGGAGTAAGTGCACTCGTAGCGGAGCTTTTTATTTTGTTGAGCCGGGTTGTTTGATTTGCGTCAATCAGCCCAATACGCAAACGAAGGTACAGATCTCGTTCCGGCTTTCAAACGTTCCCAAAACTGCTGCAATACCGCGAAGGTGCTTTGTCGCAGTGAGCGATATATGGTCGGCAGAATACCAGATGATCATGTATACAGTATACCCAGCCGTGCTCAGTGGAAGTTGTCGAGTCCCAGCAACTCCAACGTTGTGGCCCGTCGGGCCGTCTGTGAGTTGGAAACAGAAGGTTCGGGTATACGTTTACCAATCCACAAACTCACAGATGGCCAGTGAATCAGACGAACCTCCGACGAGGACATCCACGACGCGAGTTTGTTGTCCTCGACTGAACCCTGCAACGGTCCTCGAATGATCCACCCAGGATTCACTCCGAGTATGTAGGCGTGGACGTCGACGCCGCGGCTTTCGGGGACAACTCATGCCACGACACGTTCGAGGTGCTGCTCCGCCTCACCGGCAAGTCAAATGACGATGCCAACGCCAGCTGACGCAGATGACTTCTTCGCACCTCCATCGAGGCTCACAATGACACGTTCCAGACGCTGCTCCGTGTCATCCCTTCTGAAATACTACTTTGTCACGGACGACGATGCAGGTGGCCCACAAGTTCGTCGTTGATCGCGTTGATACTACTCGCTGTCCCAACATAGACGTTGAGAAAGTACGTGAGATTTGTCAAGTACAGGACAGCATCCAGACGAGCTATGACATAGGCACCCAAGTAGGCATAGCGGGAAAAGGTACGGTGTATATGTCGGTCATCCATGTGTCTCGTTTTGACCCTCAACCTAGTAGACTACGAGTCTGTCATGGACTTCCTAGGTAAAGATGGGACGCTCTTGCATCTGCACGTTCGTCACCTTCAAACTCTGCAGCTCAGAACGAGGATTCGATACCGTTGAGGCATAACCGACGACAGAAAGTGGAGACAGATTGAATGCTCGCACTTAGAGCGTAATGGTACTCGGGGACACACTTCAGCGCATGGTAGCGTTGAATCAAGGCAGCCGCACCGAACCAGGTGGTAACAATGAGCTGGTGGGGGAACGAAGAAGCCAGCATGCGATGCCGCGAGGAAAGCGTAGGCAAGAAACAAAGTCGGAGAGTAACTGTGCAGAGAGACAAGGCGCAGGAAAGAAGAAGGATGTGGATGCAAAGAAAAGCGTTAGATCTATTACGGTGGGCGAAAATCTACTATCTTGTCAGAACGTTTTCGCGTTGGGAAAGGAGATGAACTCGTTGCTTGTGCAAGATTCCGATTCTCATGTGTGCTCTCTAGTCGTCGTGACACTCCTCTCATAACCTTTTCCGCTATTGCAGATTCTACCAGCAAGAAAGCTACGCAGCCCAAGTCATTCAATCATCCGCTTGCGTCGTCACAGCATCATCGCGTAAACAGAAACTTGCATCCTTACCAGACGAGAAGCGTAAATCCCCTCAGGAGAATCAACGACGGCTACAGGCAGAGGTACAACTCGTAGGTGTGAAGGTGAAGGATAGCGAAGCGCTTCTGAAACAAAGTGGTCGAGCGGAAAGAAAAAGAGAAGCTGAGGAGCGAGAAGAAGTGGTGAGTCGTTGTCGCACTCGTTCAGTGGTTGAGCATGCCTCATCGTCACCCACTAGCAGGGGTGAGCGGAAAGAGCACGTTGCAGCGCAGATGGCTGCTAGACAGAAAAAAGCAAAAGATAATCGAATTTCTATGCAAAACCAGAGGGGAATGGTAAATGGAAAAGTTAAGGAATGTCTAAGACCACAGCTTGTTTCGAGAGAAGTCGTCTGCGAAAGGCAAGGAAAAGAATCAGGGAAGGGGTACCCCCTGCCATAGCTATACGAGAACTGCTATAGTTATCGGGGTGCGGGCACCTTACTCAGTCAGATATCCTCGACCCAGTCATTGTGACATTTCAAGTACCCGGTGGGCACACCATCCTTCCCAACCTACGGTTGACTCACTTGTGCGTCTCTGCGTCATACCTTGCGTTCTTGTTCCTTACGGGGGAGTAGGGTGCTAAAGCCGTCCTTGATGTTCTGGATAAGATCGAAGATGTGGTTAAGGATACGCCTCCCACGGACAACAAAGCTTCACGGTTCAGTAACCCTGCGTTCAGGATGTTCTACGACAAAGTAGTAGATGTGGGTCCGCTGCCAACGTAGATCGTTACGCTACTGATGGCCCCGTACGTTGGAATTAGCTAGCACCGTCTCTGCATGCCACTCTACCCCACTTCCCAGAAGATGCCACCAATGAAATATCGGCTTACTTTGTGGATGCATGGGGCAATCGCGAACGCATCGATTATGGAAGCGGGATGGAGCTTTTGTGTTGGTTGAGTACGGCGACACGCTGTTGAGGTTTACCATATGTATTTCCTCCTTCCAGGATTTGTTTGGAGCGGGTCGGTGTTTCTCAGGTCATTCGAGCGTTCTGGCGGTGAGTTTGCTGCCGTAGCTTTGGAGAATTGATCGTCGAACAAAAGGGCGACGCAGGTATATTTAGGTGATGGGCATCCTCCAGTCGACGTACTGGCTCGAGCTTTCTGGGTCCCATGGCGTATGGGGCCTCAATGACTACCATTTCCTGCCGTTCCTGTTCGGATCTGCTCAACTGAGAGGTACGCTTACTTCTTGTTTCCGTCCGTTCCTGTCGACGTTGACTGACCATGCTCAGGTCACAAGTATCTCCGCCCAAAAGCGATCTACGAGGTCGTCGACGAGCTGGTGGACGACTATATGTACTTTGTTTGTATCAAGTTTACCGATCCTGTCTATCTATGCCCGTACGTATCAGCGACGAATCATGATCTCAATTCTGACGGGTTTTTCAGATAAAAAACGCCTTCCCTCCGGTGGCACCCACCTATGCCGGACGATATTTCAGCTGTAATTGGTCTTGCAGGATACCATATACTCAGCCCTCAACCACTACACCCCTCCATCTTAAATTGGTTACGCAGGTAAAGACATGGCACAAGGTCAACGCAAGCATGATGAAGATATACAAAGCGGAGGTACCAGGCAAATTTCCCGTCATGCACCACTTCCTCTTCGGGTCCAACCTCCTCCGCCGTCCGAGACAAGTAACGAGCGTACACACGGGGGACACGTCCACGAAGGATGGGGTGAGTTGTAGATACCTATTTGAGCGCTTTTACTGCTGTGAAGGAAAAGGAGGAAAGGAAGATGATCGAGGGGCCTGGGATACGACCAATTTCATTTGATTGATATGCTCGAGCG
The DNA here is from genome assembly GCA_024613185.1 of Pisolithus microcarpus. Classification (NCBI taxonomy): domain Eukaryota; kingdom Fungi; phylum Basidiomycota; class Agaricomycetes; order Boletales; family Pisolithaceae; genus Pisolithus; species Pisolithus microcarpus. The sequence goes on along the minus strand of JANFAI010000059.1, from coordinate 119,281 downwards.
CAGCGGAGTTGAACGTTACTAGTTACACTTGTCAGTCCTAGTGTAGTGATGGCTACTGTGGGATGTCAATCCGCGCATCTTCGTCACTTGTCATCGATCATCCAAGTGTCTGACAGAGGACAGAGTATATGCACACAATGCTACCGTCAAGGCGAGGAGATGCTCGGCGATTCGCAGCCTGCAAACACCGTCACTGCAAAATTGCACCTTTCACGCTGGGATATCCGCAAACCAAAGCACGTGAGACATAGACAACAACATGACGGCTGGCTAACCAATAAGATAGGAAATGCTTGCCTGACCTGGCTCGGAAGCGTCCACCAGGTCATGAATTATCTTCATTGGATAAGCGGCGCAGCACTGAACTTTTGATCCTCAGCTAACTGGTTCCTCAGCGGACATGAAGTGAGCACTCTGCAGAAACGGCATCTCGAGGCCCCGCCTCCAGAATGAGGTTCTCGAGTAGCTACACGATTCATAGCCAAGGAAAATCACCGCCTATGTTTGCTCCACATGTGCTCATAGAAAGGCCCGGCGGGGAAGTGTTATCTCGGATGACCGTCGGTAAGCCGCACTCACCCCAAGCGATACGAGCGTGAACGGCAACCCCGTCTTGGAAAACTGCAGTTTCGGCGTTACCGTAATGCCTTGGAAAATAGTCTCGACGTGGACGGTATTGTGAATGACGAACTCATTCCGGCTATGCTTGAAAAGGTATTGCAGTGCTTCCGGCATCACGAGGGAGGAAGCAGTTACACTGATGCTACGGCCCAAACGATCACTCCACGGGATACCTATCGACTTTCTAGTTAGATCAGTGGCCAGTCGTCAATGTCTCTTTCATACGGATAACGACTTACTGACGGAGGCATTCTAGCCTAGAGAACCATGTCATATGGAAGTGAAATGGAATACGCATACAATCATCCACTCGGTCGCAACGTTCTACAAGTAGGGCGGAATGGGCGAATGAGAGCGACGACAGGAAAATTGTTATGGCTCGGCCATGCCAAATAGAAATACGTTATCGGTCGACAATTAATGTCTAGGTAAACTGGGGCGTTCCACTAGAAATCTGTTGGATCACATCATCTTGCAGCCATTCGGATTCTGGTCCTGGCATTTTGGTACACTGGTATGTGCGTACGACTCACAGAGAAAAATAGGTTCGTGTGCGGATACAGGGCTAGTGGCACGATCGTTGATCGGCTCTTCGCCAGTTGTATTCCTTTCCTATCTCCTTCGTTTCTGCCTGGAATATGTGCGGCGGAGTCTAAGGGCAATTCCCAAAATGCGGGATCTTCGCGACGAGACTATGTTAGTCTGGAGGGTTCAGCGAAGGGGTCCGACCGATCGATCGTTGGTGTCCACTTCAGACACCGGACGTCTGAGTCTTCTCTTATACACTGACTGAGGGCCTTTCACCGGCCGACTCGGAGTTGCTACGGTCCGCACACGCATTTTATCACACGTATCTGTGCCAGCGTCTCCGTTCTAGGCTAGCTGAGAAGTGTTTGTTCTTCCTGGGGTGCGCCCCCTGCGCGACTAGATGAGGCGGGTGGAGAGGTGGAGAGATGAACCATTGCAGGAGGCCAGTGGGCCGTGATTGACACTGAAGAAGTGGCTGCCACGTGACCAACCACTTCGGGAGTATCCTTGCAAATACCACCTCCGACGTCGTTGCTTACAGCAAGCTTAAGTGATACAACCCAACTTACACCTGTTGTACCACTCAAACCATCGATTGCTAGATGGAGACAAGAAATCAGCCAAGAAAGCGTCGTTTCCTGAATATTGGAAAATCCACTTCATCGCCGCCAGTCGTCCCCACGGTAAGCGTTCTGCTATTGCCAACGCATCAGACTGATAGATTGGCCAAATGCAAGTCGGAAGAGCAGTCCCAGCCGATTCCTGGAAGGATTGCATCAGATGCCAGACAATCGGGCCATGGCTTCAAGGTAAAACTAGTCGCTATGAAGAGCCGCCTCGCTTTGTTTCACCGAGGCCAGTCGGGTTCCTCCGCCACCCCGATTGCAACTGGAAGTGGCCAGGGGGACCCACAGCCACCAGAAGTTGTCCAGAATGATGGTGTATGTGATCTGTGACGTCCAGCACTGCAACGAAGCTAAGCATGTACCTTGCAGACACCGATCGGCCAAGTAGAACCTGACCCTGTCCAAGATATGGCGGGTAGTGATATAGATGCTGCTCGTCAAGCATTCGAGCCCATAAAACCCTTCCCACGTGCAGGCGAAATCGCTATCAATGTTGTCGCACGGGCCGATACCGCGGTCATTGACCTTCAGGACTCGATTGACACATATCTCAAACCACTTAAATTGTTCAATAGCGTAGTCACCACCATCGCAAAAGTGCGGCTTTTATTGCGATATCTATCCTGCGACTTACATCGCACGCAGGTTCATCCCTATGCCCAGGTAGCATTGGCTGTTCTCACGGCTGCTTCCCAGGTAGGCCTCATTGTCATTCATCTACTTTCTACATGATGCATTTCTCGTTTTAGTTGATCATCGCGCAAGCCAACCTAGATTATGCAGTATCCCAACTTTTGGAAAAGGTTGGCTCCGTGTACGCATTTCTTTCAGAAAGTGAGACGATCAAGAAGATCGATAGCATGGCAGGCTCCTTGGCGAAGATTGCGCGGGTAATGAGTGCCTGTGCGCAGTTCATCAAAGACTATTCAGAGACAACGAACTTTTGTAGGCCTATTTCACTTTTCGATACGAAACTCCCGTCTCATATCATATGTTCTCAGGGAAAAGACTAGGACAAAACATAATGCACGAGACACAGACCACTGTCAGCAACTACACTAAGACGCTAGACGAGTTGATGCAGCAATACCGAGACTGCCAGACCCGGGATATCCAGATCAATATATACCGTGTACTCGAGGACCTCAACATGGAGGGAATGGCTTATGCTGGTGGCGCGGGGTTAAACACGATGAAGAAATGCCTAGAGAGCACGAGAAGAGAGATTCTAGAGGATATCATCAGCTGGGCAAATGATGCTAGCCCCGATGCGCCATGCATCTTGTGGCTTCACGGACAGGCTGGAAGGGGAAAGTCTGCGATCGCTCATACTATTGCGTCCTGGTTCAAGGATATGGGAGGGCTCGGTTCATGCTTCTGCTTCGCTCGTGACAGGCAGGGCGAGCGCCGCGAGGAGAAGATATTGACGACCATTGCCCGCGATCTTGCTGGCCATTACCCTGCGTTCCAACGAGCTTTAGCTCAAATCCTCGCTGAGGACCATACTCTAAAGACAACACCTGACTTGTCGCAACAATGGCAGAAACTGATCTTGGAGCCATTGTCAAAGGCTATGGATGCTATCGTCGGAAATGTGGTGGTTGTGATCGATGCATTAGATGAAAGCGGACAGGATTTATCAAGGGGGTATATCCTCTCTCTTCTGGCGTCGACAGAAGTTGCAAATCTGTCTCATTTTCGCATCCTGTTAACTTCCCGAGCTCTGCCGGATATCAAAGGTGCTCTGAGTGGTGCTACGCACATCAAAGTGATGTGTCTGGATGACGTCCCGGCCGAGTTAGCACAGCGGGACATCGGTCTATTCGTTTCGAAGGAACTCGTTGGCCTCAAAGACATTGGGCCTACGGAAATACAGCAGATTGTTCACAAGTCTGATGGCTTGTTCGAATGGGCACGCTTGGCCTGCCAGTTCATCAGTCCGAACGCCTTCGGTCAAACTGTGGAAGAACGATTCAAGAGCTTGATAGCCATCCCATCCGGCGAGGGGCGGGCACTTTTGGATGGCATGTATTCTGCCATTCTTGGAAGTCTTGTACCGAAGTCGGGCGAACCATTCCGGAGATTCTGCTCTGTCATGCGGCAGCTTCTGGTGACGTTGGAACCTTTACCCATGATGGAATTGAATTATATGCGCAGTCTCTTTCCTCACAAGGACGAGCACTACGACGTAGCGATTATCCTCCGGTTCATGGCTCCAGTGCTGCGAGGCGTTGGTGACCGCATATCTCTCGTACAACCCCTCCATGCATCCTTTTATGACTTCCTAACTGATCGTTCCCGGAATGAGGTGTACTTTATTGACACTTCCAACCACGGTGACCTAACCTATGCTTCGCTGCAAGTGCTTGGCAGGGAGTTACGTTTCAACATCTGTGGGCTTGAGAGCTCCTACTTGAGCAACTCCCAGGTCCCTGACTTGCCAGAGAGGATCAAGAAGAATATTTCACCTCATTTATCATACTCGTGCAAATTCTGGGCCAAGCATTTGGAGGTGTCTAAGTTTGACTTGTCTATTGCTGCATCTGTGCAGGTCATGATGGAAAGCGAAAGGGTGCTGTTCTGGCTTGAGGTTCTCAGCCTTATTGGTGCATTAGGAGGTGCTGAAGGTTCCCTAAGAACTTTGGCCAGATGGCTGGAGGTGGGTATCTTTATATCTAAATAGGTTTTCATCTGATATAACATCTTGCCAAAGGGACATGCTGGTTATGATGCCATAGCTGTGTTAGCAGTAGATGGGCTGAAGTTTGTGCAGAATTTCTTCACAGCAATCACATGCAGCACACCACACCTGTATGTCTCTGCATTGCCACTTTCCCCATGTAGTTCATTCCTGGGAAGAATATTGGTGCCCAAGTTCTCCCACCTTGTTGAAGTTGCCCAAGGGGGGTTGAAGGACTGGCCAGCTGCCCAGCTTGTCATACAGGGGCATACTTTTCCTGTTACCTCAGTTGCATTCTCCCCTGATGGAAACAGGATAATTTCAGGCTCTTTTGATGAAACTGTGAGAGTCTGGGATGCAAAGAGTGGAGATCAGATTGGCAGCCCTCTGATGGGGCATACGAAATGTGCCTTCTCAGTTGCATTCTCCCATGATGGCAACAGGGTTGTGTCAGGCTCTTGGGATCACACTGTGAGGGTCTGGGATGCGAAGAGTGGAGATCAGATTGGCAGCCCTCTGAGGGGGCATACTTTACCTGTCACCTCAGTTGCATTCTCCCCTGATGGAAACAGAATTGTGTCATGCTCTTGGGATGAAACTGTGAAGGTCTGGGATGCAAAGAGTGGAGTTCAGATTGGCAGTCCTATGAAGGGGAATACTTCAAGACTCACCTCAGTTGCATTCTCCCCTGATGGCAACAGAATAGTGTCAGGCTCAGAGGATAAAACTCTGATGATCTGGGATACAAATAATGGAGACCAGATTTGCAGCCCTCTGAAGGGGCATACCTCAGATGTAACCTCAGTTTCATTCTCTCCTGATGGAAACAGAATTGTATCAGGCTCAAGGGATCAAACTGTAAGGGTCTGGGATGCAAATAGTGGAGATCAGATTGGCAGCCCTCTGAAGGGGCATACAAATTGGGTTGAGTCAGTTGCATTCTCCCCTGATGGCAACAGGATTGTGTCAGGCTCAGAGGATCAAACTGTGAGGGTCTGGGATGCAAAGAGTGGAGTTCAGATTGGCAGTCCTCTGAAGGGGCATGCACATGGGGTCAACTCAGTTGCGTTCTCTCCTGATGGCAACAGGATTGTATCAGGCTCAAGGGATCAAACTGTAAGGGTCTGGGATGCAAAGAGTGGGGATCAGATTGACAGTCCTCTCAAGGGGCATGCAAATGGGGTCAACTCAGTTGCATTCTCCCCTGATGGCAACAGGATAGTGTCAGGTTCAGAGGATAAAACTCTGATGATCTGGGATACAAATAATGGAGATCAGATTGGCAGCCCTCTGAAGGGGCATACTTCACAGGTCACCTCAGTTGGATTCTCCCCTGATGGAAACAGGATTGTGTCAGGCTCTTGGGATAACACTGTGAGGGTCTGGGATGTGAAGAATGGAGATCAGATTGGCAACCCTTTGATGGGGCACACTTCAGTGGTAACCTCAGTTGGATTCTCTCCTGATGGAAACAGGATTGTGTCGGGCTCTTGGGATGGAACTGTGAGGGTCTGGGATGCAAAGAGTGGAGATCAGATTGGCAGTCCTATGGAGGGGCATACTTCAAGAGTTGCATTCTCCCCTGGTGGCAACAGGATTGTGTCAGGCTCTAGGAATCGAATTGGGAGGGTCTGGCATGCAGATAGTGGAGGTAAGATTGGCAGCACTCTGAGTGGGAATACAAGATGGGTCACCTCAGTTGTATTCTCCCCTGATGGCAGCAGAATTGTGTCAGGATCAAGGGATGAAATTGTGAGGGTCTGGGATGCAAATAGTGGATGTCAGATTGGCAGGCCTCTGAAGGGGCATACAAGATGGATCACCTCAGTTGGATTCTCCTCTGTTGGAAACAGGATTGTATCAGGGTCTGGGGATTGCACTGTGAGGGTCTGGGATGCCAATAGTGGACATCAGATTGGCAGCCCTCTGAAGGGGCACACTTTGGAAGTAACCTCAGTTGCATTCTCCCCTGATGGCCACAGGATTGTATCAGGGTCTGGGGATTGCACTGTGAGGGTCTGGGATGCAAAGAGTGGAGTTCAGATTGGCAGCCCTCTGAAGGGGCATACTTCAGAAGTAACCTCAGTTTCATTCTCTCCTGATGGAAACAGAATTGTGTCAGGCTCAAGGGATAAAATTGTGAGGGTCTGGGATGCAAAGGGTGGAGATCAGATTGGAAGCCCTCTGAAGGGGCATACTTCTGAAGTAATCTCAGTTGCATCCTCCCCTAATGGCAACAGCATCATCTGTACCAGTGGAATATATGTTCCAACTCTTACACTACACCCTACTAGTAATGGTAAGCAACCCATATGTTTTTGAATCTTTGCTTGTTACAATATCTGACTTTAATCTACAGCTCCTGCTCAGATTCATGTACACAAGCACATTTGCTTTTCTTCTGTCCCATCACATGCACTAACTGACAGTGAACAACTTCTTGGTGGCCTAATATCTCAGGTCAACACTGAACCAGTACAGCTGCACCCAGATGGCTGGCTTAGAGGTCCACAGGGTAAATTGCTCCTATGGATACCATCATCTTTGTGGAACCCATTTTATTCAATGTCCACCACATTGATCATTCCCAGGGGTTGTATGGAATTGAACCTTAGTATCATGGTCCATGGAAGTAAATGGCGGGAATGTTTCAAACAGGTTGTTTAGTGTTGATTTGCCCTTTATTTGTTGGCTTGTATTCTTCCAAGTACAGTGTAAACAATGTATCTGTTCATTACTAGTCCCTTGCATTGCCATGGCACACCATTTGGCTATCCATTGTGAGTCAACATGTGGATCAATGGCAAAACAACCAAAAACCCAACACAAAGACAAAATGCTGAGTTGGTGGTTTACCTCCACAGACTTTGGCTTGAAGGATTGGTTAAAAATGAAGGGGGGAGTGGTTCTGCACACCTAGAGGGCTAGGGCAGAGGGGGTTGGTGCTCCTGATGAGAGGGGAGCAGGGGGAAACTGAAAATGCAAAGATACATATATAGGCTCTAATGAACCTGGAAGTGAAGTAGGATGATGAAGATGACAGTAAATAGACCCTTAATGGAGCCTCAGATACTGCAGGAATAATGATGATGATGAGGGGCTTAGAAGTGATGATATATGAGCTGAGGATTAGACTGATACTGAGCTGATGAGTAGGCAAGTGAGCTAGGGTGGTAGCTGCTGGATTGCTTTGATGTATTGGTACTTATATACAAAAGATAGTGCAGCCTGCAGTAAACATAGAGCAATACTTTGTAAGGGGTTTGTAATTGATTGGTAAAAGGATTGGTAAAGGATTGGTAAGGCTGAGCAAGGACAGTAAGCAATTGGTAAGTATAATCAGTAAGCATGACAAATATTATCACTAATCAATTTGAAATGGGATGAGTCATGGAAGGAGTGGATGAATAATGTGAAAGGGGAACAAGTAAGTGCACTGGTCACTGCTGATTAAGGGATATGACTGTAAATGTGGGGATGAACCAGGAGGCTTCAGGGTGAAGGCTAGTGGGGATTCCTGGCAGATACTTGTAGTTATTCTCCCTGGCAAAGGGCACAAGTGAAGAGATGGTCAAAGAGGTGGCCATTATGATAAAGATTGGCAAAATGGGCATTTGTTGGCAGAAATGATGCAGAAAATCATGGAGGGTGAGGATTGTCACCAAATTTGGAGGGAAGGATGGCATGGTTGAGAGCTTTCTGTGAGCATGGGAATGATGTTGATATCTTTAGAATTGACTGAGATATTTGAAAAATCAGAATGCCATAAACTGGCACTCAAAAAATTTATCCAGTGCTTGAGCAGTTTCTTCCAGATCATTAAGGATGGTTCTTGTGTGAAGGATGACTGCTAGCTGTACCAGTCATTCTGTGCATTAGGGCTAGGCTTCTCTGTTCTTCATCATTCAGTTTCTTTTGGGTCCATGCTCATGTTGCCAAATGCCTTTGGTGCATGACACCATACCCATAACCTTGGGGTCAGGATACTACCATACTGCCATCTTGTAATACCTATCATTCAGTCAGTGAGTTAAACCAGTGCTGCCAGTCAAGTCAGACCATCTGCCTGTCAGTCCATCCAGTTCTACCAATTAATCCAGAAGATCAGTCAGTCAGTCAGTTAGTAATTAGTAAATGGTCAGAACTGTCAGAAAATAAGTGGTTCAGTGAGCAAGCATGTAAGATCTGTTAGACTATAAGATTCTACATACAACAGCTACTCCAGAACTTTCAGACTATGATATATTCAATACAATGCCTGTCAGAGTCATCACACCATAAGCTACTCAGTGCACCAGCATGTCAGAACTGTCAGACTATAGGTTATGAAGTATAGTGCTTGTCAGAGTGATCATACCATCAGTTTCTCAGTGCAACAGCTATTTCACAACTGTCGGATTATAAGTTACCCAGTACACCAGCTTTCCAGAACTGTCAGACTATAAGTTATGAAGTACATTGCTTGTCAGAGTGATCACACCAAAAGCCACTCAGTACACCAGCATTCCAGAACTGTCAGACTATAGGCTATGCAGTGCAAAGCTTGTCAGAGTGACCATATGCAACAGCTATTCCAGAACTGCCAGACTATAAGCTACTCAGTACACCAGCCTTCCAGGACTGTCAGACTACACAGGTTCAGTTTGTGTGAGACTGTTAAGTTCAGGTCTCACTCTAACAGTCTCCAACACACATGAGGGGTCCAATAGATACCAATGGGTGCTAACCAATGCTGACCAATGCCAACAACTTATTGGGACAGATGGTGCATTGGCTGCTTGATGCAAGTGGCAGTTGGTGTTGAATGTGGGCCAGGAAGAGGTCAGTGGTATGAAGGGTGAATCTAGGGATATTGGAATGGTTGACACAGGAACATGAAAGGGCTAGAACAAAGTATGGGCATCATGTCCTGCATGATGAGTATGCACCTTGGAAAGTTAGTACATATGCCTGCTCCACCCCATGACCAATTCAGATGCTTACTAAGACCACTGCAGACAGAATTATGTTCTGCAGTGCTCATCAGAAAAGTAACCAAATTGGCTGAAATTGCATACACCTACTACTATTGTCTTGTTTGGTTGAATCTCTTCCTTGTCAGTTTCATCTACATCAATGGGGTACAACCAAATATTGTGATATACAAGCTTGGCACAGGTCTTTCTCTTATTAGTCAGTTGTCCCATTTTTCATGGAGGTGACATACCTGCAAGTTCTGCTTGAATGCTTCTCCATCACCTTGAGTGTCAACTTCAAAGCTATCTCCTCCACAATGACTGGAAATGATGACATTGACAACTTCACTCAACTTCTTCATCACAATAATATCAATTGCACAAAGGGAGTGCCCAGTAGGAGTGATGAAGTACAGGCAATGGTGAATGCACATGTCCTGAATGTGACACTCATCACATGTAGCCATCAGCTTTTTGTGCTGTGTTGGTCTTGATAAATTTAACAATCAGATGCCAGTGGCATTACCAACTACATACTGGATCTTCACTGACAGCCAAAGGTAAGATGCACAGGTACTAGTTGGAGCAGAGGGAAGGAAGGGGGGAGGGGGCTGAAAGCAGATCTATTCACACTCAGCAGGTTTGAAGCAGAGTAATACAAAAGGATTTTGCAATGATACTTATATGTTGGCATTATTGACTACTATACATACCTGATCTGCACTGGGGCAGCTAAAGGTGGAAGTAGCAGGTAGGGGCAGGGGAGGGGGGACTAAACATGGGTCTGTCAACACTAAGTGAGTTTGAAGCAATGATACAGAAGGATTTTGGCAAGAATAATAGACTTACTACTGACTTACATATAGTACTGCCATAGACTACAAACATTCCCCCAATTCCAGAAAGATCACTAGGAGCATGAAAGGTGGCAATTGCAGAATCAAAAGTATATCCTCTCTCCAATATCAAAGGATATGAGAAGGAAGTACCCAATGCTGTACCAGGATGTTGTTGTTGATAAACAAATGCTGCCACCAAGTTGGGACATTCATCATGATTAATATCTTGACCCATGTCAGAAAATTCCCTGAGATGTTGAGGAGCTAAGAAAGGTGTTTATAGCATGAATTGTACCTATATTGTATAAACAACTTACATGGAACCCCTGCCAACTGCACAGTTGCTTCAACTCTAGCACCTTGCATATCCTTTACTTCTTCTATGTTTTCATCATTACATGCATTTGGCTCATTCCATTCAATAGGATGCATTTGCATTTGTGGGACAATGCCTTGAGGAACTAATGGCTTAGACAAATGACCTATTGAATCAGGGGATTAGAAAAAACCAGGTTACACATGTTAAAAATCCACTTTCCTTTTGCAGCCATATGTGCCCTAAAGTTTCAAAAATTATCCAAATGCTGATTTATTGCCAACATCCATTATAATGCCTCATATTGGTTCTTCTCCATGGATTCTTGACTGCTTGGATATGCTTGGACTCTGTGATAGATGAACAGAGCCCATTTGGAGCACCAAAAGATTGGATCATATCATGGTAATGTTGCAAAGCATGAATGCAAGGCATGGATATTCTTTTTGCATGAACTCCACTTTCTTCAAAAATTGTTCTGTGAGTTTGAAAGTGTGAGAGAGCAATTTTCATGGCAGCCAAATTTCCCTCATCCAAACTTGATTGACAAACAATATAGCAAAAGTCCATGAATGCTGAGATTGCTTGAACCATTTTATCAGGCAAGTGGTCAGCAACTGCTGGAAGATAGACCTTTATGCAATTGTACAGTAATATGTAAACTTGTAGAATAATACTCACTTTCATCAAAGCCTTGGAGTCATCTCTGGTCCATTGTTTTAATCTATGTCCTTGGGGGAATCTTCTTAAACCAGGAAAGGATGGAACTGCAGCAATACTGATAGAGAATGAATAGGGTAATTGATAATGATAGGAATTCCAAAGCTCATACCAGTGATCAGTGTCTGCTAATATAGTATCTGGATCAGGAAAGTGTCCTCTAATATAAGCCTCTACCCAAGCCACAAGATGATCTTTGAAAGTTCCTTTGATAACTTGATGATGAATATCCAGAGCAAGCAATTCATGGATGTTTGCCCTAGAGAAGTAGGCTGTAAAAGGCTAAAACAATACATCAGATATTAGATGAAAATCCATAGTATTTTGGACTCACCAAAATGTCATCCACAACTCCATACTTTTTCCAAAGTACATGATGTGTGAATTTGCTCATTAGCAATTTGGTGTAGTCATGATTATGCAATATAGCATCATCATCACCATCTAAGTTTGAGTGATGAGCTGTACATCTGAAAATTAATAGAAATTTGATGCAAGATTTTGAATATGCATCTTAAAGAACATACTTAGGACACCATCCTTGTACAATGCAAGCAAGAAGAGCTTGTTCTGGATAGTTGGCAATGTATGGACCAATGCCATAGATTGCACATTGGTAATGACCATCAGCACATAGTATCACTTTGGGTGTTGAGATAGTAGGCTTTATTGTCTCAAGTGCAGTAGCAAGTGAGGTATGGAATAGATACTGATGAAAGTTGCAGAAATCTGGATCTGCCTCAAATTCCCTATCAAGTGATATCAACATGCCCATCAATGATTACCATGAGTGTAAGATCTGAACTGCTGCCTACTTTTGGGAACTGATAAAAATCCCAACAAGCTCACAGCCTGTCCATGTCCACACCAAGCAGAACTATGAACATTGCCAGTAGTTATGTAGAGTGGCCAATATTCATTGTTTACAGTGGCAACAGATACAACTGTCTTGTCACTTCCGGGGATAATTGGAACAAACATTGCTCCATGATTTTCCTCCTTTTTAGCAAGTTCATTCTTGAATACTGAAATATAATCTCATCATCAATGATACATTGAGATAAGGAGCTTACACATTGATTCCAAGCCCAGTTTCCAGTCATAAAGTTAGACCATACTCTTTGGTGATTTTCTCCAAAAACCAAACAAGGAGAGTAGTCAATAAACTCCTCGAGATCAGGATTGGAGAGCTGTTTCTCCACTAGCTTCCCAGCATCACAAAGGCATATTTGATATGTGGTTTGTTTCCATGGAGCTGCATTAGGATTTTTAGCCTCTACATAATGCATCTCCAAGCAATCCCAGGTATTTTCCTGATTGATATCATCAATTCTTTGATAGAGATGGCTATGACTGTTGAATGGTGGTTTTCCTTTCCCATCCAGTGCAGCCCATATATGCATTAAGTCATCAATATTGCCTCCTGACATCTGCTCCCTGCTAAAGAGGAAGTCAGGCAGCTCAAAGTGCCCCTGGCTAGTAAATGGGTGCAAAGCATCTTGTGGATTAACTGGTTGTGGCAGTGGTGGAGTTTTGGGAGGGAGGTAATTACCATCCACATCACATGGAGTTCCTAGTTATATAATAGTTGCAATTAGTACTACTCAGTCACAAGTTAACTCTGTCAATAGATTTTCTCCTACCATCCAAAACAGGATGTGGCTCATAACAAGCACCTATGGGAGGCTGGAGTTCTTCATCCTCATGATATGATGGGAGCTATTGGCAAGGTCTATGCCTGGATCTACCATGGACAGACTTGTTAAAATATTGAGTGTACTCAGTTTAAAGTTTAAAGTCTATCAAGTATCACCTTGTAATGTTGTGTATATCCAGCTTGGGATTGAAAGCCTTTTTGACATGAAGGTAGAATTGCATTTGCACAATAGAATATTCTGGGCTTGAAGGTTGAAGTCATCTGATACTTTAGGCTATATACCATGATGATCATTTAGGCTGTCAGTTCAAAGTCAAAGCATTTTGTGGTACTTGAATACTAAATTACATGTCAAAAGGGAGGTGCCATAGACAGAGAGGGTGAAGAAGTCAAAGTGACTTTGAGTTGCACAAATGATGATGATGTAACTTAATGTTGTACATACATTGGACTTTGTTTGTCTTGTTAAATTCTGGCAGCTGCCAGCCACTTCAGTTGCCATTGCTCACTTCTGTTGTGACTGGTCACTTGGATTTGAGCCATGGTTGTAACTTGTGCAACCAATAAAACCACTCACCCAGGCCTCCTCAACTTAAGCCCAGTGCAAGAACACAGCCAACACAATGGGTCAAAGAAGAAGCTAACACAGACAGAACAAGATGCCACCATTAATGAAGTCATGGAATTTGAACAAAGGATGTGCACTCAAGAACAAGTCAATCATGCCAATGCACAGAGGCCACCCAGTGCCAACATTTGAAAGCTTGCTCCCCCCACAAAGACATCAATCGCAAGGCAAGACAGAATGACAGATGGTGCATACCTTGTTCATGATGAAATGGAACAGATAGAAGTACTTTGTCACAGTGGAATGCCAGGGTGACAACACATGGAACTCACCTGACCACAAGGATGAGATGGTCATTGATGGGGACAGGCAGAATACTATATTGTGAGCAGAGGCAGTGATGGGAACAGGAAATGATGCTGATAGTCAATGCAGGGAGATGCAAGAGTCCAGAATTGTGATGCATAATGAGATGACACTCAGTGTCATGAGGATCATGATGAGAGCTAAGGGATGTGGTAAGAATGAAATCAGTCAGTGTTCACTTTCCATCTTGAGACTTGAAGTGTTCACTCACCTTCTGATTGCATAGATCATTTGATTGAAAGGGGGAATACAAGTCAAGGTGAGCATGATGCAGAAGAAAAGAGATGATAGGCACTCACACAGAGCAAACAAAGAGCCAAGCCTAGCAAGCTTGGGCAGCAAATTGCCAGTGTTGGAGCATCCAAGTGACTGAAGTGAGAGTGAAGAGAGTGATGGAGATGAGTCTGGAGATGCTAGAAAGAATTGGGTGAGTGGAGAGAGGGAAGGGAGCACAGATTATAGGTGCAGCATGGACAACCACAGCAAGAAGTGCAAACATGACAGAAAAGGAAACTCCTCCCAGTGGTGCATTTTCTTGTCAATGACCTGTATCACCCACACCACTCTAATGGATCTCATTTGTACTCCATTTCTTTTTTACAGCCCACCTTACAAACAGTTGAAAAACTCTGCTTCCACTGAATGTTTGCCAACTGCATGTAAGGGTTGTGGTATTTGCCTTAGATCACACCCACAAACTGTACCATATGGTATTCACAGTGTGAAAATTTAAAGACAAAGATGTTCTTAAAAATTACTATGAAAGACATATATACTAGGCATGCAGGCATGTGATTATGAACTTCCATTTAGGGCACATCCCCTAACACCCTCCCCCTGTAGAGCCAACTCAGGCTTGGAACAAGCTAAGTAAAAGAAAAGAAAAAGAAAAGATAGGAGAAAATCCTGTTCATATTCATGCAAGATGTTGAACCTCACAACACTACTGATCCAAGGGTTATGCCTCATTTCAGTAATGTAAACTTAAGCATGAAGGGTGTTGAACCCTTCATGCTACAAATTGACTTCAGGGGTTATGCCCTGAAGAGAACAGTCCAGCATCTAATGTAGCATCCTGTCAAGACCGGTTCTCTATGGTCTCCGAGGGGGTCCGAGGTCAGAGAGTGATGTTAGGTCGAAAGTCCAGAATGTTGGAGTTTAGTACACAACCTTGTATACTAGCCTTGCAGAGTTCTGGGGGTCGGATCTATCCAGGAGGTTACTGGAATCGAGTGAGATCGAAGAGTATCTTATTCGATATTTGAACCGAGGTATAACAAAGTATGTACAGGACTTTTATACTACAGAGAACATTCAAAGGCAATGTCCAGAACAAACGGACTACCAGAGAGCAGTGCGGATGACTGAGGGTATTAGTAAGGTATTAGTAAGCTAAGCCGGTAGTCATTGGTCAGCCAGAAAACAGGATGATTAGTCATAAAACACCGGAATGGTAACTAAAAATGAAGTGAGGGAAACTATTACTAAACATAGAAACTATAAACGGAACAAAGGGCAAAAAGCAAGAATAGGATGGAGTGCCGTCATGGAACAGAGTACCGAAGGCCTAGAACTTAGCTAACATTATCCAGAGTTTGACCCAGATGGTAGTCACGTGTCACAGATGTGACAGTATCCCCCTCTTAGGGCTGAGCCCTCAAGGCGTTGGACTGATTATCATATGCATGGAGTTTTCGAAGTCCGTATTGTCTGAGTTTGAAAATTTTCACGGAGTGAGGACTCGACGGAAATCTCTCAAAGTCCAACCCATCATTACCTGTCCACCATGTCGTCTTCAGCTACTTGTCCGCAAACTATCATACTGTGGGAGACAGCTCTCCCAGATGAGCTAGAAGATAAGCTGGGGGATAGTGTAATGGTAAAAATGGTGAAGTTTGATGAAAGACAATGCCGCTGTAGGGAGGGAAGCCTCCCTACTAGGGGAATTGTTTTAATTCACTGTTTTTACCTACTGATTTGTCTTATGTTTTTATTCTACCTTTTACTTACTATTTGGATGAGTTTTGGCTTACATAAGCCAGACTTGCACTTAGGATACTTTGTACATAGCATAATAACAACAACTACTCCCCTAGAGACGAGAAGACGAGAATCCGAGCCCGAGGGACTCGGACTATTATTTCTTCATTATCAGACCTTTGTTAGACATTATCTCGACCTTCTTGGGACTTTAGGGCGTGTTTCAAGTCTTTTTCCTAACTCTTTGACTCTACCAGGCAACACCAGTCCCCTTGGGTCGAACTGACCCCACCATTCTAAAGGGAGACCCACAGGCATCTCCCCCCACTCTCTTTTATCAGATTTTACACCGCCAATGCCTTGCTCTCCAAAGAGAGCTCGAGGCCGAAGAACAGAGGATGGCCAAAGAGGCCGAGAGGGTCCATAAAGAGCAGGAGGCCGAGGCAAAAAGAATTAGGGAGTTGGAGGCCGAGTGTAAACAGCTTGAAGACATCAGGGGAGGTTTGAAGTGCTGGTATTCCCAGATAATTATGTTAAGTAGTTATCTGCCTGATATGAGTTGGATAATGGTGTATAAGGCATGATCATCCACAAATCATAATGATAACAGTCAGATAATGCATTAGATAACCTGGCAGACATTTTACTATCTGGTCAACTGCATATAGGCCTGATATAAGAATTACAATACTTTTATCATCATGATATGAATGACAATATTCTTTTCAGTCTGATTTCACTTTGATCATCAATATCTAGTCTTGCCATCTATATCATTTTATGATCATTTGAACAACTCTTCCCCAGCCACAAGTGTGGGAATGTCTTTGTAATGACTGTATAGTACATGTTATATAAACTCAACCTCTCTCCCCTTCTCTCTTTCTTCACTCTTGTCTCTGAGTTCTACCTCAGGGCAAGAGTCACTCTAAGACTCTAAGTCTTAGGGTTCATATCCAGGTAAGTGTACCCTTGTGTGAAGTCATCTGTGAGTGTCTTTCCCTGTTTAATTTTCACTTTTTTGGAGGTTAAGAGATGAGACAGGGGTCTTTGGTGAGTAGCACAAAACATCGCACAAAAATCCATATTGACACTTCAAAAATTCCCAGCAGGTCCTGGCCTTGACTGGGAAGGCTGTCGAAAGGCCTAACGGGTGTAGTATGTGCATCAAAGCCAGCAAGGAGTGCAAACCCGGAACTGGGCGCAGCAAATCGTGCATCCGGTGTCAAAAATTAAAGGCTAAGTGCGATTTGATTACTCGGACGACAGATACGGAGAAGAGACCAGTCAATATGACATCCCCCCGAGGTGGTGAGAAACGGAAGCACCATAGGAAATCAAAGGCATTGATGGAGATCATCATAGATGTGGATGATGGGGATGACAAGGCGATGGAGGACACCCTGGACATCGAGATGGTGAGCCGTCCTTGGGTTCTGAGGACACTGCCACCTCGTAAGGATTCCATGGCCGAGGTGCTTGATAGGAGACTAGGGGAGGTCATGAAGTTGTTACAGAAGAACAACACCGCCATCACGACTCTGGCTGGGGACATCCAGGATCTATCTGGAGTTCTGGAGGAGTTGTTCGAGGCTCTGAAGACTGTGACAATGGCCTTGGTGAGCCGGGCTCAAAACACCAACGACGTCTAGTATTAGTTTTTCTTTTGTACCTTCATTTTTAGCATGTCTTTTTCCCCCCCCCATCCGAATATATTTGTTTTTCTTTTCTGAGTCTTTTTCATGTTACGATGGAGTTTGTATCGATGAACGGATAGTGTGAGGTTTTAAGAAGACCGAGTGACAGATTCCAATGGGCCAGGTTTTTCTGGGTAAGCGTTGTGAAAGTCCGTGACAAGGTCAATGGCATGTTCTAGTTCTGTAGCTACTAACCAGGACGTTTCTTTGTCCGTGCCTTTGTAGCCTGCCCATCTGACCAAGTACAACAACGGACATTGACACCTACGATGATCCAACTTGGAATCTAAGATTTGTTCAATTTCATACTCGGGTTCTCTGTTGACCTCGACAGGTGGGGGTGGTGGCTGGGTACAGTTAGGAATGTCGTTCAGAGTTGCTAACTCCAGTTGGGAAACATGAAAGACTGGGTGTACAGACTTCATAGTGTCGGGTAGATGGAGTGTAAACAATAAGGAACCAACATGTGTGATAATGGGATATGGGCCTAAGTTCTTTTCCGAGAGTTTCTTGGACGGTCTGGTAGATCTGAAGTACTTGGCCTTGACATAGACCAAATCTCCAATGTTAAAGTCCGGTGGTGCAGATCTCCTAGCATCAGCTGGACCTTGGTATCTCTTTTGGGCTTCTGCCATTTCTTCACACACAAGTATGCATGCAGCGAATCTAAGTCCACTGTATAGTCCCTTGCTCTAGAAGATGTGAGATCTCTCTCTGGATGAACGGTTACATTGGGGTGATATCCCTTGTTGGCAAAGAAAGGAGAAACTCCAGTAGTGGCACTCGGAGTGTTATTGTATGAAAACTCCGCGAGTGGCAACAGTTCAGACCAGTTGTCTTGTTGGTAGTTGCAATATACCCGGAGGTACTGCTCTAGTGTCTGGTTAGTCCGTTCCATTTGACCGTCACCTTCAGGATGATATCCTGATGTGAAGTGGAGCTTCATGTCTAATGCCTTGCCTAGGGATCGGAAGAAGTGTGACACAAACTCCGTGCCTCTATCTGAGGTCACATGGGATGGTACTCCATGCTTGGAGAACACATGGAGCAGAAAGAGTTGTGCCAGCTGAGGGGAAGTGATGGTATCATCAGTGGGGATGAATATAGCTTGCTTGGAGAGATGATCCACTACAACCAGTATGGCAGTATGGGTTCCGGAGTTTGGTAGTTGTTTGATGAAGTCCATGGATATAGAGTTCCACGGTCTTTCCGGAACTGGTAACTGTTTTAACATACCATATGGTCTGTGTCTCGGAGTCTTAGCTCATGCACAAGCTGTGCAGGATTTGACGTAGTCTTTGATGAAGGTATGGACACTTGGCCAGGTATAATCATGATGGACGAGCTCGAGTGTACGATTTTGTCCGAAGTGACCAGCCAGAGGGTGGTTGTGTTTATACCAGAGTACTCGTAGATGTAGATCGTTGATGTCCAGGACATAGATGTGATCATCTAGATGTAGTAGTCCATCATCATCGACTTGCCAGCAGGGATTGGAATGGTCTGAGAGATGAAGTTTACTAATAGGGTCTGACTGTAGGGCAGACTTGATGTTGGCATGGAGTTGTTCAACATCCATGATCATGCTAGCACATAGTACTGGAGTTTCAAGATATGTGGCCCTTAGCGAAATTGAGAGTTGTTCAGAGGTGAAAACAGGGCGGAGATTCTGGGGATTAGCTTGGGTGAAGTCCTTATCCCCCTCTTTGGGGTAGACGTCCCATCATCTAGTCAGGGAGTCAGGCTTAGCTCCAAGTTTCCCAGGGCAGAAACGAATGATCATATTGAACTGGGAGAGGTACTCGGACCAGTGTGCTTGATGTCTGGTCAAGACCTTGGAAGTGGAAAGATCATGTTTATTGACAAAGTCCGAGTCTATGAAACAATGGGTAGAACCTGAGTCTATTAGGGCTGGAAATCTCGGAGTATCATAGGAGTCAAGAGATACGAAAGGCTTTAGGGATCTTGGGTTTGAAAAGCGGATGCGTTGAGGTGTGCCTCCATGGGTGCACAGTCAGTGTCAATGCAACTCCCAGGCTGTGCAGAGTTCTGAGAGCTGCGCTCTATTTTTTTGCCTCAACAGAGACAGTCAGTTTGGCTTCCGACTTGGTTGCCATAGCTACATGGACTTTAGCTGCTCGAGAAGTCAACCTGGGACACTCCCTAGCCTTATGTCCAGCGTTTCTGCAGAACATACAAAGGTTCTGGTTGAAACGCCTCTTTCTTTCGGCTGGAGTCAACTTTCCATCTTTTCCAAGTTTGTTGGAAAGGCCAGAGGGTTGTCTGGAAGACTGCTGATTCTGAGGTTTAGGAGTCAAGGTGGATGGAGTGGGGGTGTTGGGACTAGCTGGAGTATTTCCACCGGATTTCTGCTTGTCCCCTTTGCTGGAGTTTCCTTTGTTACCAGTGTTGTTACTGGAACTTCCTCCAGAAGACTTGGTTTGACAAGCGACCTCGTCCTTGCATTCCCAATAGCATGCATCAATCTCCTGGGCTAGTGCATGTAGCCCATACAAAGTATTGGGCTTGCTGACCCTACTGATTTTGTCCTTAATATGATCTGGGAGTCCAGAGTAGAACAAGTGATGAAGGGCACCATCTCCATAGCCTCGGACTTGGGAGGCTAGATGATTGAAGTCCACCACATAGCGATTGACGCAATGGGTTTCTTTCATGTGGAGGTGGTCAAGTTGGTGTTTGGCATCAGCAACGGGGTCATGAGGTCCAAAGGTGGTCTGGAGCTCCGCTACGAAATCCAACCAACTGTCCATCCAGAGGGGACAGTCAGCCAGATCTCCAGTGTTTAGGAGGTCAGGCTCGAACCATTCAAGGGCCATGCCCTTGAGGTACGACTGAGCGAACATGACCTTGTTCCTATCTTGGTGGAAGGCTCTGGGACAATCTTGGAAACACAGTTCACATTGGACCAAGAAGGTCCGGAGTTTATGTGGTTCAGTGCCATCAAAGGTGTCAGGTTCTTGGACTTTGGCCCTAGAAGATGATGTACCGTCAGGGCATCAAGTGGAGCATGATAGACAATTGACAGCTGTCACCAGATTCTGTAAGACTGCCAGCTGGGGGTCTAAGTCTTCTGGTGCATCAATGAAAGGGTCATTGTTGTCTTCATCGTCTTCATTGTTGTTATGAGGGTCATCATCACCGGGGTCATCACCTCTGGGATTATTACTGTCAGGTTCATCTCCTCCGGGAAAGTCCGGGGTTCGGTGGATAGTTGTGGCAGAATGTCTGCTGGACGAACCAGCTCTAGGGGTAATTGGGGAAGGGGTTCCTCTGGTGGAGAAACTTCGGAATTGACTGACGGATGGTGGAGGTCGTCAGTTACTGGCTAGTGCGATATGAGTGCTTGATTGGTGAAGGTCGCTTACAGTGGCCTGCTCTGAAACTTCTGCTGCAAGGGAATGAGAGTGAAGTCGAGTAGTCATGGTCATGGGGATACGAGTGGGTGAACTCATGCAAGTATGAGTTCGAATATACTGTCAAGACCAGTTCTCTATGGTCTCCGAGGGGGTCCGAGGTCAGAGAGTGATGTTAGGTTGAAAGTCTGGAATGTTGGAGTTTAGTACACAACCTTGTATACTAGCCTTGCAAAGTTCTGGGGGTCAGATCTATCCAGGAGGTTACTGGAATTGAGTGAGATCGAAGAGTATCTTATTCGATATTTGAACTGAGGTATAACGAAGTATGTACAGGACTTTTATACTACAGAGAACATTCAAAGGCAATGTCCAGAACAAACGGACTACCAGAGAGCAGTGCGGATGACTGAGGGTATTAGTAAGGTATTAGTAAGCTAAGCCAGTAGTCACTGGTCAGCCGGAAAACAGGATGATTAGTCATAAAATGCCAGAATGGTAACTAAAAACGAAGTGAGGGAAACTCTTACTAAACATAGAAACTATAAATGGAACAAAGGGAAAAAAGCAAGAATAGGATGGAGTGCCATCACAGAACGGAGTACCAAAGGCCTAGAACTTAGCTAACATTATCCAGAGTTCGACCCGGACAGTAGTCACGTGTCACGGATGTGACACATCCCTTCTACATCAGTGCTGGCTTGTCTCTCATTTTTCCCTCCTTGGGCTCTTCATTTTGGACTGGGGGTTTCCCCCCTGAACTTTGACCTTCCACCCCTGAGTAGTGGGGCAAATCATATAGGAGTGCCACAGTGGCAAACTCCTGGAGGATGTGGATCTCCTCCATGGTGAATGGGCAGGCCTCATAGGCTGCAATATGATCTGTGGAGATCCTGAGGGCCCCAGCCTGGCCCTCAACCCACTCTTTCAAATGGTTCTCCCTCAAGGGTTGAGGGTCATTGACTACTGCTCTCAGGAGATTGAGTGCAGCTTGAGTATTGGGGTCTTGATCCCCTCCATTATTTACAGTGCAGGTATCTTTGAGCCCAAATCAGGGCATCATTGGCATCATGTGTGGTGACACCATTGGCTGCAAGGTAGGCAGCAATATCAGCCATAGTGGCTGAGCAAGTGAATTCCCCCTTCCAGGGGATGCAGGGACCAACATGATGGGATACCTCTGCCCAATCTAGAAGGGCCCAGTAGTGGCCCTTCATGGTGAGGAGACAAACTAGCTCCCAGAACCAGTCCATCTGGTCATCACTCCCTCTAGGGACTGGAGCCATCCATTCATAGAGGAGGAATCCTCATACTTGTTAGGCAGTGGGAGGACTGATATCCCACTTGTCATCATTGGGGTGCTCACTGACACCTAGCACCCCAGGGAACATTCTTGAGAGCTCAGAGCTCTCATCAGAACCACTGTACCTATTCTGGTATGTGTTGATAAAACTGACCCAGTCAACGACTGGGGCATTGAGGCTGGGGGCCTCTTGTGGAAGTTTGGGGACTCCCCCTCTCATCTTTTTTCTGGAGGGACAACCTCCTCCTCTAAGGTTAAACACCTGACCCCTTGTGGGGGGGGGGAAATCTTGACAAGCAGGGGCTTGAGGGACCCCAGGATTTTCAACTGCTAAGCAGTCACAAAGGGGAATGATGGGTCTCTGTCCCATCTCTGGCAAGGGGGAAGCAGGGTGATCCTCTAGCCTCAATTGTAAGGCTGGTTGTTCACTGGAAGGCTGTGATGCAAGGGCTTCCTCCTCCCTCCATGCCATTTCTTTTTCTCTTAGTGCCTCTCTTTTCTGGCACACCTTTTGGGAGGCCCAAGCACATCAGGGGAGGTTTGAAGCACAGGTATACCCAGATGATTCTGATAAACTGACACAAACTTGATATGTACTGATCATCCTTGACCACCACATGGTAATGAGTTGTCTATGCCCACCTACTTTAGAGAGAAAGATAAGAAGCTACAATTGCACCACAAGAAAGAGATGTAAATGACAGTTGGCCATCATATAGCTTTAAATATGGTCATGCTTTACATTCTCAGGCAGACTTTATATATTCTTGTCCAACTAATATCCAAATGATGTGCACTTTTCAATCTTTTATCTGCCTGATCAATGCCTTGTCTGGCTTTGTCATTGAATGTAATGGTGTTAATAGATTTACCATTACTCTGTCAATATGTGATGATGCTGGTAAATGCATGCAAAACTGATATGCAATGACCATTCATGATCACCCCATGGTAATGTGTAACTGCCTGATGAATGCTTTATGTGGCACTGTCAGCAAATGCAATGATGTTAATAGTGTTATCATTACTCTGCCAACATGAGATGATGTTGGTAAGCTCATGCAAAATTGATATGCAGTGACCATTCATGATCACCCCATGGTAATGTGTAACTGCCTGATGAATGCTTTAGTTGGCATTGTCAGTAACTATCATTACTCTGACAGTATGAGATGATGTTGGTCAACTTGCACAAATCTGATATGCACTGATCATTCATGACCACCACATGGTAATGAGTTATCCACACTGCCATGCTCTTGAATGATGCAAGTTGGATTTGATAACATGACAGAAATAGAAGCCACTTCACAGATGGGTATAATCAAATAATTTCCCCAATGTAGTAGAAAAGCTAAGCTCTGGCTTCCTTGATGACAAGGCCTTCCCCACTCTGCTGCAGCAGCTGTATGACTAAGACAAGATGTTACTCATATACTACAATGGATCACCATGGCATGACAGCTGACATCACCCATTGCTTGATGGCCCACTCACAGTGGGCAAGGCAGGGCATGACCAACCTTCCATTTCAGGCTGTGACCAGCACTGCCACCTGCAAATTTTCTCGCACTAAGCCAACTTGAGGCATGCTTGGCCAATGAAAGGAGGACCAGGATTCAAGGCAAAGGATATGACATAGTGATCACCATAATCACATTATATTAATTAATGTGTCTGTCAATCTCTGGCAAGTATTTACATGACAGTGCTCTGTGAGACAATGTATCTGGCTGATACTTGGTATGTATATCATGGTATCTCTGGGAGATAGCATTGACATGATGAGTCGGATGAGAACAATGTTGGGTCCTGTTTCACAAAAGTGTGTTAACAAAAGCCCTCATCAGAGTCACAGACTACACCTGCTAAACCACTCAATGGCCATTGACATTGCAGGTGTGTTCAAGATGGCAGCGTTGTATCAGCCAAATTTCCAGTAGTAGTCCGGTGCCCAAGTGTGGATAGTAAATACAGAAGAGGTCCTCATTGAATCGAAATATGTCCACTGTTGCAGGCAAACCTTGAACCAGATGAGGCATCAGAGAGCTTTTCAGCAGAGTCAAAAAAACAGGTTGGTGAGCAGTCAGGTGACCATAGATCCTGTAAAATATTGCCAATTGCATCGTCACCTGCACTTCCAGGAGGTAGGACCATGCATCCTTCACTTCAGTGAGGGAATGTAAATGTGGTTGTGGAGAAACTCACTGCTTGAGTTGCATCACCATATGGGTCACATTACACCTGAAGCTGCACAATGCCTGGTTATGAAAGGGTTTGTGGCTGGACTGACCCTCACTGATTCTGTGGATGGCTTGATAATGTGGAGATCGGTACTGGTTGCCAGTGGGACCAGTGTGAACAAACTTATCATGGGATAGAATGATGACCTATATTACCTGGATATGGCCTTCTGATACATATGATCCATTTGAACTTAATGATAACTTTTGACCTATGCTACCATGGCTCCCAGCCAATATATAGCATTGTCATTGTGATATCATTGTGATGTATCTTATAGGGCTTTATGTGATAGATAAAGCTATATATATCATTATCATTTCATTAAAATTTTCCTGATGCAGGTGGTGTAGGGAGCCCAGACTCCCTAGGACTGAATAAACCAATTACTAGCATTGTCCTTATCATCCTAGCCATTTCCTGCTGTCTACTGTCCCTCACAAAACATCACTGCCCTCCACTCTTGGCAACCTTGGCTAATTGAGAGGCTTCTGTTGCTTACTAATACTGCCACCCAGTTAGGTTGTAGCCCCTGTTACTGACACTCACTGCCACTGAACATCACTGCTGACCCCTGTCTGTCACCCCATACAACTGCTAGCCCCTATCTCCCCATACTATGTTGGCTTGTGGCCCCTTCAGACAAGTATCTGTTGGCAGCTCAGATTCTTTGGGCCCCACTCAAGCCTCCAACACCCACCACTGCCAGTAGCACCACCCTGCCATCCCAGATCACCTTGAGGAAGTCCTGCAGCATTGGGTAGTGCACCATAGATCCCTAGGCATGTAGTCCCTTGCCACCTCTCCTTTCTTGTGGTTTTTCTTGGACTCTCTTCCCTTCTTCTCATTACTTGTGACTTGTAGTGCCTTACTTCAGCACCTTTCTTTCAATTTTTCTTGACATTTGATAGTTCTGAATTTCACTGATTCCTACCTTAGTGACAGCCACCTCTATGCTACAAAACACCCCTGTGCTTAGGAAAAATATACTCACTCTTCTGGCATCACAATCTGTGTGTCTAAGAGTCATCCTGAGTCCCCAGAGTCATTTTCGTATCTTCAAGTCCTTTGAGTCCTCCTTGCATCCCCAGAGTCCTCCCTTTGAGTTCTACCAACAATTCCAAGTCTACCTGTATCATAAAAATTTTCCGCTGCCTTCAGAGTCATCCCTACTGCATCTAGTGATTTTTACCACTGCCTACAAGAGTCCTACATTGCCACCTTTTGAGTCCTGAGCCAGAAGCTGCCTAGCCACCTAGAAAATTCACCCTTTGCTAACTAGAGGCAGAAATTTGAGTTCTTTGCTGCCATCACTGCCCAGATCCCAGGGGAAAATTTCCCTAGCCTTTCAGTCACATCCCCCATCTCCCTGCTGACTCATGACCCCTTGGGACAAGCCTAGGACTATCCTACAGCTTTCCCCTTTCCCCTTTTGTGCTCTCACAAGAAGAGTTGCCCACAGTGGCCTCCATTCTTTAAGTGTGAGGTTCATAACCTCATTCATCTCTAACCTGCATTTCTTCCACAGGTTAACATAAGTAACCAAATCTTGCACCTTATGGATGCAAGGAGCCTTTTCTTCAGGCTCTTTGTATGCTTGGGTGTACAGTTTGTGGATATTCTCTGTGGTGTTGACAAGTCCAATGGGACCCATAATCCCCCTGTCCCATCTAGTGATGGGGATGGGGAACTGGCCCCATTTGATTGGAAGAGGAGGAGGGGTCCCCACATGATGTACCTACATTGTCCCATATTAGATGGACAGACAAGGGTGACATTCAGCTGACATACATGGCTCAGCCACCAACCAGCCAAGGAATAAGAGGCCCCATGTGATATGGCATGGCTGATGTTTCACAGGCCCATATTCCATGGCATGGCTGCATATTTACTGTCATGTATGTACCAACCAGCCAGGGAGTAATGGAACCCATGTCATATGGTGCAGCCAATGTTTCTCAGGCCTGTCTGCCATGGCATGGCTGTGTATTTGCTGTCTGGTATGTACTAACAAGCTGAGGAATAATGGAACTGTGTGATATGGCATGGCTGTGCATTCACTGTCAGGTATGTACCGGCCAGCCAAGGAAGAATGGAACCCATGTGATACAATGCAGCCAATGATTCACAGGCCCATATTCCACAGCATGGCTGCATATTCACTGGTACATACTATATGCATGAGCCAGCCATGGGAATGTAATTACTTAGTGGTCAATGTGGTATTAATGTGGGTCAGTGTGCAGCCATGTGTAGAGTGTGTGGTGTTGCAGTGCATGGTGTTGCAGTGTGTGGTGTTGCAGTGCGTGGTGTTGCAGTGTGCAGTGTTGCAGAGCTGGTTGGAGGTGTTGCAGTGCCATTGGAGTTAGCAGTGAGTTTTGTGGTGTGGGAATGCTCCATGTAAGAAAGAATGCATTATATGAGAGTGTGAATACAGGTTATATGTGGTGTTGGAGTATGGTATGTGTATTGGAATGCAATCCATGGTGTATGTATACAAGTGGGATGGAGATCATGGTGTAAATATGTAGGGGTGAGAGTAAAGGGGAGAGAATATGGGGGGTGCTAATATACATGTCATGGGGACATTCCATGCTAATAATAATAGCCCAGGTGTGTAGGGTCTGGACTACTGTATGGTAGAAGTGGATATTTGCTAGGTATTCTGCTGGAATGAAGCTTCAATGGTTGATCTTGACTCCTGGTTAAGAGAGAACATTATTCCTTTAATGATAGGTGACTGGATTCAATGGCCAAATCAATACAGGTGTGGACTGCAGCAGACAAACCCTACCACAGCAGAAAAACCCCACCTCTCAGAAACACCCTACTGCAGTAGAAAAAACTTGTCATGGCATACAACAAGTAGTACTCAAAGGTACTACACAAGCTGATCAAATATATCTATTGTCCTACATCAGGAAAATTTTAATGAAATGATAATGTTATATAAGACTTTATCTACCCTGTAAAGCCCTATAAGGTATATCATAATGATATACACATTGGTAATGCTATATATTCTCTGGGAGCCTTGGCAGCATAGGTCAAAAGTAATCATTTAGGTAGAGTGGATCATATGTATCAGAATGTGAACAGTAGATCATATATGTCTTTCATTATCAGACATTACCAGCAATTGTCATTGACACCACCAACAGCTTAAAAGTGAAATTTGCTATAGCAACCTTCAATTGGACTTATCAATCATGATATTACCAGAAAGCAATTCCATTCCATATTGTTTACATAATCAGTACCTACTCACTACACTACCTACTAAGTATGAACTACTTAAACCTCCAAAAAAGCGAAAATTAAGCAGGGAAAGACACTCACAGATGACTTCACACAAGGGTACACTTACCTGGATATGAACCCTAAGACTTAGAGTCTTAGAGTGACTCTTGCCCTGAGGTAGAACTCAGAGACAAGAGTGAAGAAGAGAGAGAAGGGGAGAGAGGTTGAGTTTATATAACATGTACTATACAGTCATTACAAAGACATTCCCACACTTATGGCTGGGGAAGAGTTGTTCAAATGATCATAAAATGATATAGATGGCAAGACTAGATATTGATGATCAAAGTGAAATCAGACTGAAAAGAATATTGTCATTCATATCATGATGATATTATCTGATGAGCAATTATAATGTACTGTCAATTACATGACATTATTATATATGACATATCAGCTCTTGTCATCATGATATCATGATGATAAAAGTATTGTAATTCTTATATCAGGCCTATATGCAGTTGACCAGATAGTAAAATGTCTGCCAGGTTATCTAATGCATTATCTGACTGTTATCATTATGATTTGTGGATGATCATGCCTTATACACCATTATCCAATTCATATCAGACAGATAACTACTTAACATAATTATCTGGGAATACCAGCACTTCAAACCTCCCCTGATGTACAAGGTAATCAAGAACTACCTATATTTCTTCTTCTCATCCAATCAGCACACTGGGAAATGTTTAAAAAATTATGAATGTTGTCCCTCATATAATATGTTAGACAATGTTGGTTGCCATCCACTGCATTGACACCATGTCAGAGTAGATGCCTGGAGAAGGCAACTACCATGCCAGGATCATATACCAATTCCACCCCCAGAGTTGGGATGGACATGCATCAGCAAAACAGACCCCCTCTGTCCAGATCTGTACAGACCACAGACCCACAGACAGGTCCCCCTCTGTACAGACCTGTACAGACTTACCCCTGACTGTTTCAGTATACAGATTCCCACACTCAACTTAACATGTAATTAGCTAATAATTGAATTATATTATTTTTAAATTATTTTAATTACAATGGTACAGGGCTACATATCTAATCTACAAGGACTACATATCTATGCTAATGGGCACAGCCTCACAGGGGGCCCACCCCCCTCCCTCTGCCACCCCCCCTCTGGTGGATCATCAGAGGGAGGGACAATGACAACGATGAGGGGAGATGGTGGTGGTAGAGGAAAGAGTTGTGTTGCCAGAGTGAGTGGGTTTATATACACCCCCACAAAAATTTCAATCGGAGTTTGAAATTGCCACAGTGCATTGGTGCAGACTCAGAAGTCAAAAAATCTACTATATGGAGTAATCATACAGCCACAATGTCATAACAAAAGTTGTAGCCTATGATCACAGGACCATGGGAATATGATTACCTCAGCAATATCTCCTTTTTGGGCAAGATATGGGCAAATTAATGATTTTGTCTGTGGGTCTGTGGGTCTGTAGGGTCTGTACTTGCTCTGTGGAAAATCTGTACCGTCTGTGGGTGTTAAGTTTGGGCCGACTCCGACGATCTCTGACGCTCACAGAGGCCAGGGGACGCAGGCGAAGGTAGGCCGACGTTAGCCGAGGGTTGGCCGACACGGGCTGACAGAGAGCGATGATGGCCGAAGGGTGGCCGACGGTCGCGACGGAGGTATGGGAGAGGGCATCGGGTTCAGCTCGTGCGCTGCCCCCTTGTACGAGCCCAGCCCTTGGATTTCAGAGGTATAGAAGAGTCGGTATGAAGCCGACAAACTTTAGGGGAGGCTGGTCGAGGACCGCAGAGGGGTGAACTAAGGTGATATTCGTACTGAAGAATCACCACCGAGTGTGGCAGGTTTATATACGGTACATGTGCCATCAAGGTGGTACAGTAACGGAACAGCAGAGCTGACATAACAAACACTATAAGTTTTCAAGGGGGACAGACGTCAGAAAACTTCACAAAATGCAGACTAGACAGCGGAGGTGAGGGTCGGGATAAAGGGACTGAGTATAACAGGAAAGGTACAGGCGGTATGGCTTCGGGGCGCTCAACCGATAGCCAATCAGAGAGTGGGCCGAAAGCCTAAGAGCCTGTTCGGAAACTACTCGTACACTGAAATTTGGAGCTTCGTTGTTTGTGTGTATTTATCACTAGAATATGCCACGAGCTGAGTCTGAATTGAGTTTGAAACAACCTTTGCCCCATGCGAGATGGATTATGGTTTCGACCTGGATCAACTTAGGCTCGCCTGGGTGTCTGCCGCCTCGGTAGTGGCCCTCATATCACAACATACTCTTGACTCGTTTATCCACCCGATGCCTCCAAAGGCTCCTACTCCAAAAGCACAATGGTGTGACGAAGAAGTAAAAGCTCTTGTCAAGTTCTTGTACGATCACCGTGCAGAGGCGGGCGATAACGGCAATTTCAAGTCATCTACCTATCATGCTGCCGCCGAACATATCGCCCTGCTTCTCAAGGATGGCCCACCGAAGACTTCTGCAGCAGTCAAGAACAAGTGGACTGGCTACGTGAGTCACATCACGATCTTTCATCTTTCATCGAGTCCTCACATCCACCCAGATTCAAAAAATATTCCGGGATATAGAGCAATATCGAGCAGTGCGATCAGGTGCCCACTGGGACAACGAGCGAGGGGCTAACGTCCATGGAAAGGACTCTGAACAAGTCTTCGAAGATTTCACAAAGGTACGCAATATATTATAGCACAGTGCGTAGTTACATGACCACATCTTGTCATCTAGGATCACCCGCTGATGCAGCAGTTCAAGACAAGCGGTGTCACGCACCAAAGGTGTTTGGCGACGTGAGCATGGACCCAAAAGCTGAATGATGAAGAATGGAGAAGCCTAGCCCTAATGCGCAGAATGACTGGGGTGTCTAGCAGTCATCCGTCGCACAAGAACCACCCTTAACGTTAGGGAAGAAACCGCTCAAGCGCCAAATAAAAGTTTTCGAGCGCCAGTTTATGGCATTCCGATTTTTCGAATATCTCAGCCATTTCTAAAGATATCGACATCATTCCCACGCTCACAGAAAGCTCTCGACCACGCCATCCTGCCTACCAAATTTGGTGACGATCCTCACCCTCCACGATTTTCTGCATCATTTCTGCCAACAAACGCCCATTTCGCCACTTTTTATTGTAATGGCCACCTCTTCGACGATCTCTTCACTCATCCCCTTTGCTAGGGAGAATAACTACGAGTACTTGCCAGGAATCCCCACTAGCATTCGCCCTGAAGCCTCCTGGTTCATCCCTCCCTCGTCCATGACCTCCCATCCTATCGCTTTGGGACAGCGAGTTCTCCTTGTCAGTCTGACATCGAGGAGGACTTTCTTTGGTCGTCTCAGGTCTGTTATCAGGCTTGAAAAATCATATGTGGTTGTGTCAGTTTCTCCAGTCGAAGAAGCATATGGATCCTTCATCCCTGTGCCCTGCAACGTCTACCTCTCAATCCCATCCTTCATTCTTCCAAAATTGCGACAGGTTCAATACCAATTACTGTCATCCAGTCTATCTGATCACATTCATGATGAATTTGAGACACTTCTCCCTGCTCTTATGGGAGAAGATGGCCCTTCCTCCTCCTCAAACCCTCCAGAACACTAGCTGCAGCTAATGCAGGTCGCTTTACAGAGAGGAGGAAAGGGGGAAAAGTTGCGAAATCCTATGCCCTGACTACCCTGGAGACCCCCAAAATTGGCCCCTGGCAGAAACCCCCACTGTTCTTTGTTTGGACACGCAGCAAGTTACCATAATGCATCTAGATCTTAGATCTAGGAGTCACTATGACTCATTTGCAGTCATATCCCTTAATCAGCAGTGACCAGTGCGCTTACTCATTCCCCTTTTCGCATTATTCATCCGTTCCTTGATGACTCATTCTGTTTTCAAATTGATTAGTGATAATCTTCGTCATGCTTACTGGTTTTACTTACCAATTGCTTACTGTCCTTACTCATCCTTACAAAGCCTTACCAATCCTTTACCAATCCCCTTACCAATCGCTTACAGATCACTTACAAAGTGTTGCTCCATATTTACTGCAGGCTACGCTACCTTTTTGTATATAAAGTACCAATACGTCGACAGCAATCAAGCAGCTACCAAGTCCCCTGCATAGGAAGCAGTCCCCTGTGTAAAGACTTACCCTGCTCACTCATCATCATCATCATTAGGCCCAATCATCGTCGCTTTTAAGCCCCTCATCATCATCTCTATTCCTGCAGTATTTGAGGCTCCATTAAGGGTCTACTTACTGTTATCTTCATCATCTTACATCGCTTCTAGGCTCAGAGCAGCCTATTCTCTTCGCATTTTCAGTCTTCCCCTGCTCCCCCTTCGTCAGGAGCACCCATACCCTCTGCCCTAGCCCCCTCTAGGTGCACAGAACCCCTCCCCCATTTTGTTTTAACAGATCCCTCGAGCCAAAGCCCGCGTAGGAAAACCACCAACTCGGCAATTGTCTTTGTGTTGGGTTTTTTTTTGGTGTTTTTGCCATTGATCCCCACGTCGACTCACACCGGGAAGGGTTTAATGGATATTCACATTACATTGTAGGGTTCGTTGGATGGGCCTGGCTCGTTATAGTCTGCATGTTGATGGCGAAGATCCTACATATTGTGATTTAAGTCTCGCTATGAAAGAGTAGGGAACTAGGTAATCACCTCATAGCGCCGAGGCAGGGGCTGGGATGAACCACGCTCTCGTGTATTCTCACGGTTTGGTGCATCACAACGCAAGTCCTTAAAAATTGCCCATCAGCCATAGTACCAACCATATAAAAGGTAAACCCTACCCCCATACCATGGAGCCGGGTGACGGGTCTGACGAGTAAAGTCCTCTTCCTGGCATCGTGAGTTCCCCTCTCGGTGGCGGCTCTCGTCCTAGGTTGACATTATTTACACGATCTGTAAATTACAATTAAGGGTACCATACTCTGCGGCCTCCCTGAATAGGGCAAGCATTCCTTTGAGACATTTCCTGATCCTGAGTGTGTGCAGCCTAGGAATTGTCAGTAGTGACGCAGATAATAAATTACCATGCACACCGTAGTGTCATCATTTGACGCTTCTGCACGAGGTCGCTTGCGAGAGGGAAAAGGCAATTGGCACTGTTGCGGAGGGTCCACTCGTCCTTCATGCCTGGTATCCTCTCCTTCACGAGTCTTCTTCTGCCACGACGGGTCGTCAGAGACTTTGCGCAAAACCACACCATCAGCTGCCTTGACGAGTGGAATTTCACCCTTCAGATTGGGTGATTCCGACATCTTGATAACGTCTGTAGTGAAATTAGTACATAATTGGACAAAAAGAGACAAAGCGCACCCTGGTTCCAAGGTCTGATCTCAATTTCCGGAACACCATCCAGACTATCCTGTTCCTCATCATCATCACTTGGTCCATCATACATCGCGCCCAGCTTCCGGTGAAGGTAAGGTACCACAAGTTTCCTGAGGGGATCACCCTTGAGCTTCTTGTACTCGAATCCAGGGCCCGGTGGAGACACCCCATGGGGCCAGTTGAGGATAATAAGATAATTTTTCGTCATGAACTCAAGTAGGCACTGCCAAACAATTTTCTGAGGATCGCCAACTTCAATCCCCTGCGTCACTGTGGTAGAACAATCAGAATAAACACATCGTCAACAGCTGTAACACCTACCACGTAGATCTTTGAGAGCCGCCATTAACTTCTCCTTCATCATGCTTCCAAATACTCTGCGGTTCCGGTCTCTCGGTATCTCCCGCATGCGACAGTGCAATTCCCACGAAGAATCAGTGCCTCTGGCAGAACTCGTGCCAGGTAACCCAGCCTCTGGACTGCCCCCATCCCTGAGGTATCTGCACAGAGTAATGAGCCGGAGTACATTACAAGCAACAGACCTTACTTGAATACAGAAGTGTACTTGTCCATTTGTGCACGGACATCGACAGCGTGCTGATTGATGAAGTTCCTTACCATGTCAGAACCTCCAAAGATACCAGAAGTCTGACGTCCTGCAGGGTCCTGTCCAACATACATGACCACACCAGCGATCTCAATTTCTTCGAGATTGGACCATGCTTCGGCCTGTTGAACATTGAGACTTGATCCCCAGCAACTTACTACCACGTACCAGTCCAGAGAACTGCGTTTTCGCATTCTGCACTCTGGCTGCGATGGACTTGACTGATTTGCTGGTGGGCACTGCGGAGGAATTCTCGCTCCACTCATAGACATGCTTCAACTTCTCCCTCCTTGCCGCAGTGTCATCCTTCGGGATGTCTTGGATCAAGGATTTGTACTCTTTCGTAATTATATCATTAATTGTATCTCTCTTGGCTAGTGAGGATCTTAAACACTTGCATGTCAACGAAGAGAAGGGGTTACTTACCACCATCTGGTTTCGGTTGTGTAGCCCAATACCACGAGTGGAAGAGGTTGGCCTCATTAAGTTTCGTGTGGGAGGGCTTCACGCCAAACCCGGCTGCGACAAGGATGTTGCGCGTAGACCTGCCATGGCGTCGCCCGAGTTCCTCTGCTTCCTTCTTCACCTTGCTTGCGAAGTCACGGATATCATCAAGAGCTGCACGCGACATCACACCAGGCTTCTTGGATTTTCGAGGAGGGGTTTCGTAGTCACTGCCTGCCACATCAGCATCAGCAACGTTTATAACCCTACCTTTGTCCTTGCCACTAGTCCGGGTAGATTTGTGGACAGACGGTAACTCATCCTCGACATCACTGGAATCACTAGGCTGGAATGGAGGGGGCAAAGAGGATGGAAGCGAAGAGTTATTATCATCCCCATCTGGAATTAGTACGTCAATACAACGAACACAGATATCAGATATATTCGAGGACCAGGAAGGACAGGAAGACAACAAGGAAGCTTGAACGATGGAAGAGTTGAAGGTACAATTAAAAATTCACATGCGTATTCAAAGCTCCTAGCTTCGAATGATTGTCGGGCACCAAGCCCACAACCGCATGAGAGAGGGGCGCCAAACCCCAGATTCAACCCGCATGAACAGTTTCTGGGAGTGGAATGAGAGAACGAGGCGTACTGAGGGAAAACGCTCACCATCTGCCTGGTCATCACTCCTGCTGTCACCGGCATGCCCCTCATCCCCCTCAACCTCAACCTCACTCCTACCTGAGCTCTTCTCGGGCGTACTCATCTCAGCATCTTCCTCGCGTATACGATTTTCTTTTGGTGGGAGGGGGGAAGGGGTCGAAGCTAAAGATGTACGAGGTGTAAGCGACCTTCT
Source organism: Pisolithus microcarpus (assembly GCA_024613185.1). Classification (NCBI taxonomy): domain Eukaryota; kingdom Fungi; phylum Basidiomycota; class Agaricomycetes; order Boletales; family Pisolithaceae; genus Pisolithus; species Pisolithus microcarpus. The sequence continues at coordinate 84,254 of JANFAI010000059.1, read as the reverse complement.
TCTGTCCCTATAGCCGAACATGTGTTCTTCCCAACCTTCCGGCGGTTCAGCTGCAAGCTGCGGTTTAACATGTCTGGCCTACAAAGAAAAGACAAAGTAAGTTTCAATATGTTGAGCAAGAACATAAAACGGGCACACCTCCCTGGGAGGGCAAGCGAGTGCCATATCATAGGGAGTTGAAACTTGCTGTGGTGTAGGGATCTTCCGATTTCGCAGGACTCGAGTGTGTAAATTGGTGGGATCGATGGTGGAGTCGGTAGTCTTTGCAGCGCGAGGCATGGGGGATCGATGAGGGCTGCAAGATGAGGGTTGATAGGGAAAGAAAGGGCACCGGAATCCGCATTTATCTGGCTGCCAAGCCTTATCTGAAGTAAAGACACGATCGCGTGATGCGGTCACGCGTACACGAGGAAGGAAAGAGAATTACGAAGATACGAAAAAAAAACCGATGGAAGGGGAATTTGGGGAAGATCAGATATGGGGAAACCCGATGACATAAATGAAATAAATAAGAACCACGGATGTGATACACATACCCAAAGATAGCACGGCATGAGACGAAGTAAGGAGTCACCTACCTATATGGTCGGGAGGAGTACGTACCAGTTGGTCAAGACACGGAGTTTTTCTAATACCCCCATTAGTTCGTCTCAAAAAATCCACAACGTCGAAAATCTTTCGTAGGGAAAATAGTACAAGAGATGATAAATTTCATAGGGACACCGTGAAAATTAATCCTCCAGGAGTATAGAAACACTCGTTGGAGAAGGACGGAACCGCCGTCTGAAAGTCTGGGCGTCCATGGATGAGGATAGTAGGCGGAACATGATCGGGTGGCGTTAGATGGATTGATACTGGAGGAGTGGGACACTCCATAAAAACGGGGAAAGAGAGGGAAGGTTCGGCTAAGGCTTCGCATTCGACGTGAGACGGTGATAATGTCGGCGAGGAGGGAAATGGGGGAACAGTGTCACATTCCGGGTGGGCTGTATTGCGATAAGCGAGAAAATAGAGCTCACTAAGGGTTGCTTGCCTTCAGTCCGAGATCGTGCTAATAACACGGAGGCCAGTGTTGCAGCGTCTGCTGTCGTCAATTCGAGATTTGCAATTAGACTGACGAGAGCTCCTGGGCCAGGTTGGGTTAGTAATCAGGATTTCAAGCTTCCGTGAATAACAAAACATACTGAGGTTGATCGAGCTGACTGGGTCATTGCATGTAGTGGACGGTAAAGCTTCTCTTGACATGGTGGGACGGAGAAGGGAAAGTGGGGAGAAAAGGACAAACGGACGGCAGTTACAACGCTGCGTACTGTGGGTAGGTCAGCGGATCATCCACCGAAGGGGGAGTTCTTCTTCTTCCCCATTCATTAGTAACCCATAACTCACCGCGGAGTCTGCTCAAGTGAATTGTGCAAAGCCAGTGCGAACTCCAAGAGAGTGGAAGTGCATCTCAACAAGCAGAAACGATGATACAATGGGTGTGAGAGCTAGGGAGAATGATTCACTGAGCATATAACACCAGCCAGTTGGAACGTACGAGGTATAATAGTTACGAACGCAAAGTGTAGAACAAGTATGAGGCTGCCAAGGACGACTACCGATCTTCAACGCCCCGAGTTGCGCTAGCAATGCATAGCACCTCCACTGGGTGGAGTCTCGTCCGCGCGATGTGAGTCGACGTGTGGATCAATGGCAAAAACACCAAAAAAAACCCAACACAAAGACAATTGCCAAGTTGGTGGTTTTCCTACGCGGGCTTTGGCTCGAGGGATCTGTTAAAATAAAATGGGGGAGGGGTTCCGTGCACCTAGAGGGGGCTAGGGCAGAGGGTATAGGTGCTCCTGACGAAGGGGGAGCAGGGGAAGACTGAAAATGCGAAGAGAATAGGCTGCTCTGAGCCTAGAAGTGATGTAAGATGATGAAGATAACAGTAAGTAGACCCTTATTGGAGCCTCAAATACTGCAAGAATGAAGAGGATGATGATGAGCTTAAAAGCGATGATGATTGGGCCTAATAGGTAGGCAATTGAGTGGGCAAGTAGCTTCCTTTAGTAGCTGCTTCCTAGTAGCTTCCTTCGTAGCTGCTTGATTGCTGTCGATGTATTGGTACTTTATATACAAAAAGGTAGCGTAGCCTGCAGTAAATATGGAGCAACACTTTGTAAGTGATCTGTAAGCGATTGGTAAGGGGATTGGTAAAGGATTGGTAAGGCTTTGTAAGGATGAGTAAGGACAGTAAGCAATTGGTAAGTAAAACCAGTAAGCATGACGAAGATTATCACTAATCAATTTGAAAACAGAATGAGTCATCAAGGAACGGATGAATAATGCAAAAAGGGGAATGAGTAAGCGCACTGGTCACTGCTGATTAAGGGATATGACTGCAAATGAGTCATAGTGACTCCTAGATCTAAGATCTAGATGCATTATGGTAACTTGCTGCATGTCCAAACAAAGAACAGTGGGGGTTTCTGCCAGGGGCCAATTTTGGGGGTCTCCAGGGTAGTCAGGGCATAGGATTTCGCAACTTTTCCCCCTTTCCTCCTCTCTGTAAAGCGACCTGCATTAGCTGCAGCTAGTGTTCTGGAGGGTTTGAGGAGGAGGAAGGGCCATCTTCTCCCATAAGAGCAGGGAGAAGTGTCTCAAATTCATCATGAATGTGATCAGATAGACTGGATGACAGTAATTGGTATTGAACCTGTCGCAATTTTGGAAGAATGAAGGATGGGATTGAGAGGTAGACGTTGCAGGGCACAGGGATGAAGGATCCATATGCTTCTTCGACTGGAGAAACTGACACAACCACATATGATTTTTCAAGCCTGATAACAGACCTGAGACGACCAAAGAAAGTCCTCCTCGATGTCAGACTGACAAGGAGAACTCGCTGTCCCAAAGCGATAGGATGGGAGGTCATGGACGAGGGAGGGATGAACCAGGAGGCTTCAGGGCGAATGCTAGTGGGGATTCCTGGCAAGTACTCGTAGTTATTCTCCCTAGCAAAGGGGATGAGTGAAGAGATCGTCGAAGAGGTGGCCATTACAATAAAAAGTGGCGAAATGGGCGTTTGTTGGCAGAAATGATGCAGAAAATCGTGGAGGGCGAGGATCGTCACCAAATTTGGTAGGCAGGATGGCGTGGTCGAGAGCTTTCTGTGAGCGTGGGAATGATGTCGATATCTTTAGAAATGGCTGAGATATTCGAAAAATCGGAATGCCATAAACTGGCGCTCGAAAACTTTTATTTGGCACTTGAGCGGTTTCTTCCCTAACGTTAAGGGTGGTTCTTGTGCGACGGATGACTGCTAGACACCCCAGTCATTCTGCGCATTAGGGCTAGGCTTCTCCATTCTTCATCATTCAGCTTTTTGGGTCCATGCTCACGTCGCCAAACACCTTTGGTGCGTGACAGCGATCGATAGTCAGAACCATACCAAGATACTCCCGAAGGCTCCAAGCCTGCAAAGAGCGTCGGATGTCAGAGGGCACCAAACCCCAGACACTTGGTAGAGGAACGCACCAAACGTCCCCCTGGCAGAACCATACCTGATGGCGTGAACTGGAGAAAGGATTGGGCAGACGAAACGTTGCGACGGTGGAATTAGAACAAAGGTGGAGGATTCATCAGGTGTATAATAGCAACAATCTAAAAGTAGAACTTACCAGTTGCGGTACCAAGGTACACAAAGTCAGGGGAAACTACGAAGTCGCTATGGACCACCATCGATCTTCAACGTCCCGAGTTGCATTGCAGAAGTAGCGCCTCCATCAGATAGTCTCATCCACACGGTCGGCAATGGGATCAATACCAATAATCCATTGAAGGCTCCAAGCCTTCAAGGATCGTCAGAGGGCACCAAGCCCCTGACACTTGGTAGGGAACGCTCCAAACGTTCACCTGGCAAAACGATGTACAGCGCAAGCGAGAACTTAACGTGGTGAACATGAGTCGTTCGGTATACTGACATATTTGTTTGTCTTGCACTATTTGTTCGTCGCATGTTGGCGACACATGTCATATGTCACTATTCAATTCAATTCCGGCTTCTATCGATTAGGCGGTTAATGCATAACCGGACTTCAAAGTCAAACCTAACTACTAGCATAAGTATATTTAGGCACCGTCCGTAAACGTCCTACATTCCATGCAACATGATGATAAGACAAATACCTACTGGAGCATTAGTATTACTATGATCCCAATCATCCTTGTAAGCTTAATGATGGAGTGAGGGATCCTTTTGAATCAGTGCAGCCGGTTTGGGTCGATTCTTGCTCTCAGTAAGAGCAAGAAGTAGTACGCGTGTCACGCGAGCCTATGTATACTAGCAGGCACTGCGTTCCTTTCCGCTGACAATCTAGATCTAAGGCGGTCTGACAGGTCTCGGTGTAAACTTGCCAATTAGAAGCCGTAAGTCACTGTATTATACTCCAGAGTCCACAGTGCCTTGTTGCTATTAGTGGCTGGATCGCACGTGACATGAATACGCGGTCCCCCAAACGTTGAACACTTGAACGTTGACCAACGAAACTCCATCGCCACCTCGTAGTAATTTCATTTTTGCGTACAGATTCTTTTGAAAATCGTGAGTACTTCGTTATTTTTGTAACATCTTTCTCTCCATGTCATCTGTGGCATGTGCAGAGGGGAATGTTTGGTGCATTCCTCCACCATGGCTCGGGGGTTTGGTGCCCTTTGAGTGCACAGATAGGTTCGGTGCCTATCTGTGTAGCTTTGGTGTGCTTCGTGGTATCAGTCGCGCAGACGAGACCCATTTGTGGGCGCTTCTTAAGCGCAGCTCGGGGCGTTGAAGACTTGTTACTCGAACGTCTGTACATCCTGACCGGTGATTTATGCTGGCGAATCCTTCGTATCATGACCGGTGGGTGACATAAATCACGTTCGTTCAACTCATATTGACCCATGCAGAGGAACGTTCCCCTCGACTGTAACAGTCTCTCTTGACTCTTGTTCACCACCGTCTTATTAATCTCATTCACGCTCGAAATCCATAATCTCACTTACGTGCGTTATCACGGATCCTAATTATTCTCGTTCGTGCGGATCAATGCTAACTAAATCGTTATAGATTACATCTTTTGATTCGTTTACAGGATCGATATGTCTCAACAAGCGCAAGGATCTACGTCGGGTACCTACTCCGGCGATGGTCAGTCTGTTTACTCCCCAATCTAACTCGGTGTTTAGTATTCATTTTTCTTGCTTTCTTAGAGAGTATCGGTTCATTCGATGCACGCGTCCTTGCCAAGTATCAGGACTGTTGGGTCACGTCGCCTAACTCTCTCTATGTTCCAGAACCGTTCGTCTTTGAGGCAAGGTTGATGGAGCCTTTGCGCGATGGAAGATTCGGGCACATCGACTGCTTCCAATGGCCTCAGTTGTACTCCGAACGATATATGTGGAGTGGCTGTATCCCTCGGAAGGTAGCCTACCAAGATCACTCAACATGGAGATGGTTATGGTGGGACATAGCAAATACGCCTGAGAATTTCGTCGTGGAGAGAGGATCGATGTTCAGAGTTGGCCGAGTCCATCCGGACAGGTGGAAGCAACTTGAGATTGTATGTAACCAACTGGACGAACGCGCACAACGTTGGATCCAGAAGAACCCCCACTACTATGGACCTGTGAATGTAACAGGGTGGATGCGGTCGTGTTGGCGGGCTCTCATGCGTCTTAAGGTACGGTATTTTTCACCTCAGCTAATTTATTCATTGAAACTGTCCCCAGCAACTTCCATTCACATTCCATGACACCGTCTTGATCGTCGCGCTTTTCCAGCGCCTAGGTCTAGATGTTTTTGGCATGCTTGAGTACCTGGAACCCACAATGCCCCCCGCTAGCCCACTTATGGATGCCGTTGATCGCTGGATGGGCGCTATTACGACTGATCCAGAAATCTGCCAGCGGCTTTTTGATTCACGTATACCTGTCTGGTTGGTGTGGAAGCCAAACACGGTCCCTGCAGATCTAAAGGTACTTAGGTCTGTCGAGATTACTTTCCCAGAAGGCATCGTCACCGAGCCGGAGGTTTTTGAGGTTGGGCAGACACTAAAGTGGGCCAGTGGGAGCTACCTGCCTGGCAATCTCCACCACCAGCAAACTCAACAAAGCCCTGTGATAGGACTGGAACAGTTTGCCGCCCCCCCTTGGCCGGATCCACGCGCAGTGACTCCTGGTGAAAATTTTGTCACCGCCCATCCCGATGCTACGCCTTCGACTTCTACAAGCTCGAGGACAACAAACCCAGCCGCTGCACCTTCCAATGCTCAGAGTTCAGGTAGTGGCATTATCAGGACGGAGAGGACAAAGCAACGTGGTGGACCCTGTAGGTTTTTTTGTGACGATGCTCTTTCAGTACAGATAATCTTTTGCTCAGATCCCTCGGCAGTTTCAAAACAAAGAACGAAGGCCACGGTCACTCCAAATGCCGAGCTGTGGCAGGACGTTGATGATCCCGCTATTCCCCCTTCAATGTATGCGTGGCACACTGCTTTACAAAATGTCGTCAAGGATCCGAAGAGGGTTGGTCCCAATGCACCGAAAATATCTTATTTTTTCCCTCACCCAGCTCTTTTCGTGAGGGGCGATTCCTCTGAGCGCAGGTTGAGGTACCTTCGAAATTGGCTGGTGTTGTGAGTCGACGTGTGGATCAATGGCAAAAACACCAAAAAAAACCCAACACAAAGACAATTGCCGAGTTGGTGGTTTTCCTACGTGGGCTTTGGCTCGAGGGATCTGTTAAAATAAAATGGGGGAGGGGTTCCGTGCACCTAGAGGGGGCTAGGGCAGAGGGTATGGGTGCTCCTGATGAAGGGGGAGCAGGGGAAGACTGAAAAAGCGAAGATAGTAGGCTGCTCTGAGCCTAGAAGTGACGTAAGATGATGAAGATAACAGTAAGTAGACCCTTAATGGAGCCTCAAATACTGCAGGAATAGAGATAATGATGAGGGGCTTAAAAGCGACGATGAATGAGCCTAATGATGATGATGATGAGTGAGCAGGTAAGTCTTTACACAGGGGACTGCTTCCTATGCAGGGGACTTGGTAGCTGCTTGATTGCTGTCGACGTATTGGTACTTTATATACAAAAGGGTAGCGTAGCCTGCAGTAAATATGGAGCAACACTTTGTAAGTGATCTGTAAGCGATTGGTAAGGGGATTGGTAAAGGATTGGTAAGGCTTTGTAAGGATGAGTAAGGACAGTAAGCAATTGGTAAGTAAAACCAGTAAGCATGACGAAGATTATCACTAATCAATTTGAAAACAGAATGAGTCATCAAGGAACGGATGAATAATGCGAAAAGGGGAATGAGTAAGCGCACTGGTCACTGCTGATTAAGGGATATGACTGCAAATGAGTCATAGTGACTCCTAGATCTAAGATCTAGATGCATTATGGTAACTTGCTGCGTGTCCAAACAAAGAACAGTGGGGGTTTCTGCCAGGGGCCAATTTTGGGGGTCTCCAGGGTAGTCAGGGCATAGGATTTCGCAACTTTTCCCCCTTTCCTCCTCTCTGTAAAGCGACCTGCATTAGCTGCAGCTAGTGTTCTGGAGGGTTTGAGGAGGAGGAAGGGCCATCTTCTCCCATAAGAGCAGGGAGAAGTGTCTCAAATTCATCATGAATGTGATCAGATAGACTGGATGACAGTAATTGGTATTGAACCTGTCGCAATTTTGGAAGAATGAAGGATGGGATTGAGAGGTAGACGTTGCAGGGCACAGGGATGAAGGATCCATATGCTTCTTCAACTGGAGAAACTGAAACAACCACATATGATTTTTCAAGCCTGATAACAGACCTGAGACGACCAAAGAAAGTCCTCCTCGATGTCAGACTGACAAGGAGAACTCGCTGTCCCAAAGCGATAGGATGGGAGGTCATGGACGAGGGAGGGATGAACCAGGAGGCTTCAGGGCGAATGCTAGTGGGGATTCCTGGCAAGTACTCGTAGTTATTCTCCCTAGCAAAGGGGATGAGTGAAGAGATCGTCGAAGAGGTGGCCATTACAATAAAAAGTGGCGAAATGGGCGTTTGTTGGCAGAAATGATGCAGAAAATCGTGGAGGGCGAGGATCGTCACCAAATTTGGTAGGCAGGATGGCGTGGTCGAGAGCTTTCTGTGAGCGTGGGAATGATGTCGATATCTTTAGAAATGGCTGAGATATTCGAAAAATCGGAATGCCATAAACTGGCGCTCGAAAACTTTTATTCGGCGCTTGAGCGGTTTCTTCCCTAACGTTAAGGGTGGTTCTTGTGCGACGGATGACTGCTAAACACTCCAGTCATTCTGCGCATTAGGGCTAGGCTTCTCCATTCTTCATCATTCAGCTTTTTGGGTCCATGCTCACATCGCCAAACACCTTTGGTGCGTGACAGCGTCTCGGGCGGGCTGGATCGCGCGTCTCGCTACCGCAGATGTGTCTCCCGTAACTCCTCGCACCTGGAGAGCTTTTTTGAATACGATTCCTGAACAAATCTCTTCCACGTATTCCGGTAACAAACTTCGTGAAGCCGCAGACCTCTTTGGACCGGAATTAGTCAAGGTCCAACGTGAAACACCAAGCCATATCCAGTTCAGGGATGTTACACTTTCTCTCGCAGACCTCGGAACAATCGACATCGCCACAAAAGGCAAAATTCTGTGGGACTTATATGAGCACAATTTCCGGTTCGAGTTGGTCGCTCTTGACCGCGTGCTGGTGCCCAACCTGTGGTCGAGTCAGCAACTAGATCGGCTCGATCAGGTCCGCCAGGTGCGTTTCGGCATTATCTACCTGCTCAGCCCAGGTGTTCTAATTAGATTTTTCTGTATAGATTTTCCCCGGCGATTCGGAGCTCACCATGTATGATGAACCCTTCCCGAGAAAGAACGAGGGGCTTGGCTCGCATGAGCCACAGACGAAGCTCGAGTTCGTGGAGAGGTTGCGCGCTTTAGTCGCTTCTTGGCCAGGCTTCCCGTCGGACTTGGGACAGCCCCTTCTACCATCGGCCTCGGTGACACGTGTCTGGGCTGTGGAGAAGAAGGTTGTGTTATTCTATGTACAGTCATTCTTTGACTATTTCGGTCGTCCGCCCATCGTTCCTCGCCATATCCCCAACAATGCCCGCACTATCTACGGTTTGGACAACCGCATAATCCTGTCGTCGTCTTCCGCCCTTCCCCCACCAGCGTAATTACATGGACCTGTATCACTCGTAGTTCCAGTAATTCTAGTCCGTCTTACTTTTCACCTGCCACCTCTCCCTCGTGTTGCGTATCAAAAGGTCAGATTCTCTCTACTGTCGCAAACTGACCATTGGCGTGCTTGTGGCAATTTGGTGTTGCCTATCAGCAGACCAGGACTCGGTGTCCTGGCCACTGTCCTGCAATTCGGTGTTGCAGTATCGTTGTCTCCCACTGGCTTTCCTAGGTAACATTTTGAGTTTATTGACGAGTTTCCAGATGTCTTTTCATCGGCCGAAGCATACTACGAGGCAGGGTACTTCCACACCGGCGATCCCTGACTCGCTTTCCTCCGCTGGTCACCTTGTTGACCATCAAAGTGTTGACCCCCCGTGCCATGCTCCTGGCACCGCCAACCTTTACCTTCCTGTTGAGCGGCTGCTCACCTTACCTGGACGTCGCACTTTCACGCAGCCACCCCGTGACGCCTCTGGCTTCCGCGCCTTCTCAGCCTCTGCTGGGAGTAGTATTCCCCCACCCAAAACTTTCATGTATCCCGAACATGAGCCGCCTTCGGATTCTCTAACGGACCACTTACATGTCAGCGAAGACTTATGCTCCTCGCCATCTCGGAACAGTCGGAAGAAGATGAGGCAGTGGCAGCGGTGGTCATCTACTACCATCCCTTCACTGATCGAGCCTTACCTTGTGTATCGGTGACTGTCCAGAAACTTTCGGGATGTTGTCGACTATGAGCTGCCTCAATGCAACTGTCAGTCGTCTCGACGGTTGAAGGTACTCTGCATTCAATTTAATGGTAAGGTTCACTTGTATATGTCTCTTTCGTTACTCAGCTTCGTGTCAGGCTCGAAAACTGTTGACCTCATGGTGTGTCCGTGTGTACCCGCTGCTGTACAACTTCTTTGGATGGGCTTCTTTCCTTGTGCACCGTTGGGGCCCACCCTTGCCGTTAGCCTTCCAGTTCTCAGCCTGGTCAGGCAGCTCTTCATGCGCACGCCTCCAAACATTTCAGCATGGAGTGAGTCCCTTGAGGCATACCTTGGTGGCATGGGCTACGAGGTGGATACAAAGGTACTACATGTTGCCTGTATATTATACTACGACCATACATTTTTATTTTTGTCTGTTCGTTGCTGCCCCATCACCTGTCTGTCCATCCCTGTCTGAGTTTCATGTGGCCCATGCATCCCTTCCGAAGGTGGGCTGGACCATGAAGGCCTTGTACTTTGTTTACAGTGTGACTGATGCACTGCAATGTGTCAATGTTGTCTACATTGAAGTTTTAAGTTCATTGTTCTGCTATTGTGATGTGTACCGAGGATCCTTGCTGACATGTTCTACAGGGGGGTATACGACGGAGGTTTAGTAATGCATACCACTGGTATTGCATACTTGAAATTTCCCTTGAAGAGTACATTCAGCAATGCTTGCAGGGTTCAGCACCTTCACCATCAGGTCTCTGCCCTGGACCATCATTGTTTCAGGACCCTTCAGTCTCCAGTTCAAAGAAGTGGCCCTCAGAATACCTCCGAAAGCGTTGTCCATTATGCTTTGGTGGTCACAACTGGCAGAGCAATAAGTATGTCATTTGATGAATATGAGGTAGTCAACTGCTGATTGTGCCTTTTGCTAGCTCTTCTAATATTGATGCAATTGTCTGCATTGATGCCTGTTTCACTCAGAAAAGGAGAAGTGGCCTACAGGATGACCCAGTGAACCCTACTGCTACTGTTTTCCTCTCTCAAGAGGAAATTGATTCTATGGAAAGTGAGGTTGACAGTTTGAGAAAGAAAAAACCTTCTGTGCAAAGGAGAAGTGGCTATGTTTCTAAGAGGCATCATAAGGATGAAGAGGATGGATTTGAGCAGGGAATGAGGATACCAACATCAGTGCTCCAGAATTGTAATGAGTCATTTACTGCAGCTGATGAGAAACGTCAGAAAGTGAGGTTTACTCATGCATAGCTCTACTCTTCTGATGGGAGTGCAGGCTAGTACCCAATTCTTTTCAGATACTGGAGTCATGGCCTTACTCTGCCGTCATGATCGTGTTATTCACCTTGCAAACATGACTTCTGCTGGGGAAAAGCAACATTATGCTCTTGCCCTCATCAAATCACTTTTTAGCCACCTGCCTGATAATTTCCATATTGGCTTATTATATGACATAGGGTGTCAACTTGAACAGAGCTGCAGGAAGTGGGGCTTTCTTAAACCATTTCTGCCTCGAATTTCATTTGCCATCTCTGTCTTTCATGCTTTTGGTCATCAATGGCCATGCCAGCTTGTCTATCACCCACGGAAACGGGAGGGATTTGGACTTTCTGATGGAGAGGGCTGTGAACGCTTCTGGAGCTCAATCAAGGCACTGATACCATCTCTCCGGGTGTCTGGGGTATGTGTATATCTGTATCATATGGACTGCATGATGATATTTTAATCAGTTTCATCAATGCCTCTTTGTTATTGATTTCCAGGTACACTATCTTGATTCAAAGAGTCTCACTGGTCTTGGCCAGTGGCTTTTGCGGCGGTGGAATCATTGTCAAACCAAGAAGGCTTCTGCAATCAAAGGCCTAAGGAAATGTGGAGTTGATACCCTGACACTTCAAGCTGAATGGGTTGCTCAGGTTGCTGTGCAGACCAAGGCAACCCCTCGTAAGCTGATTACTGATAATCATTATCTCCTGCTCACTGTAAAGTAGGTCACTCTGCAAAAGCTACAGAGAACATCATATTACAGATTATGGCAACTCAGAAGTCACTGGAAAATTATGAAACCAGACTAGAAGAACTGGAGAAAGATCTTCTCCATGGTGCCTCTGACATGACAAGCTTAAACATACAATTAGCAGAGTGTCATCAAAGGGTTAGGAGTTTCAAACAAGCCTTACAGAAGCAAAAAGCAACCCTTGGAGTAAATGGACTTGCAGATCTTGCTACACTTCAGAGTAACTCTTACCTGCAAGTGAGTCAGATGTCACTTTCTCTTCTATTGGAGATTATTAATGTCTTAGCTTCGCATGCATGCATTGGCAATTAAGACACGAATCCGAGATCGTCTTCGTCAAAGAAAGTTTGAGCTGGAAAGACTGGAACGCTCATATTGTCAAACTGTCAGTGGTAAGGGGTCATTTATAACCAATAACATATTTTGGTTTGACTCCCTTACAAAGAACAAAGACTTCAGAACCACACAGAAACATCTGTCAAACAACGTGAACCAGGAATTGTCAAACTGTCCACTAACTACAACAACATGTGTTTGCAGATGGCAGCTTTGATACACCAGGGAAAAGCCCCTCAAGGGTCAATTGCACCAGTCCTGATTCCAAGGGATGCCTTATTCAAATTGGATGTGGATGATGATATTTGGCAGGATGCTGGACTTGAGGATGACACTGGTAGATTGCCACCAGCTTGGTTGGCTGATGAAAAGGTGCAATCAGGGATCAGATCTCTGCTGGAGCTGAGGCGTTGTGAGGAAGAAGAAAGGCGCTTATTACATGAAAGAAGAACATTGATGGAGTGGTTTTCAGAAGAGTGGAGTCGTCTGAAAAGAGCAAGAGAGGGTTCAAGTGAGACAACTGTCAACAGGAAATTCTATGACTAATATTAAATGCAGGTGATGATCTTGCATATGAACTTGACTGTCATGCTTCTGCATTGGCAAGTCTGTGCTTATGGTGGCAGAAAGCATTGAGGGAATTTCCTAGTCTTCCTGATGAGAACTGGGGGGCAACTAATGAAGAATTGAACAGAAAAATGCTTGTTTCTCATCTGTTGGCCACCAGTGGTGATGAAGAAGAGAGCTTAGATGACTTGGCATTTGAAGATGAAGAAGGGCTTAAAGTGCTGGATGATGAGTTGTTATGTGTGGCAGAGGAATTTGCTCTTGCAGATGAATATCACCAACAGTTCAGTGACATGGCATCAACTGATTTGGTTTGGGATGATGAATGGGAGTTTGATGTATTAGATATGGATCCCCAATCATCTCCAAGCAAAAGACACTGTAGATAATGAGATACATTCAATCAGTCAATTCTGTAGATCTTTTCTGAGTGATGAAGTTTTATCTATACAGTATTGTTGTGCCTCACAAGTAGTTATGGGAGAGCCCACCTGGCATAAGAGAGATTTGGGATGGAACACCATAGCCTGGGAGGCTTCCATGGCACGTCTTACTTTCCCTTAAAGAGGTGAATGAGATAGGCTCTTAATCTGTTTTGGGACATCCCATGTACCCTTGGGTGGGTCAGTGGGATGTCCCATCATAGCCTCTTAGGCTGGCATGGGCAGTCCCATGTGCCCTTGGGTGGGTCAGTGGGATGTCCCATCATAGCCTCTTAGGCTGTCATGGACATTCCCATGTGCCCTTAGGTGGGTCGGTGGGATGTCCCATCATGGCCCTTGGGCTGTCATGGGACATCCCATATGCCTCTGGGTGGGTCAGTGGGATGTCCCATCATAGCCTCTTAGGCAGTCATGGGCAATCCCATGTGCCCTTAGGTGGGTCAGTGGGATGTCCCATCATAGCCTGGGAGGCTGCCATGAGACATCCTGTTTCCCTCAAGGAGGTGGATCATGGCTATTCATAGCCTCAGAGGCTTTCATGGGATGTCTCCCAACCATGTCAGCATGCCATCATGCAGAGCCTTGAATGTTCAATTCTATCATCACATTTCCCCTTGATGTAATGAGTGGTATATATGCAAATTTTCAGTCCACACACTACTCCACTAAAATACAATAGTGTGAATCAATCAGTGGTAATGAATTCTACATCCAACCATAGCCTTCTTGTCCATAAACACCCAGAAGAGAAGTTGAGCATACCTCATTCTACCAATTTTCATGTGAAGTTTTGGTCTGTAATAAAACCAATTGGGATGTGAGGGATTACATGTTTTTGGCTTCCCAGTGATTATTGTGGAAGGCAGATGCATATTAAGGAGGTGTTACCATAGTAGGTATATTCTCCTGAGGAGCAAGAATTTTATTATAGGTATGGCTGCACTTTGGGGTTGGGGACCCCAGACACCTAAGGCATGCATGGGACATCCCAGGTCATTTATTTAGACATATCTCCCAGGGCAGGGAATATGGGAAATCCCACCCATCCCATGCCCTAGAATTATGCTTTCCCAAGGGACATCAGCAGATGTCCCTGGGATGACCTTGGTCTAAGGGGCATTTAGCTTGAATGTTTTGGAGAAACTATTCAGCCAAAATGCCTACAAAAAAGGGTTACCTGAAGTGTCTGTCTCGTAGTACCGAGACAGGCAGTCGGCAACCTTGTTCTCCGACCCCTTGACATATATGATCTCAGTGTCGAAGCGTGATAGATAGTCCATCCAGCACATCTGGTGACTGGATAGGCATTGCTGCATGTGAAGGAATTGGAGGGCTTTGTGGTCCATGATAACCTTGAAGTGGAATCCCAAAAGCTTGTCCTCCCACTTCAGTAGCACCTCGAGTATGGCGAGGGTTTCCCTCTCGAACATCCGATAGTTGTGCTGGGCATCTGTGAGCTTTTTCGACATAAATCCCGCCGGTCGGCATCCTTGCCAGGTTGGTCCTTGGCCATATAGCGCCCCTATGCTGTATAGAGACGCGTCGCAGATGAGCCAGATTGGCTCATCTGACCTTGGGTCTATTGGTCGTAGGATTGGGTACTTGCAGGCAAGGTCCTTGATCGCCTGGAAGCACCTGTTGTGAATTTCATGCCAGAGGAAGGGGTGACCGTTCCTCTGGATTCCTGTCAGAGGTGTTGTGTATGTGGACACATCTGGCATGAATGGTGCCAGATATTCAACCAGGCCCACGAACTGTTGTATCTTGTTCAGGTTCATGGGCTTCCTCCAATTGCAGATGCGGGCCATCTTGTCCTCATCCACATGGACTCCTCTGTCATCGATTACGTGGCTGAGGCAATCTAGCTTCTTGGCGAATAGGTCGACCTTATCCCTCTCAAGATAGAAGTCGGCCTTCACGAGCACGTCAAGCACGAGGGACACATGTTCCACATGTTCCTCTATTGTATCGCTGTACACGAATGCGTCGTCTAAGTATGCGTGTACTATCCTAGCTATATATTCCTGCAATGTCACTGTTATTAGCTGCTGGAAGGTGGCTGGTGTGTTGCAGTCTCCTTGCTGCATGACATGACTCAGGAAGGTGCCAAAGACAGTCGAGAATGCTGTCTTCGGGACGTCGTTGGGATCGATTCTGACTTGTTCGTATGCATTCAACAAGTCGATTTTTGAGCGATACTTCGCTTGCGCAATGTCCATCCAAATCTGGTCTTGGTCAGGGAATGGGGTAACATCCTTGACCGTTGAAGGATTCAATATAAATGGGCTAGGGGGGATCTAATAGGCTAGCTAGTAGTCTTGGGACTCTGCCTGGGGAAGAGGACTGTAGAGAAATGAAACTAGAAAAGAAACTGAGAACACTTAGCTGAAACTGACTGAAAACTCTCAACCACACCACCCTAGGACTCCCCTAGGGATGCCCTGACCTCACTCTCAAGGACAGTAGCAACAAGAAGCTGCCACAGGCTGGTCTCACCAGCCTGTGCTCTCCAGCTTCTATGGTAGTGATTGTTCTGTAACTAATACAAACTCGAGTCGAAGTCCCAACTTTGCTTACTAAGCAGCCACTCGCCTCGCACCTAAGTCCCAATCTCAATTACAAAACGGGGATCTAGCCCCTTAGAAAAACAAAACAACCCTCAACCACTCCATACCTAGTCCATACCCTGGTAGGGAGCTAGCCTTCCCTACACCGTGTTGTTGTTGCGCTTCCAACAGTCAACAACCGTTCTGATCTTCCCATTCTTCTTCGGGATGCAGAGCATTGGTGCCACTTGCAACACACTTGCTCTCTCCCACCATCCAGCCTTCATGTATAGTTGGATTTTTTCTGCCAGCTGAGGTTTCAGCGAGTCTGGGCAGCGTGGCAAATGGTAGGTGTAACACATACCCTTGTCAATCAAGGGTATGCAGTGATTTACTTCTCGGAGTGGTGGCATTTTTGGCACCACTCCCTTCATATGGTGTTCATACTTTTTATAGAGTCCTTCCCTCAGACGGGGGATATCCTTGTCTGAGTATTTTTGTGGCTTCATGTGTGCAAGCATGGCTTGCCTTTTGCTTTCGATTACTGACATTGGTGACTCAATACTCCGTTGAGTCGTTGTGGGGCCTGGATGGTTCCTCGTCAGTGTGGCCCCACCCGCCAGTCATGTGCTCTTTGGTGTCGAGGACGGCGCATCCCTGCGTCGTCCCCTCTCTCATGGTCGATTTTCCACAGAACTGGACAGATCCAGTTCTGTGTGTGCAGGAACTGATATTCCCCCAACCTCTATTGTATTCATATCAAACTTCAATCACACGCCGTGTGTCACATCCGTGACACGTGACTACCGTCCGGGTCGAACTCCGGATATTGTTAGCTAAGTTCTAGGTCCTCGGTACTCCGTTCCGTGACGGCACTCCGTCCTATTCTTGTCTTTGCTTTTTGTTCCGTTTATGGCTTCTATGATTAGTAATAGTTTCCCTCACTTCGGTTTCAGTTACCGTTCTAGCCTTTGATGACTAATCGCCCCACTTTCCGGTTGACCGGTGACTACCGGCTTAGCTTACTAATACCTTACTAATATCCTCAGTCATCCGCATTGCTCTCCGGTAGTCCGCTTGTTCCAGACATTGCCTTCGAACGTTCTCTGTAGTATAAAAGTCCTGTACATACTTCGTTATACCTCAGTTCGAATATCGAATAAGATACTCTTCGATCTCACTCGATTCCAGTAACCTCCTGGATAGATCCGACCCCCAGAACTCTGCAAGTCTAGTATACAAGATTGTGTGCTAAACTCCGACATTCCGGACTTTCGACCTAACCTCGCCCCCTGACCTCGGACCCCCTCGGAGACCGTAGAGAATCGGTCTTGACAGTATATTCGAACTCATACTTGCACGAGTTCACCCACTCATATCCACATGACCATGACCACTCGACTTCGCTCTCGTTCCCTCGCAGCGGAAGCTTCGGAGCAGGCCGCTGTAAGTGACCTTCATCAGTCAAGCGCTCGTATCGCGCTGGCTAGCAACCGATGGCCTCCACTGTCCGTCAGTCAATTCCGAAGTTTCTCCGCCAGAGGAACTCCTTCCCCAGTTACCCCTAGAGCTGGTTCGTCCAGCAGATGTTCTGCCACCACTATCCATCAAACCCCGGACTTTCCCGGAGGAGACGAACCCGATGGTAATAATCCCGGAGGTGATGACCCCGGCGATGATGACCCTCATAACAACGATGAAGACGACGAAGACGACAACGACCCTTTCGTCAATGCACCAGAAGACTTAGACCCCCAGCTGGCAGTCTTACAGAATCTGGCGACAGCTGTCGATCGTCTATCACGCTCCACTCGACGCCCTGACGATACATCGTCTTCTAGGGCCAAAGTCCGAGAACCCGATACATTTGATGGCACTGAACCACGTAAACTCCGGACCTTCTTGGTTCAATGTGAACTGTGTTTCCAAGATCGTCCCAGAGCCTTCCGCCAAGATAGAAACAAGGTCACGTTCGCTCAGTCGTACCTCAAGGGCATGGCCCTTGAATGGTTCGAGCCTGACCTCCTAAACACCGGAGATCCGGCTGACCGTCCCCTCTGGATGGACAGTTGGTTGGATTTCGTAGCGGAGCTCCAGACCACCTTTGGACCTCACGACCCCGTTGCTGACGCCGAACACCAACTAGACCACCTCCACATGAAAGAAACCCATCGCGTCAATCGCTATGTGGTGGACTTCAATCGCCTAGCCTCCCAAGTCCGAGGCTATGGAGATGGTGCCCTTCGTCACTTGTTTTACTCCGGACTCCCGGATCGTATTAAGGACGAAATCAGTAGGGTCGGCAAGCCAAATACGTTGTATGGACTACGCGCACTAGCCCAGGAGATTGATGCGCGCTATTGGGAACGCAAGGACGAGGTCTCCCGTCAGACCAAGTCTTCTGGAGGAAGTTCCAGCAACAACACCGGTAAAGGAAACTCCAGTAAAGGAGACAAGCAGAAATCCGGTGGAAATACTCCAGCTAGTACCAACACCCCCACTCCGTCTACCTCGACTCCTAAACCTCAGAATCAGCAGTCTTCCGGACAACCATCTGGCCTTTCCAACAAACTCGGAAAAGATGGAAAGTTAACTCCAGCCGAAAGGAAGAGGCGTTTCGACCAGAACCTTTGTATGTTCTGCGGAAACGCTGGACATAAGGCTAAGGAGTGTCCCAGGTCGACTTCGTGAGCAGCTAAAGTCCGTGTAGCTACGGCAACCGAGTCGGAAGCCAAACCGACTGTCTCTGTTGAGGCAAAAAAATAGAGCGCAGCTCTCAGAACTCCGCACAGCCTGGGAGTTGCATTGACACCGACTGTGCACCTATGGAGGCACGCCTCAATGCATCCGCTCTTTCGAACCCAAGATCCCTAAAGCCTTTCGTATCCCTTGACTCCTATGATACTCCGAGATTTCCAGCCCTAATAGACTCAGGTTCTACCCATTGTTTCATAGACTCGGACTTTGTCAATAAACACGATCTTTCCACGTATGATGTTCCGCCTCTCACTCTTCGTCTGTTCGACGGTACGACTACGACTTCAATCACTAAAGCCTCCAACCTCGTCACCCGCTTTCCTTCTGGAGATGTCACCGAAATAACCTGCTATGTAACTCCGTTGGATTCGGAGTGCAAGATAGTACTTGGGCATAACTGGCTCACCCGCTACAATCCGTCGATTGACTGGGTATTGAGCAGTATTAAATTCCGAGACCTTGCACCTCGTTTGCCAGCACCGACGTCACCCTCTGACATGGAATCTTCTTCAAGAAACTCCGAAGAGTCCCTTCCGGACTCTCCACCTACACCATCCACACCCCTTGATTCGGTTGACTACTCTACTCCACCCGGCCTTCGAGCACCACACATCTCTCTAATCAACGCAGCGGCTTATGTCCGTGCCTGTAAGTTAGATGGCTCAATTCAGTTCTCCCTCTAAGTTCATCCACAAGACTCCCCTAAACTCCGGGCTGCCTCTGTGCAGGACACACCGGACTTATCATCGGTTCCATCGGACTATCACGACTTCGCTGACGTGTTTAGTAAAGCCAAGGCTTCTACCCTTGCGCCTCACCGGGAATTCGATCTGAAGATAGAACTAGAGGAAGGAACTACTCCACCGCTGGGAACCCTCTACTCCCTTTCACCGGTCGAGCTGTCTGCTCTCCGGACTTTCATCGACGAAAATCTTACTACTGGCTTTATCCGCCCCACATCTTCCTCCCATGCCGCACCTGTCCTTTTTGTCAAAAAGAAGGATGGCTCACTCCGACTCTGCGTTGACTTCAGGGGTCTCAATAAAATCACGAAGAAGGATCGCTACCCACTCCCACTTATCTCGGACTTACTCGACTCCCCTAGCCGTGCTAAAGTCTATACTAAAATCGACCTGCGCCATGCTTATCATCTAGTGCGCATTGCCGATGGAGATGAATGGAAAACGGCTTTCCGGACTCGTTATGGATCCTATGAGTGGCTTGTGATGCCATTTGGACTTACCAATGCCCCTGCAGCATTTCAATGCTTCGTCAACTCCATCTTTGCGGACCTATTGGATGTATGTGTCGTCGTCTACCTGGATGACATTCTAATCTACTCCGACGATATAAAAAACCACAAAAAACATGTTCGCGAGGTTCTTTGCAGACTCCGGGAGCACAGTCTCTATGCCAAACCAGAGAAGTGCGAGTTTCACTCCGAGTCCGTCGAGTACCTCGGATTCTTCTTATCTCCCGACGGTTTAACAATGTCCGAGGACAAGGTTAAGGCCATCCGAGACTGGCCTGAACCTCGTAAAGTAAAGGACATTCAGTCCTTCCTTGGCTTTGCCAACTTTTACCGTCGATTTATCAGTAACTACTCGGATATAGTGGTGCCCCTTACTCGTCTTACACGAAAGAATGCCCCTTGGGACTTCTCCGAAGTTTGTCGGACCTCTTTCAATCGCCTCAAGGAAGCTTTCTCCACAGCCCCTATCCTTACCCACTTCCAACCCGGAGTTCCAATCACGGTCGAAACTGATGCTTCAGACTACGCAGTAGCTGGCATCTTGTCCATCACATGCCCAGACGGAGAGATCCGTCCAGTGGCTTTCTATTCACGGACTCTGACCGCTCCGGAGTTAAACTATGATACCCATGACAAGGAGCTGTTGGCAATTCATGAAGCTTTCCGGACTTGGCGTCACTACCTTGAAGGACCTGCATTCCCAGTGGACGTTGTCACGGACCACAAGAATCTCGAGTATTTTTCCACTTCCAAGGTCTTGACCAGGCGTCAAGCACGCTGGTCCGAGTACCTCTCCCAGTTCAATATGATCATTCGTTTCCGCCCTGGGAAACTCGGAGCTAAGCCTGACTCCCTGACTAGACGATGGGACGTCTACCCCAAAGAGGGGGATAAGGACTTCGCCCGAGCTAATCCACAGAATCTCCGCCCTGTTTTCACCTCCGAACAACTCTCGAATTCGCTAAGAGCCACATATCTTGAAACTCCAGTACTACGCGCCAGCATGATCATGGATGTTGAACAACTCCATGCTGACATCAAGTCCGCCCTACAGTCGGACACTGTTAGTAAACTCCACCTCACAGACCGTTCCAATCCTCGCTGGCAAGTCGATGATGACGGACTACTACGTCTGGATGGTCGCATATACGTTCCGGATATCAATGATCTACGTCTACGAGTACTCCGGTATAAACACGACCACCCTCTGGCTGGTCACTTCGGACAAAACCGCACACTCGAGCTCGTCCGTCGCGAATACACCTGGCCAAGTGTCCGTACCTTCATCAAAGACTACGTCAAATCCTGCACAGCTTGCGCACGAGCTAAGACTCCGAGACACAGACCGTACGGTATGTTAAAACAGTTACCAGTTCCGGAAAGACCGTGGAATTCTATATCCATGGACTTCATTGAACAACTACCAAACTCCGGAACCTATACTTCCATACTGGTTGTAGTGGATCGTCTCTCCAAGCAAGCTATATTCATCCCCACCGACGATACCATCACTTCCCCACAGCTGGCACAACTCTTTCTGCTCCATGTGTTCTCCAAGCACGGAGTACCATCCCATGTAACCTCGGATCGAGGCACGGAGTTTGTGTCACATTTCTTCCGATCCCTAGGCAAGGCATTAGACATGAAGCTCCACTTCACATCAGGATATCATCCTGAAGGCGACGGTCAAACAGAACGGACTAACCAGACACTAGAGCAGTACCTCCGGGTATATTGCAACTACCAACAAGACAACTGGTCCGAACTGCTACCACTCGCGGAGTTTTCATACAATAACGCTCCGAGTGCCACTACTGGAGTTTCTCCCTTCTTTGCCAACAAGGGATATCACCCCAATATAACCATTCATCCGGAGCGAGATCTCACGTCTTCTAGAGCAAGGGACTATACAGTGGACTTAGATTCGCTGCATGCATACTTGCGTGAAGAAATGGCAGAAGCCCAAAGGAGATACCAAGGTCCAGCTGATGCTAGGAGATCCCCACCACCGGACTTTAACATCGGAGATTTGGTCTATGTCAAGGCCAAGTACTTCAGATCTACCAGACCATCCAAGAAACTCTCGGAAAAGAACTTAGGCCCGTATCCCATTATCGCACGTGTTGGTTCCCTATCGTTTACAATCCGTCTACCCGACTCTATGAAGTCCGTACACCCAGTCTTTCATGTTTCCCAACTGGAGTTAGCAACTCCGAACGTCATTCCTAATCGCATCCAGTCACCACCCCCACCTGTCGAAGTCGACGGAGAACCCGAGTATGAAATCGAACAAATCTTAGATTCCAAGTTGGACCGTCGTAGGCGTCAATGTCCGTTGTTATACTTGGTCAAATGGGCAGGCTACGAAGGCACGGACGAGGAAACGTCCTGGCTGGTAGCTACAGAACTAGAACATGCCGTCGACCTCATCACGGACTTTCACAACGCTTACCCAGAAAAACCCGGCCCATTGGAATCTGTCACTCGGTCTTCTTAAAACTTCACACTATCCGTTCACACATACAAACTCCGTCATAAAAAGAAAAAAACAAATATATTCGGATGGGGGGGGAAAAGACATGCAAAAAACGAAAATACACATGACAAAATGATACTAGACCTCCTCGGCGTTTTGAGCCCGGCTCACCAAGACCGTCGTCGCGGTCTTCAGAGCCTCGAACGACTCCTCCAAAACTCCTGACAGATCCCGGACGTCCCCAGCCAGAGTCTCAATGGCGGTGTTATTCTTCTGCAACAGTTTCACGACCTCCCCTAGTCTCCTATCGAGCACCTCGGCCACGGAGTCCTTACGAGGCGGCAACGTCCTCAGAACCCGAGGACGACTCACCATCTCGACATCCGGGGTGTCCTCCATCTCCTCGTCATCTCCATCGTCCACGTCTACGATCACCTCTGTTGATGCCTTCGATTTTCGGTGTCGTTTCCGTTTCTCTCCACCACGGGGGGACGTTACTTCTACCGCCCTTTTCTCCGTATCCGTCGTCCGAGTAGTCAAGTCGCACTTAGCTTTTAATTTCTGACACCGGACACACGATTTGCTGCGTCCAGTCCCGGGTTTACACTCCTCGCCGGCTTTGACGCACATACTGCACCCGTTAGGCCTTTCGACGGCCTTGCCAGTCAAAGCCGGGACCTGCTAGGATTTTTTGAAGTGTCAATACAAATTTTCGTGCGATGTTTTGTGCTACTCACCGAGGACCCCCCTGCCTGTTGTGCTCGTCTCGCCTCTTCTTCGAGCCGTTTCCGCTCGGCCTCCAACTCCCTAACTCTTTTCGCCTCGGCCTCCTGCTCTTTACGGACCCTCTCGGCCTCTTCGGCTATCCTCCGTTCTTCGGCCTCGAGCTCTCTTTGGAGAGCAAGACGTTGGCGGTGTTGTCTTTCGTCAAACTTTGCCATTTTTACCGTTATACTATCCCCCGGTTTGTCTTCTAGCTCATCCGGAAGAGCTGTCTCCCACGGCACGATCGTTTGCGGACGAATGGCTGAAGACGACATAGTGGATGGATAATGATGGGTTGGACTTAGAGAGATTTCTGTTGAGTCTTCACTCCGTGAAATTTTTCAAACCCAGACAATACGGACTTCGAAAACTCCATGCGTACGATAATCGGTTCAATGCCTCGAGGGCTCAGCCCTAAGAGGGGGATACTGTCACATCCGTGACACGTGACTACCGTCCGGGTCGAACTCCGGATATTGTTAGCTAAGTTCTAGGTCCTCGGTACTCCATTCCGTGACGGCACTCCGTCCTATTCTTGTCTTTGCTTTTTGTTCCGTTTATGGCTTCTATGATTAGTAATAGTTTCCCTCACTTCGGTTTCAGTTACCGTTCTAGCCTTTGATGACTAATCGCCCCACTTTCCGGTTGACCGGTGACTACCGGCTTAGCTTACTAATACCTTACTAATATCCTCAGTCATCCGCATTGCTCTCCGGTAGTCCGCTTGTTCCAGACATTGCCTTCGAACGTTCTCTGTAGTATAAAAGTCCTGTACATACTTCGTTATACAGTGGCTCAAACAATTGTCCCAATGTTTGTGGGATTTTCACTAATTACAGTGTAGGCAGTGCAATATGATGATCTAGTTCAGGGGGTTGGTGGATGAATTGAAGTACTTAGTCATGGCTTTCTGAGGAGTGCTATTACATAATATTTGGATAAAAATAGGTGACAGAATAACTGAATGAAAGTGCCACCTCATTGGGACAATTGTTTGACTTTCAGCTTGGAAGGTGGAATCTAAGCCAAATGAAAGGGTATTTGTAGTTGTTTGGTTCTACAAACAAACCAGAGCATATCACATGATATAACAGGTGATTGGTCAGCATGTAAACAATGCCAAACACTGAATTTGTACCATGAAGCCTCCCTTTGTTACCACAACTCAAGAAGTCACCACTCTGGCTCACCAAGGTTAGTCTTTCAGGGAAATATCAGCAAATATTGGTGTCTACTACAGTACCACTAGTATGATGCACAATCATGTTCATCAGTCATATCAAAAAGCAGCTGGAAGTCATTGCTGTGTTGTTTTCCTCAACAATGCCTGATGAGCCTTTCAACTAATCAGTGCTGGGACAGCTGAAGATGTCATCAACATTGAAATAACACTTCAGTGTATGAAGAACAAGCCAATGCCCTCACAACTAGGGTAATTTCACCAATGGGAAGCTTACCTGAAGGTTGGAATGAAGCAAAACCTTCCTCTGCAAGTTGAGGGCCATGACAGGGATGGCTAGATTGTGCTCTGAACCAAACCATTAATGAATGGGAAGTGGTTATTTAGTCACAATTGACCAAAGGAAATATATTGGGGCAGATGGATGGAAGTTATCTGCACTCTACCAGCTTAGTTGGCTATCTATCCCATGACTCCTGGAATGTGCAGCAGGAGTTTGGTTCATTCCAGCCTTCAAGTAAATTTTCCATTGGTGTAAATACCCTAGTCATGAGGGTAATGATCAGTTCTTCATACACTGAAGTGTTATTTCAATGTTGATGACATCTTCAGCTGTCCCAGCACTGATTAGTTGAAAGGCTCATCAGGCATTGTTGAGGAAAACAACACAGCAATGACTTCCAGCTGCTTTTTGATATGACTGATGAACATGATTGTGCATCATACTAGTGGTACTGTAGTAGACACCAATATTTGCTGATATTTCCCTGAAAGACTAACCTTGGTGAGCCAGAGTGGTGACTTCTTGAGTTGTGGTAACAAAGGGAGGCTTCATGGTACAAATTCAGTGTTTGGCATTGTTTACATGCTGACCAATCACCTGTTATATCATGTGATATGCTCTGGTTTGTTTGTAGAACCAAACAACTACAAATACCCTTTCATTTGGCTTAGATTCCACCTTCCAAGCTGAAAGTCAAACAATTGTCCCAATGAGGTGGCACTTTCATTCAGTTATTCTGTCACCTATTTTTATCCAAATATTATGTAATAGCACTCCTCAGAAAGCCATGACTAAGTACTTCAATTCATCCACCAACCCCCTGAACTAGATCATCATATTGCACTGCCTACACTGTAATTAGTGAAAATCCCACAAACATTGGGACAATTGTTTGAGCCACTGTACCTCAGTTCGAATATCGAATAAGATACTCTTCAATCTCACTCGATTCCAGTAACCTCCTGGATAGATCCGACCCCCAGAACTCTGCAAGTCTAGTATACAAGATTGTGTACTAAACTCCGACATTCCAGACTTTCGACCTAACCTCGCCCCCTGACCTCGGACCCCCTCGGAGACCGTAGAGAATCGGTCTTGACACCGTGTGATTGGAGGAAGGGGATTCCAAGTATGCAGTCGTATCGATCGATATTTGCGACATCGAAGTATGTGTCACACGTGAAGGCTCCTAGACACAACTTCATCTGGGAGCCGTGCGTAATCTTGGAACAACTTCCGACACATCCTAGTTGCAATGTCAACTGGGAGGCCAGGGTGAATGTAGGTAACTTGGCTACAGTTGCGAATGCAGGGCTCACGAAATTGGTCGTGCTCCCTGTGTCTATCATGGTCAATGCTTCACAGCCGTTGACCTGGGCTTTTACTATAACATAAGCGCGTGCTTGTGGGGGGACTGTTGGTCTCAGGGTAATTGTGCTATTTGTGCACATTCTGTATCGGAATGCGCAGGTGGTTTCTTCTGTCAGACGGAGGGCCATCAATCGTCAGGTTTCGTCTGAACTAGCAGCCATTCGATCTGGGATAGCTGGGGTCTCCACATCAACATACGAACGTGGTTCCCCACCGAGGCTCTCGCATGCTCGCTGTGAGTCGACGTGGGGATCAATGGCAAAAACACCAAAAAAAACCCAACACAAAGACAATTGCCAAGTTGGTGGTTTTCCTACGCGGGCTTTGGCTCGAGGGATCTGTTAAAACAAAATGGGGGAGGGGTTCTGTGCACCTAGAGGGGGCTAGGGCAGAGGGTATGGGTGCTCCTGACGAAGGGGGAGCAGGGGAAGACTGAAAATGCGAAGAGAATAGGCTGCTCTGAGCCTAGAAGCGATGTAAGATGATGAAGATAACAGTAAGTAGACCCTTAATGGAGCCTCAAATACTGCAGGAATAGAGATGATGATGAGGGGCTTAAAAGCGACGATGATTGGGCCTAATAATGATGATGATGAGTGAGCAGGTGGGTCTTTACACAGGGGACTGCTTGCTATGCAGGGGACTTGGTAGCTGCTTGATTGCTGTCGACGTATTGGTACTTTATATACAAAAAGGTAGCGTAGCCTGCAGTAAATATGGAGCAACACTTTGTAAGTGATCTGTAAGCGATTGGTGAGGGGATTGGTAAAGGATTGGTAAGGCTTTGCAAGGACGAGTAAGGACAGTAAGCAATTGGTAAGTAAAACCAGTAAGCATGACGAAGATTATCACTAATCAATTTGAAAACAGAATGAGTCATCAAGGAACGGATGAATAATGCAAAAAGGGGAATGAGTAAGCGCACTGGTCACTGCTGATTAAGGGATATGACTGCAAGTGAGTCATAGTGACTCCTAGATCTAAGATCTAGATGCATTATGGTAACTTGCTGCATGTCCAAACAAAGAACAGTGGGGGTTTCTGCCAGGGGCCAATTTTGGGGGTCTCCAGGGTAGTCAGGGCATAGGATTTCGCAACTTTTCCCCCTTTCCTCCTCTCTGTAAAGCGACCTGCATTAGCTGCAGCTAGTGTTCTGGAGGGTTTGAGGAGGAGGAAGGGCCATCTTCTCCCATAAGAGCAGGGAGAAGTGTCTCAAATTCATCATGAATGTGATCAGATAGACTGGATGACAGTAATTGGTATTGAACCTGTCGCAATTTTGGAAGAATGAAGGATGGGATTGAGAGGTAGACGTTGCAGGGCACAGGGATGAAGGATCCATATGCTTCTTCGACTGGAGAAACTGACACAACCACATATGATTTTTCAAGCCTGATAACAGACCTGAGACGACCAAAGAAAGTCCTCCTCGATGTCAGACTGACAAGGAGAACTCGCTGTCCCAAAGCGATAGGATGGGAGGTCATGGACGAGGGAGGGATGAACCAGGAGGCTTCAGGGCGAATGCTAGTGGGGATTCCTGGCAAGTACTCGTAGTTATTCTCCCTAGCAAAGGGGATGAGTGAAGAGATCGTCGAAGAGGTGGCCATTACAATAAAAAGTGGCGAAATGGGCGTTTGTTGGCAGAAATGATGCAGAAAATCGTGGAGGGCGAGGATCGTCACCAAATTTGGTAGGCAGGATGGCGTGGTCGAGAGCTTTCTGTGAGCGTGGGAATGATGTCGATATCTTTAGAAATGGCTGAGATATTCGAAAAATCGGAATGCCGTAAACTGGCGCTCGAAAACTTTTATTCGGCGCTTGAGCGGTTTCTTCCCTAATGTTAAGGGTGGTTCTTGTGCGACGGATGACTGCTAGACACCCCAGTCATTCTGTGCATTAGGGCTAGGCTTCTCCATTCTTCATCATTCAGCTTTTGGGTCCATGCTCACGTCGCCAAACACCTTTGGTGCGTGACAACGGGACACCCAGGCAACGACCCAGGTGATGACCCAGACGACGACCCAGATGACGATCCAGACGAGGATCACTGTCGAAGAAATAATCACGACAATCGTGACGATGATCGTGGGAGAAGAGGACCCCCAGCTCCTCCTCGTCAAAACCAGAGAGATGACGAGGAGGAGGAATGCGATCGCCAATACCGAGGGCGATCGCAAGGAATTCACTCACACTGAGGGCTGACCCCCAGCATGAGTGGCTACACGGAATCGCCCTAGAAAAATATCATCAGAGAATATACAAAGTGGTAGGCTGTCACATGGCTCCTGCAGGACCAGAAGTGAAAGTGATAAAGATCGCACAACCCAAATATTATAAAGGCCAAGACGACATCGACGCCTTCGATGAATGGGTCAACCAGACTTTGTGCTGGTTGAAGATATACAAGGTGACAGGCCCAGGCCGTGATGCGGACCGCATCACGTATGCTGGGACCTGTCTGGAAGGAATGGCCGTGCAATGGTTTGACCAAGAGGTTGACGGCCCAGATCGCACGATCCACGACTGGACGTTCGAAGACTTCGTATGCACCATGTTCACCTGATTCATACACGAAGTGTCTGCACAAAATGCTGCTGAACGATATGACAACACCAAGTACTCCCCTGCTAAGGGAGTACTTGCCTTCTACAACGACCTGAAGCACAGGGCATCCAGGATGGTCCAACCGCCAGATGAATACTCCATGAAGAGGAAATTTGTCAATGGACTCCCTCTGCCCATTGCAGAAGGAGTCCTCAAGTCTAGAGGTGTATCGGCAGAACATACGCTGATGGACCAAATCTTGATCGAAGTGCAAAGGATGGAGAGTGCGCTGAAGCTCATCAATAATCACACTCGAGTCCAGCAGTCTAAACAAGCTGGGACTCATCCTGCCAACTCGGACAACCGATTTGGCAATAGGCAGTACACCGATGGGGACTACAGATACACCCAGAAGGGGAATGTGTTGTACAGAAAGGCGTTGGATAATGCGCGCTTCCAGAGAGGAGAATCGTCCAAGCCGCAGGGGCGACGCATGACTGGAGCCAGTCATGAGAGAAGGAGCATGCCAGTAGGCCAGAGTCCGAGGAAGGACTCTGGCCTGCCGCACCAAAATATCAAGTGTTACTGCTGTGGGAAGGAGGGGCACTACGCCAACGAGTGCAACCAGAAAGATACCACCTCGAAGGACAGTAAGACTGGCAAGGCCAGGCTGTTTGCCGCTGAGGTGATCGAGGATGATAATGCTGACACAACCCCCGAAACCCAGGAAGCCGAAGCGCCTTCCCATAGCGAGGAAGACCAGGAGCTACATTCAGGGGAAGAAGCAGATGCCGATGACGAAGTCATCGACATCTACGGCAAGTACTACGATAGTGACGACAATGGGGAACCCATCACGTACCTTGGGTCAATGGACATGCACGATTTCGACGAGCAGATAAACTACACTCGAATGGACGTCAAGGAATCCACTGTGGAAGGCGACCCAACCGAGGAGGACGAGCCAGACGACGAAGAGGCGTCATCTGGCGAGAATGAAACCGAAGAGGTAATGGCCAATCCCTGGGGAATAGTGAACGTGATCGAGAATGAAGCCATGCTGCCTAGGGTGGATGACCATGCATGGCACTACTTGGAATGATTCAGCCTGACTCACATAGATGACTGTCAGACCTGTCGAATCCATTGAGCTCACATCATAAGAGATGAGCTCGCTGAGGTACCGTCCCTGATAGCTGCCCGAGTGGTCCCACATCAATTAAGATGAAGGTCATATGATGAAGGGTGGGATGTGCGAGAAGAGGCGGCAGGCGAGGCACTACCCCCCCACGTAGGGTATGTGCTGTCAGAAATGAACGCCACCAAGAACATAATAAATCTCGCCCTCGAACATTTGGGGGGCGTGATGGATGGAAGCTAGCCAACGGTCAGCATCGATGGGATGCACCAAACCCTGCTCAGCCTGGGATGTCTGGTAGTGAGAATGCGCCAGGCAATCCACCCTAGGGAGAACGATGCCTTGACGAGTGCACTACCCTCGTCGAGGCAGACGAGGACGGTGAGAACAGACATCGATAGGATGGGGGAACTCCTCCAGGGCATCTGGGGAGCAATGACTTGCAACAAATGGCAAATGCAGCAGGCACTGCAGGAGAGTGATCACCTTCGGGGGGACCTGTGAAGGTTGGCCGACAGGCTCTCGCGATGTCACGCACCAAAGGTGTTTGGCGACGTGAGCATGGACCCAAAAGCTGAATGATGAAGAATGGAGAAGCCTAGCCCTAATGCGCAGAATGACTGGGGTGTCTAGCAGTCATCCGTTGCACAAGAACCACCCTTAACGTTAGGGAAGAAACCGCTCAAGCGCCGAATAAAAGTTTTCGAGCGCCAGTTTACGGCATTCCGATTTTTCGAATATCTCAGCCATTTCTAAAGATATCGACATCATTCCCACGCTCACAGAAAGCTCTCGACCACGCCATCCTGCCTACCAAATTTGGTGACGATCCTCGCCCTCCACGATTTTCTGCATCATTTCTGCCAACAAACGCCCATTTCGCCACTTTTTATTGTAATGGCCACCTCTTCGACGATCTCTTCACTCATCCCCTTTGCTAGGGAGAATAACTACGAGTACTTGCCAGGAATCCCCACTAGCATTCGCCCTGAAGCCTCCTGGTTCATCCCTCCCTCGTCCATGACCTCCCATCCTATCGCTTTGGGACAGCGAGTTCTCCTTGTCAGTCTGACATCGAGGAGGACTTTCTTTGGTCGTCTCAGGTCTGTTATCAGGCTTGAAAAATCATATGTGGTTGTGTCAGTTTCTCCAGTCGAAGAAGCATATGGATCCTTCATCCCTGTGCCCTGCAACGTCTACCTCTCAATCCCATCCTTCATTCTTCCAAAATTGCGACAGGTTCAATACCAATTACTGTCATCCAGTCTATCTGATCACATTCATGATGAATTTGAGACACTTCTCCCTGCTCTTATGGGAGAAGATGGCCCTTCCTCCTCCTCAAACCCTCCAGAACACTAGCTGCAGCTAATGCAGGTCGCTTTACAGAGAGGAGGAAAGGGGGAAAAGTTGCGAAATCCTATGCCCTGACTACCCTGGAGACCCCCAAAATTGGCCCCTGGCAGAAACCCCCACTGTTCTTTGTTTGGACACGCAGCAAGTTACCATAATGCATCTAGATCTTAGATCTAGGAGTCACTATGACTCATTTGCAGTCATATCCCTTAATCAGCAGTGACCAGTGCGCTTACTCATTCCCCTTTTCGCATTATTCATCCGTTCCTTGATGACTCATTCTGTTTTCAAATTGATTAGTGATAATCTTCGTCATGCTTACTGGTTTTACTTACCAATTGCTTACTGTCCTTACTCATCCTTACAAAGCCTTACCAATCCTTTACCAATCCCCTTACCAATCGCTTACAGATCACTTACAAAGTGTTGCTCCATATTTACTGCAGGCTACGCTACCTTTTTGTATATAAAGTACCAATACGTCGACAGCAATCAAGCAGCTACCAAGTCCCCTGCATAGGAAGCAGTCCCCTGTGTAAAGACTTACCCTGCTCACTCATCATCATCATCATTAGGCCCAATCATCGTCGCTTTTAAGCCCCTCATCATCATCTCTATTCCTGCAGTATTTGAGGCTCCATTAAGGGTCTACTTACTGTTATCTTCATCATCTTACATCGCTTCTAGGCTCAGAGCAGCCTATTCTCTTCGCATTTTCAGTCTTCCCCTGCTCCCCCTTCGTCAGGAGCACCCATACCCTCTGCCCTAGCCCCCTCTAGGTGCACAGAACCCCTCCCCCATTTTGTTTTAACAGATCCCTCGAGCCAAAGCCCGCGTAGGAAAACCACCAACTTGGCAATTGTCTTTGTGTTGGGTTTTTTTTGGTGTTTTTGCCATTGATCCCCACGTCGACTCACACCGTGCCAGTTCCCCAGACGTAGGTTTCTTCTTGTTTGAGACCTCTTCCCATGTGAGGTGGGATATCGCGATCCGGCCAGTCATTAGCTGGTTGATATCTGGCTGTCTCCACTCCACGAGGGTTCTCTCCTCATGGAGTGTCTTCGTGTCTGCAGGCGTATCTCGCAGGCTCGTCTTCATAGTGGACTTCCCTTCGTATCACACGTGCAGGGGCTCAGCCTTCCTCGCCAGTTCCGTCGTGTGCGCTTTCAATGTCAGGCATATCCACGAGGTCGTATAACTTTCTGAAGGTGCGTACCTGGTGACCCCATTCAGCGTGGTCACCGAAGTTCTCCCATTGGGAGGTGCACTCGGCCAGGATATCTTTGAGTTCTCGGATGAACTCAGGGAAGGTGGGTGGCTTTTTTCTGGTGTCAGGTCCTTCTTTTTCTTTTCCTTTCCCTGATCCTTCTGCTCTCGTATTTTCTATGAGAGCAGTTTCAGTAGTCAGCTCGGTCAGGGCACTAGGCCCGTCTTCTAGGATTATGGCGATATCAGCCTCATTGGGAGTCTCTCGCGCGATCATCTCAGACGATCGCGCTTGCTGGTATCCATCTGTCCTCTCTGATGGTGGCGGATCGTCACCATATAAATCCTCTCGATCCTTATCGGGCTCGAGGGGTTTTGATGCGCTGCGAGAATTCTTTTTCTGCAGTGTGGATCCCTTGTTCGACTTGGGTGCCATAACACATTCGGGTGTTTAAAAAATTATAAAGGTCTGTCCTTCTGTTCCACTTAAGTACTGATCACTCGATATAAACACGACCAGTGTTATATTCGAGTGTCGAAGTAGGGTAGAATAGAAGTTACTCTTTGTGTATCTCGAGTGCCCATTATGTACGGGCACTCATCCTTACATAATCTATACAGTACCGGAGTCCAACTGTCCTAATGGACTCCGCACTGGCCCCTGACTCACATAGGGGCTAATTGCACTTCAACTATTAAGTACCTATCTACAGGTAAGGAGGGGCTAGCCCTCCTTACACCTAGCCCCCTCTAGGTGCACGGAACCCCTCCCCCATTTTATTTTAACAGATCCCTCAAGCCAAAGCCCGCATAGGAAAACCACCAACTTGGCAATTGTCTTTGTGTTGGGTTTTTTTTGGTGTTTTTGCCATTGATCCACACGTCGACTCACAACACACTGAAGCCTTCATGCCCGAAAGTATGTCCCATAATTTTATTGACCTTTGTCTGACAAGTAGGTTATGTGGCAGGTGTGCAGGTTGCTCAGATCCAAGTCGTATTTAAGCTTCCCAATCATTTGGGCAACCACCCACATCCTCTCGTTTATGTGGAATGGTTCACTGCGCTCCGTCGCAAAGATCAAGTCTCTGGGCTATACATTGTGAGCCATTCTATGTGCCACCATCACCCCAATGTGTCCATAATCAGCACTGATCGCATTGTATGCCTCTGCCACCTTCAAGCTCGATGTGGGAAGCAGATTAGTGGAGACTGGTCGTCGGATAGTGTGCTGGACATGGCCTCCCATTTTTACATTAATTCCTACATTGACTTAGATATGTTCATCGCGTTCGAGTAGTAGTGTGTGTGTCCATCAATGCAGAGTATATTCTGGATGTGTTTGCATGCATGATGGTGACTGGTGCAGAGCGAGAAGGCAGGTATAGCTACATTGGCTGTCAAGACTACATGGATGAATACTGTGCTACTGAGGCTATGATATTCTACAAGCTTTCCACTGTCTTCTATGACAACTATGTCACTGGCTGATTAGTGATTGATGCGTGCCTGATACAACATAGCACTTTGATGTCTATGGCTGTCAATGTACCTATGTGGCTATGCTACATATCAAAGTGGTTTTCCTGATGTATAAATCTCACTTCCAACTTAAACCACACTGATTCAAGCTGAAATGAGTGAGATAGCAAAAGTGCGGATTGTCACGCCTGCAGATCACACTCTGTCACCCTGCTGAATCCTTGCCACGGCTGAGTTTGAAACCATAGTGATGTTTCGTCTGCGTGCCACACCATTCAGGACAGGGTCCCATGGTGCCAGACTTGGTCCGCCTCTGTGGATCATCGACGTGGGTACAGGGTAAACTGCATGCATCATCAGACCCTACCTATGAGTCACATATAAAGGCTGTTATCCAGGGCATTGTAAGTGGAGTGTATAAAATGATCTCTGCAGCAGCAAGAGACCAGAATGTAAGTACTCAATTATCAAGCACTTCCCCCCCACCATTCCTCCATCTTGTACGTACTTACAATTTTCCATTTAATCTTCATCCCATTTGAATATGCAGCCCGATTTATCTGATCTTGATCTTAAGAGTACCTACTATCCTTATAATCTGTAGTGCCCATACGAGTACCAGGCCTACTGAATCTGCCGAGTCAGAGTTTGTACCAAGAGGTGTGACTGTCTGCATTACCTCTTGTGACACTCGTGTGACTGCCAACTTCTGGGGCTGCCGAATGCATGGTACAGGACAGTATCGTGTCCGGTATAGCTGTTGTATCACATGAATGTTCAACATAGTTGACCCTACATTCATTGCTCATAGCTCCTACTATTATTTCAGTGGTTCAACTGTATTCCGTCTACCATCCCTCAAATGTGCCAGTCAAGGCGATCAGCCCATTTCCCAGGTAGGAGTTCGGATATCTGTTCTACATCCTTGTCACCTCTCCCAGAGAGGCACTGTATTGTGTAGTGTCAACGAAAGTAGAAGAAGCTGTAGACATGGACGCACGATAACCAAATTTGTCTCTTTGGGAAGTGTCTTCGCTCGGCGAACACCCTCCCACAAAGCATGTGAAGATTCCAAAGCTAAAATGCGTCACTAAATATCCACTTCAACGATCGGAGAAGGCTAACCTGGAATGATACCCTCGAGCTGAGTGCACAGACGGAATCCTCTCAAAGCTTCTTCGTCCGTCGCAACGACGTACTCCGCCCGCCCACTGTCCTTCAACCAGGAATGTTCCGGCCCAACACCAGGATAATCCATTCCGGCGCTGATAGAGTGCGTCTCCACAATTTGACCAGCGGGATCTTGCAGGACATATGTTCGAACTCCGTGCAACACACCTGGCTTACCTCTAGCAAGAGTAGCACTGTGACGCTCGCCGTCGATACCTTACCGGGAGTTAGCACGAGAGGACGATGTGTTCATCCATATATTCACCTTCGCCTCCTGCCTCGACGCCCACGAGATGCACAGACGTATCCGGGATGAATTCGTAAAAGGACCCAATAGCGTTGCTACCGCCTCCAACACATGCGACGACTACATCGGGAAGTTTCCCAATCGCCTCCTTCATCTGCGCCTTTATTTCGTGTCCGATAACCTTTTGATAGTCACGGACGATAGTTGGGAAGGGGTGAGGACCGAAACAAGACCCGATGAGGAAGTGCGTCGTAGCAAGATTCGTGACCCAGTCTCTCATCGCTTCGTTGACAGCATCCTTTAGTGTCTTGGAACCGGACTCGACGGGCACGACCTAAGTAGACCTTATTCAGCAACTTATTTGAATTGAATTCCAAGTTCTGTACCTTAGCACCCAGCATCTTCATACGGAAGACATTGAGGGCTTGTCTCCGTGCATCCTCGGAACCCATATAGATAACGCACTCCATCCCGAAACGGGCACACACGGTCGCGGTGGCCACACCATGCTGTCCGGCACCCGTTTCGGCGATGATGCGAGTTTTACCGAGACGCTTAGCCAATAAGATCTTCACCGACGTTTAGCCAAAAAAGTTTGACAAAAGCGAGTATGCGCGCACCTGGCCAACTGCGTTGTTGATCTTATGTGACCCTGTATGATTGCTGTAAGAGTATGAGAACGGGCCGATTGTACTGCGTGATCTGCGGACACGTACAGATCCTCTCGTTTCAGCCAGATTTGCGCACCGTTAGCATACTTTGTCAAGCTTTCCGCAAAGTACAACTTGGATGGGCGGTTCATGTAACCATAATGGCTTTCGAACTCGGCCCAGAACGTCGGGTCCTCTCGCGTCGCGTTGTGAGCCTCTTCCAACTCGATGAGGCAGTCGAAAAGTGCTTCCGGTACATACTGACCGCCAAACTGGCCAAAACGCGGTGGAAGAAGTGTCATTCCAGTCGGTCGAGAAATTCCGGCGACAACGGGGTAATGGTATTGCGAGCTATGAACGCCGGCAGTAGAAGAGTTGAAAGATGACGATCCCTTGAGTCCTCTGCAGAAGTTCTCGACTACTTGCGGAACTTGATCGGCCGGTGCCTGTTTGATGAGGGAGACTATGCGACTCCCGACGACGACGCCATCAGCACCAGCTTCGACGACGGCGTCGAAGTGAAGACGTGTGGCAACCCCAAAGCCCACGGCGAGGGGTACGGAGGTGTGCTTGCGAATACGAGCGATGATATCGGGAAGTTCGCTGTTCACGAACCCTTTCACGGACGATCCAGTAGTTCCCATCTAAGAAAAGTAATAAGCATATCAACAAGAAGTCCCATCAGCATAAAAGAACAGCTCACGCGTGAGACAACGTAGATGAAGGAATCCGCGATGGAAGTCAGGTAAGGAAGTCGGTGTAGAGATGTCGACGGTGCCACGAGAGGGACATAGGAGAGGCTATGGGCCCCGTCAGGGGGGTCTTCCCTAGCTCAGATTCAATACCATGTGCTCACCCAACGTTCGTGCACTTCTCGCGGAATCCCAAAGCCTCTTCCGGTGGGAGATCTACCATGATGAATCCGTTCGCACCAGCTTCGCGAGCATCCTGTACGGCTTTGTCTTCCCCGTACGCAAGGATAGGGTTGTAATAACCTGCGTAGGCCAATGAGCACGAACGGCCACATGGTGTCGCACATTAGACTCACCCATCAGAAGCACCGGTACAGTGAGGCCCTTGCTTCGAGCCTCTTTCACTTGCCTGAGAATCGTTGCATAGTCGACTCCATTCTGAAGAGCGATCTAACGCATTCGTCTTAGACTACGAAAGACATGTAGAGCGAATGTATTCACGAGATTGGTTTCTTGGATAGCCGGACCGTCTGCGATGGGATCTGAGAATGGGACGCCAACTTCGATGATATCAGCTCCTCCAGCCTGCATCGCTAACAGGACGGGGACGGTGTCATCCTTCCTGGGATAACCTGCGGTGACGAATGTGACTAGAGCGTGGCTTCCCTGTAGATCGTCGAGCGGATGAGCGACAAGCTAGCAATTCGAATATCGCGAACCTCTGCTTTTTTTGCATCAAACACCGCCTTGATAGCGTCCATGACGATGTGGTGGTAGTGGTGGTGGTGGGTAGTAAGTGCGCTCGTCGTGGAGCTTATATTTCGTCGAAGTGAGCTGTTTTGATTTGATCATCAGCTCATCGGCTTACATCTAATAAGCGATATTCAATAACTATGGCTCCAACTCTCAAACGTTCTCAAAACCGCCTCAGTACCGCCAAAACTTTCTGTCGCAGTGAACATATCCATCCATATAATATTATCAGGTGCGACCATGTAAACTGCGAACCCACCACCCAGCCGTGCTCAGCGGAGGTTCCCATAATCCGGGTGGAAGTGGATCGGCGCCGGTGAGGATCGGCCCGTGTGCGAGTGAGTCGGAGACTCGTCCCCTCCGGCTTTCCGTCATCTGGGCAGGCCATCAACTGCGCAGTTTGATGCTGATCAAACGAGTATCAGCAGGGACGGGGGTTCGGATTTTCCGCCCCCCATCGTCGAATTATTAAACACCCGGATCACAAGGAATCCAGTGCTTCGCTACTTTAGTTCGGGTAATGCGTCTCAGGACTTGTTGTGTGTATCATCACGCTCATCCAAACAGTTAGCAGCCCACCCGACATTGATTTGAACAGTCGCGTTGAAGGTTGCCGCGAAATTTCAATTTGTCTCAGGGAAAATCTTCCCTGCAAATTGGCAGGTTGTCGCTCTGATCTCAAAACACCTCATATAACTCTAGGACGTGCCATCATGCGGCGGCCGAAACCTTGCTTGTTGATCAGTGACAAATGCTTTGTTACGCCGAACGCGAGACCTATCTGTATGTATGCAAACTCGAGGGCAAAATAGGATACATACACATAACACGCAAGTTGTCTTTACAGCTCTGTCCAGATAGATACTGGCGACATTTACACCCAAGGTAAAGAAGGTTGCCTCTGAGTTCCGGTCAAGGAAGGTCACACCGGGCTGGATTCCAATTCATTCTGGGTATGAAGCAGAACCCCGGATCAGCCGAAATCAAGACCCTGGAGTGTCGACGGTCGAACGCCACCCACTCTCGAAGTGATTCTCTGTTTCACTACCGTAACTCTGTAAGTTACCAGCGCTGGCGAGTTTTGATATTTGTCTGATTTGAGCGGTGAACGCCTGTAAAAACGTCGTTTCACAAACGACACCACGGCACCTGTCGTAATCTACCAGACAACTGTTGCGGCAGGTGTGCCATCGAAGTCGAGACATTAGTACTGTTACCAGTATCACAGCGTAACCACCATCACTGGCATACCCCTAACCCGGGCACACAGTATCGCTTTCCACCGAAAATCCCTCGATAGAAGCGCGCAATGTTCGCACTTCATATCGCCAGAAGGTGAGACTGATGCGTACGTATGTGGAGAACGGTTTCTCGACCAATAATAGTAATTCATCATTATGTAGGTAGAGAAACCATCACGCACTACTCCTGTTTTGTGGCGGGGAACAGCCAAAAAGCTGTGGTTTTCGCGACAGTCGCACCATACAGCGAGAACGCTCCAAGTCCCTAGCCCCAGCAACACTGAGCGGTTCTCCGTGCGTGAACGACATAGTCCAAGCCCATCCGGAAATCCTGTACCGTTAGCCAGGTTTGTACCTTGCTGTCATGCGATGCAAGTACACTTCATAGTACTGTTGTGGACCTAGCCCATGTCAGGCGTTCACTAGAAGCGGCGTAAATCGCGCGTGGACTCGGTCATTCAACAATGTCCGGGATTGATGTTCAGCTGAACACTAAGCACCGCTCTTCCCAAATTGTAGCTTGTTCCTCTCACACTCACCCAAATCCCCAGTCTCGATCAGACATTCTGGATAATGCAAAAAGCTTCCGACTCCAGGCTCCGCTTCCCAAAATGTCTGGTCGAGGCTGCCAAACCACATTTGAACGTTCGTGATCGGACGACGGTGGGTCAAAATGAACAAACGTTTTTCATAATTGCAAGCACAGGTCTCGGCCGTTGTCTACATACTACATTGTACACCTTCGTTTCATTCTAATTGCGGTGTCGACTACGGAATTCCTACACTGAATCTCACGAGGACCAAGAGAGCATCGTCAACGCGTAGTCCCCGCCTTGGGACCTCCACTCCTGAACAGGGAAAGCCCCGGCAGCAGTCCACAACAACTGCTTCTCGACACGGTCATACTTGTGGGAAAAGCCGAAACGGATGTATTCCCCTTCGTGGACAAGGATGGGTGTTTCTGATGGGACTTTGACTTCCGTCTCTTTACGGCAGCGGAAGTAGGCCTCGTTCCGGCCCAGTATCTGCAAGGCATGCGGTTAGTGAAGCGCTTCAGTTCAACCTGCCGAATTCACCTCGTTGTAATAGGGATTGTAATCAAAGCATGAAACATCCACGACGTCCGAATTGAACAGGTCGTTGATATTACTCAATGCGTTGAGAGCGAAGCGACGAGTGACGCCTGCCCTGTCATTATACGCAGCACGGATATCATCGACCTTGTGGTATCTACTGTCGATGGCGACAATGAAGCGATCCCTGGGAGCCAGGACATTGCCGAAGGTGCGAATGAACTGAC
The DNA here is from genome assembly GCA_024613185.1 of Pisolithus microcarpus. Taxonomy (NCBI): domain Eukaryota; kingdom Fungi; phylum Basidiomycota; class Agaricomycetes; order Boletales; family Pisolithaceae; genus Pisolithus; species Pisolithus microcarpus. The sequence continues at coordinate 44,556 of JANFAI010000059.1, read as the reverse complement.
CAGCTTCCTCTGCCAAATAGTTTCAGTTGAAGAATGTGTGAAAAAGGTATGGAAACATTACTTCGTGTCATATTACCCACAGAAGAGCCCAACCATAAGATGATCCTTGTGCGGTCTTTGGTTTGCTTCAGCCAAGTACAACCATCATCGTAGGTTCCCCACAAGCCGGCAAGGCTAACATGGGTATAACGACCGTTCAACTCCGCAAGAGTCCGAAGCAACTCCGGCTTGTCCAAGTCAAGTGCAAAGTACGTCACATCCTTCTCTTGAGCCTCCAAAGCATCTAGGATTAGAGCTGTTTTGCGGAGGGCACTATGGAACGTGAGCTACAGGAATCAGTCTACCGAACCGTCAAAAAAACTAACCCAGCGCCAAGTTCAAGGAGGATTGCACCATCCGGGATGGAATTGGCGATTTGATGTGCATGGCGAGATAAGATATCGATTTCTAACCCGGTGAGGTAGTAGTCTGGTTGGTAAGTGATCTGTTCGAACAGACGCAGACCCTCCTCGTTGTACAACAACAAGTTCGAAAGCTCTTTCTCGTTATATGGCTTAGAGAGACCGGCAAGCACGTCGGCGCGAATGCCGTCCTCCAGAGCTGCAACTGTGACGGAATGAGCAGTGGACCGTATGTCAATGATTGGAATGGTTTCCGCCCGCTCTGGCGAGGCCCCGGGTCTGGGGCCTGAATGGATGGGCACAGGTGTGGGTGAGGGTATGGGACCGAGCATACTAGCTGTGAGGAAACTGTGACTAGTTCAAGGCAGCTCGTGGGTGGAAAGTAGGCACCGAGGACGCTTTTATAGCTCGACAACTGCACTCTAGCGCGCAAGTGGCTTGATGGACATGATGGAAGCACCGCGGAAGACTGCATTAGTGGTACACATGTGCTGTCGAATCCTGTTGCTAAGTACTTACCAGACTGGCATTGGGTAGGTTTTGTGCCAGCGATCTGTCCGTTTATGGAAACCTCCCCTATCCCGGCAAAGGCTCACACCGATGACCCGGGGTTTTTCCCTTTGAAGAATCTGAGTGGAACCCCGGAAGAACAATAATTCCAGTGATCCGGCTTGTCAGCGCTAAATTATTGCATCCGTCCGTTTGCATCGCTGATGGAGTCAGGACTTACGACAAATTATGCTATGCGGGCATGTAGTCAGTCCGTCGTGGTCAGCCCTGTGCTCGACGATGCATGGCACAACGTGCTAACGGGGCCCGGAGTCATTGTTTTCCCATGCAATATACTTGCAAGCGTTTGGTTTCCTTTTCACTCTTGCCCCCTCATTCTCTCTCATAGACTTTTTTCTTCTCTTTTTGTTTACTTCGCCCCTGGAACTTATAGAGCATGCAAAAGGTTACCTTCAAGAACTCTACTGCCGTTTTCACGCTCGATGAGCCCCGTAGGCCGGACGAAGATGCCCCGGAGGCAAATATGTCGGTCGAAGAGCTTCCATACCTGTGGGCTTCAGCCCCGCTCGCTGTATCTTTTGAACCAGAAAAACCTGTTACACGAGAGATACCTGATTTCCCTGATGGCGGTATGCGGGCGTGGTCCGTCGTGATTGGCGTAAGTCGACTTTCGCCGTCTACTTGACCCCCTTCAGCTCATCTTCTACATCCGTGCAGGCGCTTTTCATGTCTTTTGGAACGTGAGCAACATCTTTACGGGGGTTATCGTATGATCGACTGACGATCCGTCCACAGCTTTGGTTGGATCAATTCTTTTGGTGTGAGTCGACTTAGTAGGAATATTGAAAATGCGACTCACATCGAGTTCAGGTATTCCAGACATACTACCAGCAGAACACTTTTCAAGACCAATCTGCATCCAACATATCATGGATTGGATCCATTCAGTATGGTCTCATCTTCATCCCGGTATGTAATTTCATCAAATATTACGTAACCAAACGCTGATGGTTCGCTCAAGGCACTGTTAACTGGCCGTTTGCTCGACCTTGGGTATTATAACGGTCCGCTTGCCATCAGCAGCGCATTCTATATTGCAGCACTAGTAAGTACGGTCGAGCTATGAAAGTCGCCGCTCTCAAGTGCATGCTGTAGTTTCTTGTCGCGGAGTGCAAGACGTTCTTGCAAGTTATTCTGTGTCAGGGAGTAGCAACTGGGGTCAGAGCTCGTTTGCAAAAACAGACCAACGACATGCTAACATCTTCATTCAGTTCTTCGCTGGCATGCTGTTCGGCAGTACCCCTGCAATTGTGTCTCACTGGTGTATGTGATGCTTTCCTCCTCACTGCAACCTCCTCTGACGTGCCTGTAGTCTTGAAGAAGCGCTCTCAAGCTTTCGGTGTCCTTGCAATAGGATCGAGTATCGGTGGTACTGTGCTCCCAATAATTACCCAACAACTATTTGGAAAAGTCGGTTTCAAATGGAGCGTTCGTGCTGTAGCATTTATTATCACCTTCGCTGTCATTGTCGCGAACCTGGTTCGTATCCTTCAGTTTCTCGAAATGCTAGTCTAATTGGGTGTTGAGTAGCTTCTTCGCCCTCGCCTCCCTCCTTCCAATGCCAAGGGAGGCTTTTTTGATTGGAGCGCCTTTAAGAACCCTGCATTTGCTTGTTGCGGTAAGGAAACTGTCTTGTCGTTCTCTCAGCTCAACTGATCTTCGCCTCAGTCCTTGCTTACAATGTGTCGTTGTTGGGCCTCTATGTTCCTCTTATTTATCTCGACTTGTCTGGACAAGATGCTGGATATTCCCCAAACTTCACGTTTTACTTGATTTCTATCGCTAACTGTGCCTCCTTGATTGGTCGACTTTCCTCTGGAATCCTCGCCGACAAATTTGGGGCACTCAATACCTTAATCCCGTTCACACTAGTAGGAGCTATCGTCTCTTTCGCTTGGCCATTCGCGACTTCTAGCATTGCCTCCCTGGTCATTGTGTCGATAATATACGGCTGCGCCACAGGGGCATTCGTCAGTTTGATTCCAAGTGCACCGGCACGACTTGGCGGCATGAATGATGCAGGCAGAAGGTACGGTCTTGGCATTCTCACGTCATGTTGATCATGCTTCTCATCGCCTTTGTCAGAATTGGGATGGCGATCACGTGTATGGTGAGTATACCAGCCCTTCGGTGAGAGGTTCCAATCCGTTGATCTTGGTTGCGTCTTTTAGGCTTTCGGTGCAACTGGAGGGCCGCCACTTGCAGGAGTAATACGTACCAAGTCTGGCGGATTCGATGACGTTGGATTGTACTCCGGCGGAGTTATCCTCATGGGATGTATACTCCTGACTGCTACTCGATACTTGGCACTGGGAAAGTGGGTTGGGAAGTTCTAAACAGCATCCCTGGAAGTTCGATCAACCATTGGTTGCTACGGGGGCTGATGAACCCCTGACTCGGAAAAGACATTTATTTAATGCGTTTGTACGGTTTCATCGTGTATCACAGCACTAGTCTCGCTTCCTTATTTCTACAGTTGGTACTCGTATAATGTATCCTAGCGATGCCCGGTGCATGGTCAGATGTTCTTCGTAATTTTGATACCTGTGTATTGGACGTCCGCTGTTGGCCTTCACAGTTCCGGTTTCAAGTTGAAGGGTGAATTCGTACCGGGGAAAGCAGTACCTGCGGCGAGGAACACGTGGCCCATTTCATCGCGCCAAGATTTGCCCTCGCAGTCGGATCATACATTCTCAGGTCAACTTAGGTCAAAAAGGAACGCAAGCCGCGAACAGCCTGTTGCGAAGTGATGAGCGTGATTGGCGAGACAGGAAAAAAAGTTTGGGCACGAATTCAGTATCTTGGTTTGCGCATCGCTCGCCCCTAAGGGCAGACCGTACTAGCGTCCGATCATTCGTGACATATTTTACGCCCGGTCGATGGTGAAACGGCCCTCACCGAGGTTTCCGCACTACGTGCTTAGTATACGGCACTCACCGGTTTGCTGTGAATGAGGTGCAAAGTCGTAGTGAAGGACATAGCCCAAGTGCACCCTCCACCAATTTAAAAAGCTGAAAAAACGGTCGAGGAGGAATCAGAAACCAAATTCCCCCCAGTTTTTCGAATCACAAAGCCTACGCTCTTCTGAGTATCCACAATGCTCTTCAACACTCACATCACACTCGCTGAGGACTACGACCTCTCCCAGTCTCAAATTGACGAGTACCAGAACAATGTCTGTCGCGTACTTGCGCTGAACGGGACTGTCTTTGCTGACGGAGGTCTCGTAGGGTCACATTCTGCTTAGGAACGTCATTCCCGAGTCGGAGGTCGCTGAATTGCGTACCGCAGTCCTGCGAACGCACGAGGCTCTCAAAGACGAAGAGGAGGACTTCCAGAAGGCATTCCGCATAACCCAGAACCTATGGGAAATTAACGACACCGTGCGCGCCCACGTCTTGTCCAAGCGTTACGCAGGTGCGTTTCACGGGCATCAGGCACTAATCTGAATCTCACCCTTGAAAAAAAAAAAGGAATCGCTGCAAAATTTTTAGGCTGCCGTGACGTGCGGATTTACCACGATCTCACCTTCTTCAAGGAGGGTCTTGGGAAGGGCAAGCCAACGCCGTGGCACCAAGACGGGCACTACTGGTGAGTAACCTCTTTCGGTCTCGTATTTCCGAACGCATGCTGAGGTGTGCCCATGTTGACAGGCCCCTTGACACGGAAAAATGCATAACCCTTTGGGTTCCGCTTATCGATTGCCCGGTAGACATGGGTCCCATGTCGTTCGTATCGGGTTCACACCTCAATAGAAACGCCGAGCACTTGCCAATTTCCGATGAAAGCGACGAATATATCAGGAGTTTGGTAGAGACGGAAAAGCTTTCCGTGGCCCCCGCTCAACACATGAACGCGGGGGATGCGACGTTGTAAGTATCTCACTTCCAGCTGTCGGAAATCATGCTTAGCGCGAAAAAAAAAACATAGCCACTCGTGCTGGACATACCATGCTGCGGCGTCTAACACGACAGACCGTACTAGAATCGCTTTCGCCATCGCGTACTACGATGCCGATGCAACAGTTCCCCTACAACCGCCAACCAATGCGCGGCGTGCCGCCAACCTGGCCAGGTGGTTCCCTGGTGCCGTGCCCGGCGGGCCTGCAGTCACCGAAAAGAACCCAGCTGTTCTTTGTCCCCTCGATTAATGCAGAAATTGATACGTGCTCCACAAAGCGCGCATGGAATCGAACCGCTGGATCGAGTACTTCTGCTTGTTTAGAACTTGTAGAACCCGCTGTGACAATGACACTTCGGGACTAGACACCTACCTTAATATAGTCCACAAGGCTCGTCCAACTTGTATATAATGGCCTGCGCGTTGAATTCCATTTATGCCCAAAGTAACACAACCCAAAGAGTGACTGCCAGCCAGACCAGTAGGTCAGAGGCCTAGTTACCCAGCAAACCAAAATCCTTGGGCCTCCTGTCGCAACTGGAATGCCAGAAAAACCACTGAAACCATGTAGCAGCTAGAAATTTGCAGAAGTGAAGTGAACAAGCTTTGGTACTGTGTCGATTAGGATTTTTGAGCTTTTGCCAAATATGGTTGCTCCAACTTTCTTCCCAAGTGTGTCACATGACTGGCCACCGAATACATTTCAGCACACTCCATGTCTTTCACCTGACGATCATTTGGCCCGGTCCGAACGAGGTGGGAAGGTAGCATCCTTGGAGTGGAAGTGACCTCTTGGGTTTTCAATGACGTCCAAAAAAAAACGAAAAGGTGAGCTTCGACTAGACCGTCAGCAATTACTGGACTTCGTTAGTCGATTACTTGGAGAGTGTGCATCACGCGCTAATACCGTTTCACCAGTATTTTTCCATCAAGGAAATTCGAGAGGACTCGGGTGTCACTCATCCGTGTTACCGCCGACCGGTCATCAGGGGGGACACTGGGAACGGGGCACGTCAAAGTGGAGGGCGGGAAGCATCCCGAGACACCGCCTTAACGATGGATGAAATTTGGTCTAACTAACATAGTTTTTCAGGCCTGTGATTAACTTTGGTCATCGATCAGGGTTCGATGAAATCTCCAGTCAAGTGCATACCGGCACTAATAGGTACTGCCTACGGAACGGCTGTTATTTCCGCCTGCGTTGTCTTACGCTTAGCAGGATTGATCAGTAGACGAACAGTTTCATGCTAAGTGCGATTCTGATGTTTCATCGCCATGATACCTGCGTAGTTGATGGAATTTCCGCTTTACATATCTATTCTATAGTTCGACCGGCGGGCCCGCGATCCTGCAGAGGCTCCAACATGTTCGCTCTCCGCTTATCTTTATGAAACGTGCGCTATTCCGAGTAACTGCCATTACTTATCAATTCAGAGGTCTCCAATGGCTCAGTATCCTGACGATGATAGAAGCATTGGCAGGTGGCGAACAGGCTGGTGTATCCACGCCTGAATCCATCCAGAACTTGGCATCAATGGTGATGCTGTAACTTGGTTTGCCATCCTCGAATCGAAGCCCTCAGGGTTCCAGCGTGAGCGGGTACGATACGCATACCAGTATCCATTACACCGGTTCCTTTCCGTAAGAACTGTGGTTGACTGGGGATGACAAAAATACCGTACGATTCACTGAGTAGTTCCTTGTTCCGCCTCCAGCAATTCCGATGCGTATCTAACCATATCCTCGAAACTACGCGGCAACGTGCCCCGTCCACTCGCCTGTTCCATGACAAAGTCTCCTGTTTTCGCAATCAAGACATCGAGTAAGTCCGGCTCATTCTCTAGGTTCTTCTTCAAATACGCCACTGCAACCACAGTAGCCCACAACTTTCTATCAGCACCGAACTCATCTGCTTTATCCAGTATCTCAGATCCGATGACCTGCGCCAACTCAGCAGTAGGAGAAAATGAGCCATCAAGTCCGAGAAGTTGGAAAACTTCATACGCTTCCTTAGGGACAGTCGGTGGGATTGTAGAAGTCAACCCCGGTGGATGGGAAATCCGAGGAAGGGTTGGATGGTTTGTGGGCCGGGCCTCTGCGTCCGGGATAAATTCGGGTGAAGGGGAGCGCACTATGGGATCATCAGGACTCGGTGAGCGAGAAGATGTCCAGCAAGAAGAGCACGATTCTTCAAGTGAGCTCATCGTCGAAAACGTGTCAGTGCTGTGGTGACGAGGGGTACCTTCTCCCCTGCGCAGAGCAGTGCGGCCGCGTGAACCTCCGTCGTCTGTGTCCAGATTTAATTCGGAGTCTGTATATGATCCAGGAACATTTTGAGGTCCGTCCGAGCTCGAAATCGAGGCGGGTACAGACCCACTAAGCATACCCCAAGCGAACGAGAATGCCGCAGTGAAACCGTTGAATACGGTACTCAAGAAGCCAACGCCCGCTTCTTCCTTAGCAATGTCGTCCCGCCTGGTCTCTTGCATTGGCGCCAGTGAGCGCAGTCGTCGCCTCGTTCTCTGCCACTCCCTGTTGTGGCCTCCTCTAGGACCTCTCGGCTGCTCGTCTCCAACATACACTGCCACAAAAGACGTATATTGACTAGCGAGCTGGTACCACAGTCCGAGCCTCACGATCGCTGCTTTCTTGATCTCGTCGTCGGATGCAACTACGGAGCCGACTACGGCTGGTAGCGGTGCTCTGCCCTCACTGAGTTCAGTAATCAACTTGCGCGCTGCAAGCGTATGTATGAGGGGTATCTCGCATTCCGCGTCTTTGAACGGCTTGACTTCCGTAACTGGGACGACCCATTCCATCGGTTCGTCGATTCCCTCAAACTTTGTAAAGAGCTTGATCGAGGGCGGGATCCTGCCTGGGGAGATGAGAGCAAAGACAGTAAAGCGCACTCCAGCGAAGATCCTAGTCAGGGTGTGCGGAACTTGTTGCAAAGCTGGTGGAGGTTCTAGTTCAAGTGTATTGCCAAAGTCAGCGAGACGCGGTAAAGTCGCATTTCTTTCCTGAGGTAGAACGCCCCAATCCACCACTATACTCTCGATTTTCTTTGTACGCCCAGCGTTCAATAGGCGAGCACACTTGCCGAGTATATACTCATGTGACACCGCGAAATAGCACTCTCCATTACCAGCGCGGGCAATGCCTTCGCACATGCTAGACGTTGCGTCTGCGATGCCAAGCACGAACACTCGCAAAGGTGCTTGGGGGCTGGCTCTGCGAACGGCTTCAGTTACGACACGCGTTGAACAGGAGTCTTCGTCCTGTAGCATTGATTCAACCTATGCCAAGACAAGATTGTGGGGTGTACCCACGTTCACTTGACCATCTGTCAAAAGAAATATTACGGTGGGCCGATCGTTCCGTCGGCTGGTTATTGCGGCTTCTAGAGCTTTGGTGATCTCTGTACCTCCCACATCAATTGCGAGCGACGTTACGTGGGTAATCTAGAGAAGCCCTTCAGCTGGCATTCAAATAGGTGCAAGAACCTGTTATCTCACAGTTTCATCCATTGATTCTTGATTAAAATCACGAGACACCGTCCATAAGGACCACACATTGCGATCAAAACGGAAGATATTGAAAACGGTCTGGGTGCACGGAAGGAGACGCAGTAGCATCAGCAATGTGTGTTTTGCAGTTTCGATTCGTGCACCAGCCATGCTCCACGATATGTCGATAACGAATAGGTATTCTTGCGATGGATTACGAGGCACCTTGAATGACGGAACAAGAGTGAGCTGCATGCCGATTGCTCCGTGGCCGGCTTCTGTATCGATTTCTGCAAAGCATCTTGGTTTGTCAAGACCGTCGGCGTGTACGGTAAGCACAAAATCACGATTCTCGAAGGTTGGTGACGTCCAAGATGCAGACATGCGCCGCTGGGACCTGCGCCCACTGCGAGTCTTATATCGTAACACCTTGATGGGGTGGGTGGGACTGCGTATCGCATGTATGATGTCACTTGTTTGAACATCGACTTTGATGTCAATGAGAGTAGTACTGGTTGCAGAGGCAGCGTCCACCATCGAGTCAGGGGGAGGGCCATAGCGTTCGAAGATAGCCATAGGAAGTTGGAGACGTACGTAATCCCGGAGGCCTTCATTGAGAAGATCCATGATAAACTCCAGGAGTACAGGAAACGGCTCAGGTGAGCCCGAAAACCCAAAGGTGACGAGGAACTTACTGTGATTCGCGTAGTCACATGTTTCCCCGCAGGAATGGAACCCACCGATATGGCGAAGACTGCAGAAGAGTTCAGAGTGACATGCCAATGACTAATATACAGACTGACTATCGTCTGTTACCCGCTCGGCTAGTGCAGCTGTTTGCCCTGCTGCAACTGCAGTTTCGAAGGTCTGCGCCGCAGCTTCACTTTCTTGTACTATGCCAGCGATCCGTCCATCGGCATGTTCGAGTTCGAAGGCACAAACAGCCGATCGCTCAGGGAGCGGGAAGACATACTTGGCTCTAGCGGTAGGCTTATCTGATTCGTTCTGGAATACTTGAGTTAGGACTAATCGCGCAGAAACTATCATCATCGCCGCCACGCATCAGTTTAGTTGCTGTAAAGATGATTCGAACGGGACGTACTGTCGACAACCCATGCATTGATGGCGATTTTTCGAAGGGGAAGGTACGCCAAAGTTGATTGTCCTGGAGGCTGATGAGCTATACCAGCGTGGGTGGAGGGCATGATAGAAATGATGACACGAGACGCCTAGAATTTACGATGGATTATAAGTAGTACGGCTCAGCCGCCCAGGAAGCCACATTCCAGCCTCGTGTGGAGATCAAAGCCGGAATAGGTGCAACCAACACCCAAACGTCGAGTATGCTTTCAGGAAGTACGCTGAATATGAACAACGTCCTCGGAAAAGTGCGTAAAGTGGAGGCACACTGGCTACCACATTCTAGTGAGGTACGACTCGTATGACCAGTTTGCTGGAAGATGGGCTCGAGCAGCCTGAGGGCAGTGCAGAATTGTCTTTGGTTGAAATTCGGTGGATTGGAGTCCGGTCGAAACTCAAACCAAAGCGGGTGGATTAGCTAACCTTGCAACGTAACTACATACTACACACTACGAAGACGTTAAGAACTTCGGATATCACGCTTTTTGAGCAACATCAAGTACAACGACTATCCAGTTGCATCAATGACCCTCTCGGCTTCCGCAACGACTCCGCGATCCCCAAGAATGTCTCAGCGAGCTGCACCTAGTTTATAGTCATGGGTTTGGGTGGATCAATAAAAACATGCAATCTGCAATAAGCAAATAACATACGGTATCTAGCGCATCGGTGTACGATGACATGACTGTCATAGGTGAGGGCGCAAGTGGATTTCTGGGTGCATTATTCTGACCGTCCTGAGCGATTGCTACCATCCTACGCAGGGAAGTCGAGGCCACATTCTGCCCGCCATTACTCGAACCTGTATTTTGAGAACTTCGGCCAAACGAAACGGCATGAAAGGAGAGTGCTTTTCTGTAAATGTCCATCAAGATGGCTAAACCGGACAGCAAAGCATATTCCCATACCCAAGCCGACAAGAAGTGCGACATAAATCTTGCATCGTCTGGTCCGCAATCTGGCATTCGCCGTCCGAGAGAAAGATGATGACAGGGGATCTGACGAGTCAATCCATAAGCGAGTCTATAGGGATCCTGGAGTGCGCATTCACCTCTCCGTACTCCAGTGTTTCTCCATGACACTCGTTGCATTAGTAATTGCTGCACTAAAATTGGTCCCACCATTCGCCGCATGAGGTAAGACGGTATCGAGTAACTGATCAGGAGTACTGGTGAAGTCGTTTTCGATAACAGGCACCACATGGCTGTTGAACAGAATGACACTATACGCGTCTCTGCGACCTGCATTCGCATTTGATCCGATCGCAGCTGCACGAGCAGACCAGAAACCATAGAGCGAGGATAACACCGCACCGAATCTATTATTTGAGCGGGAAGAAATCCTTCCAGAAGCTGGGGTGTTCGGCAATGGCTTCTTATCTTTCGAGGACATAGAGCCAGAACTGCACGGAACTTAGCATATGGCGGCGGAGCACTGGATTTATCTCTCACCGGTCTGCAACGAATATGCTGAGAAACCAATTAGTTGAGCCCAGCCCACTAAACAGAAATATAGACGTACACATGGTATGCCTGCTGCATTACAACAGGATTCCGACAAGTAAATTGATGGCCGTCGTTAGATATATGTCCAATAGCAGGTGCGGCCCCGTGCGTATCCGAGGGTTGATGGAACATGGGAAGTGTACAGTATGATGGTTGAGGAAGCGTCCCAGCCTCGCCTGCATGTTCCGGGCCTGCTTCGTGGTCACGAGAAACGACCCAAAGTGCTAGAAATGATACAACCCACCACTACACATAGCATCACTGTAGATTTCGAAGTTTACCACTTGATATATGCAGTACAAATAGGAAACCTACCACTTAGCGAAGGTAGCTTGCTCTTCCTTCGAATAGGGGTCTTTGAAACCTGGTAAAATGTTTCAGATTGGCGATCCTCTTTGATTACTTACAGAAGTTCTACATACCGCTCTTTTTCCAGAATAAATTGTGAGTGATGTAATCCTTCGGGAGGTCTGGATCGGGCAGTAGACGCTTCGCAACGTGTTGAACCTCCTCCCGTCCAGTACATGCGGCCGGGTCATCAGCACGACAGTAATCAATATGCACATGGCGGCCCATCGCCTGACAGACAAGATTGCACATCATGGGAGCACCCTCGTCATTGGTGGAAAACTTTCGACCCTCGACTTCGAGGGCGGCAGTGTCATCAGGTTCGTCCACAACCCACCGCGTGCGAGACATGGAACCGTGGCGAGTCTCATGCTCTTGCTGAGGATGACCTTATTTCATTCAACTAAGTCGTCGGTTCTGCACGCCAAAAAATGGAGGCTCATACCAAGCGGTAGTATACAGAAGTAGCCACAATTCTCACATCTGGGTTGTCGGTCATATCAACTACAGCCCCTTTCATCAAGATACGTTTGAAAAAACTGACCTGTTTTGGCAGAAATGAACAACTTTCCTATCAAGACTATGATTGTGTTGACCATCATGCTTTGTTTGCCCGGGTGGAATGGACTTGGCGCATTTGAGCCGTTTGGCAACTACACCACTGTTCAGTAACGCAACGCTGTGCAAGCAGACGAAATGAACCTTGAGAGTACTAGGGGATTGGTCCATCAGCGGTGGTATCCCGGCATACCAAATGGATAGTAACAGCTACCTTCGTATATTGAAACGTTTCATGTCTTCCTGTGAAAGTAGCCTCGATGGAATATGGAGCTGTCTCGATCTCGCATATTCCTGGGACGGAGCAGTCGACAGAGCAAAGATGTTCCTCGCTATACCGTGATCAGAACGAGTTAATACAGACTTCGGCCAACCCACCCGCAGAGATGGGTTGCTCCTTCCTCCAGTCCATGCATATGCTCGTGATCAGAACAGAGCCGCTTGCATAGCTGACACGTAACAGAGCAGAGGCGAGCCTCGCAGCGATGACGAACATGAGCAACATCACTGGGAGCACATAAACCTCTGTATACAACCCAGCGCAAGCTGTCATACCTTGGGATGCGACAGGTTCCGGGGCATGTATATATCGATCCATCAGCAAGCTTGATCCCACGCAGATCGCAGGGCTAGATGGTGGCTCCAAATTAAGACAGAGGAATAGCGGATGGCCAGGAAGGGTTACCTCTCCACATCCGTGGACTAGAGCAGCACATAAGTGCTCGTCCAGGTGGTCAGTAACCTGCCGAAAATGAATGAAGAGATTGAATTGCGGTAAAGGGTGCCTACTTTGGTGCACAGATCGAGACAACCGAATTTGCCCGCGAACTTGCAAGGCTTCCCACACAGGTGAGCATTCACGACGCAACTATTGTCTGAAAGTGAGCTACCGACCGCAGAAGGTTAATGTCAACTTACATATGCTTTCCTGCGTGACCACCACTACCACCGACGAAAACGGTAAGCATGAAGTCAGTTTTACACCAAGAACTCACATCATAGAGCATGCCCTCCTCTCGCCAGTGCTCTCCTTACAGAAATCACACTGATGGATGCAAACGTGATCGGTTCGGCAGTTGTGCGGGCCATCGTGAAAGCGGCTCTGAATACACAACAATTGGCAACTGGAACATTGCAATCTGCAAAGTTGGACGTTGCTCCTCAGATCAACCGTGGCATTCTCAAGCGTTCTACGCAGTTCCTCGATGCTAGCGTGTCCCGTCTGGAAACGGGACAAGTTTTGTGTAAGCCATTCGTGCACATGGTCGATGCGCAGGTTGATGATTTGTTCAAGGTACTGAGAAAGACTATCTGCCCATTCATGGTCCGGAAGGTGCTGTCGCATTTCATGTTGATCCCAGGATTTACGCAAAGCCGTGAGTGCTTGTTCGCGAGTGTCTGATTGCGAAAACCCTCCGGCGGCAAGGAAGAATTGCAATGGTGTATCGGGCAATTGGATAGGTGAATCCGTGTCAATATTCTACAATTATTGGTTAGTTAGAAGTTAAGGGCGCCACGCATAGACGAAATACCCTCAGAGGCTCCGGTTCAGGCTCGATTTCTTGCAGGCCATATATCAATGCATTCGGAAGCATTGACAACAAAAGTTGAGCTCGATGCGACGCCATCGTTTCTGTGAAGAGCTTATAGGAATGCCGCACGAGCATCAATGGCAAGACATACGAGACATAGCCCCCCAATCATTGGCCTAACACTATTTCAAAAGGGGAAATGATGACCAGTATCGGAATGCATACCTTGAGCTTCGCCATCAGCGTTTTCATCTCGTGTAGAAATTCGCCTGCAGAGGGATGCGTGACAGGTTGCTGATCCAGACACCTTTTCACTTTGGTAAATAGCTTGTAGAAATCTTTGGATTCAATGACAGGCCTGTCGAGAAGTGAGATTGCTACAACCACATAGTCCAAGTGTGGGCGCACCAAGGAATGATGTTCAATCTACCTGCGTGCAAGCGAGTGATGAAGTTCGCTTCTTGTTCATCTTGCACGATCTTCTCGAATTTAAGAGAGAATCTGTTCATTAATGTGTGAGCCAAGCAACGGAAAGCTTGCGTAGAGCATTTACTTACTCTCTGCCTATTTCTACCTTGTCCGCCTCGACGACATCCTACAATGAATTTCAACTTCTGACTTGTCTACTTGACCAGAAAGCGTACCTTGATGATGATTACCAAAGTCGACTGGAACAGCGAAGGGTTTTCTTTTGGATCTAAAACAGTTGCACTAGACTGGAACGATTGGAACAACCCCGTAATGTCACGGCTGAGCGCAAAGTTGTTACGAAATAAGACCTGCAGGCGCGTCAGCTATGTTCGCATTTTTGTAGTAACGACCTCACTAAATTTGAGATAGCAGTGTTGAATAGTACAAGTAGCGTGTCTTCTTGTGCTGACCGTTCGATACTATGGACACCTACGCGAGAATAGTCTGCACAATTCAGGCGGATATTATTTCAAGTGACGAACCTTCAAAGTCCAGAGCCACGATTAGCTCCTTCTCTGTGGGGGTGACCGACATCCAAACGCCCTCTGTCGTACGCATTGCAGAGCCAGCAAAGGAAGTATCCACGAGATGGTTCAGAGCATAGCTCTTTCCAACAGATTGTTCTCCCATGGACGACACCACTCTGACAGGCTATTCTTTGTTAGTTTAGAGATACTGTGCGACGCAAGTAAAGTACCTTCGTCGCCATATAGGACTGGAAGAGCGACTCGTACCATCCGAAAGAGATATTGTCCACAATGCGGCTAATGCCTGCTCCCAGTAATTCTCTCTCCAAGCTTGGCGAATATACGCCGTCTTTTAGGGGGATGAAGCGATTGTCCTTGGTCACTGCAATGTGGATCGGAATCAAACATAAGAAATTAGCAATCCATTCGCCAGCCCGATACTGTGAGGCGTTCCATGTAGCACCATCACAAAGCTCCCGTGCAAAGACGTCGAATGGGGCAGCTGAGACCTTTATTGACTTGAGGACATTTCCAGTAGGTTTCTTCGTCGTGCGTTCGAAAGAGTGGATCATCTGAGAAAAGTGGGGGGCAACCATGTCAAAGTCACGATGCGTGACAAACACGATACTTTTCTGGCTTTTGAGACTAGCCGAAGATATAGTCTCTCGTTGTACTGCTGCCCACACAGGGAAGCGAGTCCACACCTCTGCGTGACAGTCAATAAGGCAGTTGTGAGCCGTTTCATGCGCCTTCTCTGATGAAGAACTGCGGTTGACCCGTTCGCGGAACATAAACTCGGTGTGCCGCCGCGTAATGTCGAGAGCATGCGACTGGCAACTGCGAGCAGGTAAATTGAGCCTCAGTAGATGGACCGCCGTCCTTTTGATAAGCGAGGTGACTACGAGGGGTTCGCCAATGGGAAGGTCAGGAATGTCGAGTGCTATGCCCTCCGTCGAACCGAAAGAATTCCAGTGATATGCGGTTATTGCTAGTTCAGGCTCACGGGATTGAATAACCAATATACAGGACCCATCGGGTGTACAATGCACGCCGATTGGTACTTGAGGTAGGTTGAGAACTGCAGGTCTAATAAAACTTAGCATGATTATATAACATGGTATATGAAGTTGGCTCACCGGAATTGCATGGTAACCATTGAGAATACCCTGGCTTGGGCTTGAGAATCCACCAGTAGTATCTCTTCACTGCCACATATAAAGCAGGCATGACGGATGAGCACTCCGTCGCCGTACCAAGGACTCAAGTTAATGGAGCTTCCCTGGGCTTGGAATCCTCGCGTGTCATCATATACAAATACATGCAAAAGCTGCAATATTTGATTCCATTGGTCACCCTTGCTTGTAAATGTGAGCGGATAAAAATTACAAACCTTGTCTGATGAAACGACACCCAGCATCCGCTTTGACTCATCAAAGGCGAGGTGGAAATCCTGACCAATCTTTTCCCGTTTCAAATTTTTATAACGCTCTCGTTGTATGGCACCTTGCATGGCGGTGAGAGTTTCGAGATACACCGATATGTCCCCAACCCGGTCCGCGACAATTAGGAGTAATCGCTCTCCTTCAAGAAGTTGCGCGCGCCTACAAGCATCAGACACGAAGGGCGAGGAAACTCAGAGCTTTAGGCTTACAAGATGGTGTGCCCAAGAGACAACTGGAATGGATACTGAAACCTGAAGCGAGGTGAAGGAATACTGGAAGGGTCTAATTGCAGGTTGTGCTTATCCTCTTCTGTCACACTCATGGGATGGACCGTGTAGCGCGTTACTGGATCTTCCTCGGTTTCCCGCTCACCCCGGACTTTGTACGCCTTGTAACTCGACCAGACTTTCTTTTCTTCCTCAACAGAAGCAATTCGCAAAGTGTGTCTAAAAGTGATCAATAACGACAAAAGCCGGAATGAAAATCAGATCTTACCTGCATGGTACTTGACTTGACAAGTTGTTGACGTTTTGGATCAGGTGTAACCTATGCATGCGCCGCTCTTGGTCTTCTTGGCTAGAGCACTCGGCCTTGATCCTCGCATGGCGGTCTACCTCCTGGATCTCTTTAATTGACGAGACAATCTTCATCACGACACGGGGGACAGTGTGTTCCAAATATAACTTCAATCTCTGCCTTGCATTATCAACAAGCTGCGCTAATTGTATCCTCTGGAAGATCTTCTTTTCTGCAGCAATCCGAAAGAACTCGCTATCTGTGACTTTAACAGTGGCCTGGCGGGATTCCAGGAGGACACCCTCTATGGAGTAGGAACTGGTCTGCGGGGAAACACCACCAGTCATGAACCTTCCCAAGTCACGGAGCAACTTGCGTATGCTCGCTGAGTCGACGGACAAGGATTTAGCCACTCTTTCCGCCTCATGAAATCCGCCACGGAACGCTGCGCGCAAAATCGGGTCCCGAATCCAACTGTCCAGACCTTTTGTTCGAGATGCAAAATCTGCGAGAAGACACAACCGGTCCTTGATACTCCGGAACTCGGGATCTGAAATTACGCAGCAACTTTGGAAATTGGACTGAAAAGCCCTTTTTGCATCCGGAAAGGTGTCAATGATTTGCGAAAACGAGAGTGCTTCAAACACAAAATGAACATACGCAAAATATGGAACGCACATCTATGAACCGTACCTGATGGATCCTCAGTATCCGCACCTGTATACAGGAGTGCTTGCTTGTCAATGAACCTTGACAAAGTGAGAATGAATCATGATGGCGCTTTGAGGCGAAGATCATTACTTACGGGTACAATGCCACGACATTATCGATAACAGCATTGCGGACAGTGTTAGTCAGGCTCTCAGCTACTCTGGCCAGCTCTTCTTTAGCTCTCCGCAACTTGTCATCAAAGACCTTCTTATAGCGCTCCTGAATTGCTGTAGACTCGTGTTCCCAGTTGGCACATTCCTGAGGAAAGCGATTTGTAAGGCCGACATGAACCAGTATGCCCATCTCTCGGTCATCGAGGGATTCACTGATATCTAAACTATCGGATGTCCTGCATGGTGGACAAACACGTGAGCTCGGATACATAGGATGGTAAATGCACGTACAAGTAATCTCGTAGTTGAATGTCATTGAAGGACCGACCCTTGAATGTTTCGAGAACGCGCCTAGGTGGTTGATGCTGCACTGTCACAAAGCCCTGTGCTGTCTCTCCCGAAAGCAGGAAAGGTTTCACCGAGCGCTCCTCTCCACGTTCGGATGGCGCTGTCTGGGATATATGCTCCGAAGCTATCTACGAAACTGTAACTCGAGGGCGGGACCGACAACGTGATATTCACCTTGAATCCTTCGCGCACTTGCACCGACTCTTCCTGCTCGGTAGTCCTTTGCACGACACACCTGATGATTCGATCACCTTCGTCATCTTCATCCATACAATCATCCTCATCTTGGTCGCCTTCACCCGCCTCGTTCCACACCATCCTTCGAGCGTGTTCTGAAGACACCAGTGCAAAAATCTGATCGCACATTCGTGTGAGGTACCTGCACAAAGCATCAAGTATCTGAGGATATGGAGGGATTTATGGCTACCTCATAAACGCTACCCGATTACGGCGAACTTGCGAGGGTGCTGAGTCATCCCATGTATTTTGCTCGGGCCAGTAGATGACATATAATTGCTCCGACCCAATAGGCTCGGCAGTAGTTGTATGAAGAATGTACAGCCCTGGGCGAAGTGTCGGATTGGTTTCGGTAGCAGTCGGTTCAGATAATAGATGAGTAGCGCTACAAAAAGGCATTTGTCACGAAGTGCAGTTGGCGCGACCAACATCAAGTACAACTTACATATTATCATCGACAACGCGAAGCCTCAGGAGGAAACGGACTATCTCTGCCTTACTGCCATAAATGCCTACGGGCTTGATGGTAGATTGGTCCAGCATTTTGAAATTGACCTTGGTCATAGAAGCATAGGCACCCGGACTAACAGTATTGACAAATGCTTTTAGCGAATTTTGAGAGATAATGATCTTATCCACTTGAGAAAGTGTGAGCGCGAGCCTCATCATTGCAGACAAACCATACCGAGCCCACCGCTGCCTTGCTCGGTAATTAGATCAAGGATCCTATGCAAACCTGGAAGAGATCGTGCCAGATCTTGATTGTCAGCAGGCGGGTCATCGGCGCCCGTCTGGCGGACGGCTCAACCATAATACGACGACACGGAGGGCCGACACACCTCATAAGTCCCCGCTGAGGTAGCTAGAATGTCCGAGTGCACTGATTCGTACAAACTTTCTTCGCTAGAGGTATCTTCTACATCATCCGTGATGCTCTGATCACTCTGACCTGTAGTTGCTGCTTCATGCATCGGCATTTGCAACTGATGGTTACCATCGCCTAACGGGTCAGAAGGATGGTTACCCGGTTCAGTAGAAGGAATGTGGCGATAACAGTTGAGCAGAGGTGTATCGGTGTCTGAACTGGAATCAGACCAGTCGCCGTCCAACTCGATTTCTGGAGGCAGGTCAGCCACGCCCGCCCGCTCGACTAAGACCACAATACCATCAGCTCTTCCTTTTCCTTTGTCCGCAGTTTCTTGAACGTAATATCGTTCATCATCGATGTTGTTGAATAGACTCGGTGGCCTGAACGAGCCGTCCATGGTGGAAGTAAGATGGGGAAAGACGAAAGCGTGAAAATTCGAGGCCCTCTCAGTTTAAAGGGGGAGAAAACGATAAGATTCAATGACCAAACAACATGCAGTAGAGAAGAGAACCTAATTCAGCGACGCAGATCCATTATGCGGAGCCCCGCGAACGCGCAGGCAAGCACAGCTTCGGAACCAGAAAGAGAGAGTGAAGCCGGGAGCTTGAGGGAGATGTCTCGAGTCCGGGATAAGATACCAGATGCATCTCTTTGCAAATGCTATTTTGTGATCCATCTGTTGAATTGCAATGGTGAGCAAGGCCAAGTCAATGCACAAGCGTGTCCGATTGAACCATAAGGCAACAGTATATCATGTTGCAAACGTCAGATCTCCTTTATCCCATTATAAACACGCGCCTCACAGTGCAGAGACACGACCAAGGCTGCAAAAAAAACAATCCATGTTGCGGTTACAGAAAACCGAGTTGTGCAACGAGTTGACGCCGTTCGAAAATCTGTGTTACGTAGCCGAAGTGCGAAGCGTATTTACTTGTACGCGGGGAGTTCCTCCGCACCAACCCACTGTAGCCCACTACTACTAGGGAACAAGGAAACGATACGTATGGTTTTTTTTTCTACGTCCGTTGCCCAATCTCCACCATATCAGCGTACGGACTACGGGTTGCCGTGGATATCGTTCTTCTTTTCAGAAGTGGTTAATTTAGTTCCAACGATGACTGCCTTCGATGCCACGTCCCTGCGTGTTGTTGCGGGCAGAGCAGCAGTGGTTCTTGGGAATGATTCATCGCTTGCCCTGCTCCTAGTGCCGCGTGCTCTTCTCTATCAGGCGATGGACTATTCAGAAAGGACTACCTGTCGCGTTGATGTCGTACGGAATCACGAGCACGGCGGAGCATCGCGGAAATGCAGTAACTGTTCAACGTCCTCTCCCTCATTTCACGTCCGTAGATCGGGTTGCTGTCATGCCATCTTCAGACTCGACCGACGCGTTCACGGACGACTTTCTTTCAACTTCGCAGCCCGCAGTATCCCAGTCCCAACGAGTATTCTTACAGTTGGTTTTCCCCGTTCCCTAAACCCCAGTATATGCCTGGTTCGTGGTGTGTCATCGCTCTTCGGCGCTTATTGAGTTGGCATTTCTACAGCATGTAATTCCGATTACGTGCCTCGCGAAATATTTAAATAGAGTAGAGCGAGGGGCGTCAAGGTTTCAACGCTTCAACCCCACTTTCTTTGCACAGCACCATGGGGAGTTCGCGTTCGTTCATGGTCGTTCCTCACGACGGTGACAGCGAAGAGATACACGTGTATAGCTCTCCAGACACAGGAAAGCGAAAGGCAAATGGTTTGTAAATGCCATGCTGGCAGGTGACCTCTGCGCCGCTCACTCCTTCTATAGGTTCTTTCTACGATAACAGGTCCGCCAGAGCATTTGGCAGTTCCAATAGTCCGCTAATCGATCGCGGTGGTTACAGCACTTCCTCTCATATCCCCTCTATGGACGTGGATTGTCCAGGCACGAATGAGAGCGACACGGCCGCAGACAAGCACGTTATACCTAATGTCTCATGGAGTGACGACGAATCACTATACGAGAGCTTGTACGAATCAGCAGTTGATCCAGATGAAAAGTCCAAGGCAGCGATGGGTGTCGACGTGAGTGGCTTCCTTATGTTGACGACTGAGTATCAACGAGTCCATACGAAGAAGGATGTCGATGCTCCTCCCCATACCCTTGACCACCCTGATCTGGCCTCCTCTGTCAGAGGATTGTACAGGGTCCTTGATTTGATTACCGAACAGGGCAGCGGTGGGCTAGGTAACGATCCTATCTTCTATCAGCGAACCCACCACTTATGCTCCCCTCAGTCGATAAGATCGTTATCTCTCAAAATACATTAGAACCTTTCATCAATACTGTTTGTCCCGGCGCGTATGCATCCCTGACGAAGGTCAATTTCAAAGCATTGGATCAGTATATTGTGAAACCCGTAGGCGTATATGGCAGCAAAGAAGAGATCGTGCGGTTCCTCTCAGAGCTTCGGGTTGTCGACGATGCTTCGTATGTTTTCTGTTCAATGCTAACTATCCACCCTTAATGCTCTTGCCTTTGTTAGGGCTGCACAGCTACTTGCGGACCCGGGTACTGCTGGGCCAACGAAGCCTACTCTTCGATCAGGTCTATACCTTCTTCGACCAACGGAGCCGCATGGCCAAATGGAACAGATCTTTGTCATATACTGGCCTCAGGAGAACACGTGGGATGATTCTGCACCCTCCCAAGTCCGCCGAAATCGTGTGACCTTCATGAGGTTCGCTCAGATCGCGGACATGCTACTTCGTCTGTATGCTTACGATTCACAGATACCTCACAAAGATGTGTGACCAGGTTGTTGCGTTAATCTCTTCCGCGCACGCACAGACTATTGTCTGGAATGACGGAGGTAGGGCCGACGAAGCCAGGGACGAAGATGACGAGGGAGATACAATTATCAACTGCATCGTGGACCGGACAACCGAACAGGAAGAATCTGTGCAAGTACGAGAAGGCTTCAAGGTATTCGTTGTCATGCACCTTCACATTCCGAGACTCAAGGGTTTGTCCCGAAGGTTGCATCTGGCCATATCACCCATGCCGACTCCACATCAGTGGCATCCGCGGGGCTGGGACTACCGGAACCCTTTTTGCTCCTTGGGGAGACTGCACAGGGTTTTATGACCATACAATATCAGGCGGCTAGGCGCGTACCCGATGTTTTCAAGGCACGGTCTTTCACGACTCTACAACTAGAAAGTATTCTGTACGTATCGGTTCTACTATGCAGCGGTGACTTCGATGACATTACTCCTATGTAGCATGTCCGATCGTCTTTGCCTTAGTGAGTCCTTGGATGATGAGGCATTGAATATCCTAGTCCGCAACGGCTTGAAGAAGCGTTTCCCCGATGAGTGTGCCAAGTGGGAACACGACTCGATCGCCGTCGAAGCCCAGTACAAGAGAGTACGAACCGATGAATTTGATCGAGTGAAGGCTGCTCTCGACAAGGATCAAAAAAATTTGACCTCAGCAATTCACGAGGCCGTCGTAGGTGCAGCGTTGGACTTATATCCGTAGGTTTTACAAATTTCTGGTATCACCGCATTCATTCATTACCGGTTTACTGCAGCTTCCTCGATCGCGGATCATTCCCCTCTCCCGAAGTGGGTCAAACAACCGCATCGGGTGAGTTTTGGTATGAGCAAACTTGAAAAGTATTATATAACCATATCTCACAGTTTCCTTCCGCGAACTCGTTGAGCTGTATCCCAAAGTGGATGAGATTTTTCGGAAAAACATCAAACCGATGGAAACAATTTCTAACCCCAAGTTCCGGGATATTAAGGATCGATTATGCCTTTTGGTTGAGGTTGTTTCCCTCGCGGGCTCGACCAGTAAAAGTCAGCGCCATGCGATTGCAAAAGCTACCTTGAAGGAGGGATCTGTAGCAGCTCGTCGAAGTGCCGTGAGGGATGCCTCAGTCAAAATCTCAAGCACTATCCAAACGACCAAGCTTACTGATGACCACGCTGAACTACGCATCTATAATCCAGGAGAAGAGAAGGCTTCTTTCGTGGAACGTGCCGTGAATTACGTTACATCTTGGATTAGAGACGACAAAACCACCTTTGCAGACCGTGCTTTCCAGGAAGCTCTTGGCAAAGCGAATGACATCTCGGACAGCCGGTTTTTAAAGGAAATTGTCAACGCAGAAGTGATCCAGGAGGATTCGGAGTTGAAACGTTTGGTCCACGAAGCAAGTATGGAAGCGCAGTCGTCCTTGGCTATCACGATACCCCGTGCGGTGAAGCAACTCGTTAGGTTAGTCAAGCAGGCGCAGGAGGATACGATGAGGCAGAGAATCAAAGCTGATACTGAAAGCCGAGAGCAACAAGAGAAGCGCAAACTTGGATTGGAGTTGATTCGTCATGTCAATGACATGACGAGCCAAATCCAGCAACTGTAAGTTCCAAGGATTTCAAGTGGCCAGTCAAATGATCATCTATCAGTCACACCCTCTCCATCGACTCGGTCGAGGAGAATAAATCGCGTCGTTACCCGTATCATTCCTCGCCGCAATTGAGACTCTCGGGTGTACGAGAGACCCAAGAGGATCCAGTGACATGCTTTACAGTTCATACCATGAGCCTCACGGAGCAAGACAAACATGCCTTACGGTTGGATGCATCCACCGTTCCTTTCCCCCGTTTCCGTTTCGAACATAAATTCTGTCTAACCGAAGGGCATACCGTTCTGTACGTATCTTTCCATCACTTGGAGGTGTTATGGGACTTATCCGTTGCTAGGCGTGCACAGTTGCTCGAGGGAGAAAAGTTACTGCTTGTAGTTTCAGACCGTACTGGCAATTTGATGGTTTATCTTGATCCCTTAACCACCATCGATGCAGCGATTGCACGCAGACGCGGGAAAAGCTTGAACCGCGAGAAAATGGGCCAAGATTTTGTCCTGGCGTTCAATGAGTCCAAGCGAATGCTGGGTATCGTCTCTTCCGACAAGGTGCGTAGACTGTCAAACTTGAAGTTCGACAATGTAGTTCACGCATGATCACCGACCTGTAGTTATTACTGCACATCTTCGTGCACGACGACGCTCGGGGTTTCCAAGCACAGGGAAGTTCAATCAACCTGAACGCATGGTACAACGAAGAAACATCCATCCGTCACTCTTGCTTTGTCGGTGGCAGTGAAGAACTTCTACTCGTAGACTCTCAAGCCCAGGCTAGGATATACTCCCTAGTTACGATGCAGTTTCGGTGAGTTGGTTATGTCTCTTTGGAGACTGGCGCCCATTTATCTGTATAGACCTGCAACTCTCAATCTCCGCCAGGTCCCGTCGAGCATACATTCTACACCGGATGGGTCATGTCTACTAGTTTCCTCTGGGAACGGGGATGGCCATTCGCTAATTGCATATCACTGGAGTTCCTTTGGATCGACAGAAGGCATACAGCTTAACATCCCCGACTTTCCTGTGACCGAACCTTTCGTGGTCACGTCACTAGTCTCCAGGTCGGCTGTTCACCTTTTGTGGCTTGATTTCCCCGCTCGGCGATGTCAATCCTATGTTTTGGATATCACCCGCCGTGTGACCGAGTTCATGTTCAGAGAGAGGGTTAACCGCGGCGAATCTAAACCTACACAAAACGCAACGGTACACAATTGCCTGGTAGATTGTCACTCGGAAGTCTGGACTCGCTTCCCGGTCCTTGCTGCGGTACAACGGGAGACCATATCATCTGCCAGCCTTAGGAGCCAGAAGAATCTTGTCTTTGTTACTGACCGTGACTTCCAAATGTTCACACAGCATTTCTCCGACATGATCTACACTTTCGAGCGCACGACTAAGAAGCCTACTGGCGATGTCCTCAAATCCATAAAGGTCTCTGCTGTGGTGTTTCCTGTCTTCCTGCAGGAACTCTGCGACACCGCACCGTGGAACGTTTCGCAATATAGGGCTGGCGAATGGATTGTCGATTTCCTTTGCTCGATCCCAATTCACATCGCGTTGACGAAAGAAAATCGTTTTATCCCGCTCAGAGATGGGGTATATTCCACAGAGTTAGAAAGATTACTTTTGGGTGCCGAGGTAAACCGCATCGTGGACAATATCTCATTCGGATGGTATGAGTCACTCTTCCAGTCCTATATGGCGACCAAGGTAATCCATATTCGATGATGCTGGATCGTGCTTACAACCCGACAGCCCGTTCGAGTGGTGTCGTCTATGGGAGAACAATCCGTCGGGAAGAGTTATGCTCTCAATCACCTCGTGGACACTTCATTCGCAGGATCGGCGATGCGTACGACCGAGGGTGTCTGGATGTCTGTGACGCCAACGGAGAAGGAGCTCATTGTAGCCTTAGATTTCGAAGGTTTGTCGAGTGACGATCATTCGTTGTATTACTCTGGATACTCACCTCTTTTAGGTGTTCATAGCATAGAGCGGTCGGCTCAAGAGGATACGCTACTCGTACTCTTTAACACTGCAATTTCAAATCTGGTAAGCGTGCGCCCACGAAGAAAAGAAAATAACCCAGTACGACATGTCGTTAGGTACTGTTCCGTAACAACTTTGCACTCAGTCGCGATATCGCAGGGTTATTCCAGTCCTTCCAGTCTAGTGCCACTGTTCTGGAGCCTGCGGCAAATCCATCGCTATTCCAATCGACTCTGGTCATCATTATCAAGGTATGGCAAGCGGGTGATATGTGGATTTCAGTTAGTAATGATCAATTTCAGGATGTTGTGGAGGCGGATAGGTCAGAAATAGCGAGAGAGTCGGTCCACTTCGTTAGTTACGGGAGTCCCTCGACTGACGGGGCAGCAGGTTCACTCTGAAGTTCCAACGAATCGTGCAAGACGAGCAAGAAACAAACTTTATCACTCAACTTCATGGAGGAAAACTGGCGATCATTCCCTGGTATGCATCGCAAATGGACTTTTTTGGATGCAGTCTTATTCTTTACAGGCCTGTCATCGAATCTAGGGAATTTTACAAGCTATTCCCAAAGTTAAAACGGCATTTGGACCAACAAATCATCACGCATCATACCGCAGGCGAATTCCTCCACACAGTGAAAACGTTGATGGCAAAACTAAAGGCTCGTATAAAACTACCTGCAGCATGACCACTTTTAACCGACACTCCATCAGGCCAATGATTGGGGAGCAATGTCGCGTGCGTTGTTATGTGTACCATTGCTCTCGCATTACTCACCTTCTTCAAGAGACGATGGCATCTCATCGAGCACAACTCTTATCGTCGTTGCTGCCAAATGCACTTACTTTTGGTTTCCAAGAGGTCGATCCTGAACGAGAGCCGCTGAAGGTAGTCCTTCCTTACCTGTGTCTTGAGAGATCTAATCGTCCGTAGAACCTCGACACCGATATACCCGTGGAGAGTCCTGACACTGAGTCACGTTTATACCTCACGGTTGGAATGGCACCGCAATCAGAGGTTCGTGAGCAAGCATTGGGAACCCTTCAGAGCTCCTGGGAACGCTATCACGAACGCCAAAACGTTTCCGACTCAGAGTGGGTGGAGGCCCTGTCCCAATATCTGGACGGTATCGTCAATTTACGAATTGATCACGTACAAGAGTGGCTTTCCCAGAATTTGGCGCGTTTCCAGACAGGACATGCAAGCACCGAGGAACTCCGACGGAACTTCGAAGGCTTCACTGTCGATCTAAGGACCAACGTGCAGCTATGCAAGTTGCAGTGCGCGGACTGCCAACTGTTGTGCATTCAGAGTCGCTTCCACGATGGCCCTCATGCTTGTCAAACTAACCACCTTTGCATTCACGAATGCGATTTCTGCCAAGAGGTTGTTGGCGAGCTGCGAGAATGCAGCATGCCCGCTGGTCACGCAGGAAAACATATGTAAGTGTTTACTTTGACCTGTTCGTCACAGTGGCACACTCAGTACGCACATAGATGTGTCGTCAATACTCACCTATGTGGCAAACCTTGCAAGTTCGAAGGCAGGCTCGGATGCCTTCATGAGTGTATTAAGGTCGGGCCCTCTCATTATGGTACGACTGCAGCTTACAGTTCGACATCGTAGGTTATTGGCCACGACGACGAACATCTGTGCGCTGCTTCAGTGCATGCTTGCGGAAAGGTGAGTCCCTCGCTTCGGTCGTATGCCCATTTTTTGATCTTCCGTCTCACAGCCGTGTAGCTTATCTGGTATAAAGCTTGCCAACGAATCTGATTATTCGTGCCCCGGTTTCTGCCGAATCCCAAGGTTCATATATTCAGGGTCCTAGATTCCGGAAGCTAACAAGCCAATAGCGATGTTGATCATACCCGTCATGAATGCGAAACTCGCCTCTGCTCGATCACATGTCAGCTCTGTAAGCGGCTATGTTCTAATCAGGACCACATGCATGGTTTGGAGGAGGGTGCAGTTCACCTTTGTGGGTGGGTTGACACGTTTATACATATCAGGGATTGGCGTAGGGCTGACGTTAACCATATCGTTGAGTAGCCAAGAGCATCCCTGCACAGCCATGTGTTCTGCGGAGGGTATATGTGAGATCGAAACAGCACCACATTCGATTGAAGCAACTTTTACGGGTAGGCACGAGACCTTCCAGTATACAAAGGTAAGTCACTCAACAGTGGAGCCGAAGCTTGCTAACCTGCTCCCGACCAGTACTCGCAAGGTCAGTTGCGTATTCCTACCATAATATACTCAACTTACATGGTTCAGTGGCGAAACGATCGAAGTGTGTCAAGCCAGTCCCCCCCGGTGCAACGCAACACGAGGGCTCTCATAATCATAGTCTCGATAAGAAAGTAGTCCACTTTTGCGAAACCAGGTCAGTTGTGTCATGTTCGTTGTGGCTTCTCGTCCCACTCCATCTTGTACAACTCGACAGGTGCGAAAATTGCGGGTATTTCTGTACATTACCGCTTGGTATGATTAGTTTATATTTACACTCTTTGCGTCTCCTGATAAGGGGTGTATAGGTCACCCGCAGCAAGAACATGAAACGCGCCACGGCTCAATGTCTCGCACGCGATGGACCATAGATGACCTTGACGACAGGGCAGCTCTCGAAATTGAAGGGAGAAGGTTCTCCACCAACGATGAGGGCGCTCCAATGATGTGCAATCTTGTGTGCCAAGCAATGGGTCGTCACGCGCACATTGACTACTGTCGCTCCGATGAGGAGGCAGCCTGCGTTGGCAATGACGAGATTCAACACATTACCAAGAACTTGCGCCCTCACCCCGACCGCCCAAAGGATTACGTGACCCATAACCTGTTCTGGAAAAGAAGTGGTAAGCATGCATTGGAGACTCACCATAACCACTGATGGAATACCCCTACTTGAAGGTTTTAAGGACCCATATTCCAAAGAAGAGCAAGCAGTGTTTGCAAAATGGTAGGTTGCTCAGGCAATCGAGTAGAACCATATGCTAATTTTCCGCAGCGATGCTATGTGCAGCGGTAAGCTAAGCGGCATAGATCTTAGGACCACTCTCATGATCGGGAAACAGGACCAGAGCACGCCGGCGATGCTGGCAATCTTGCTCAACCATCTTACTGCACCTTGCCGCTGTTCCATCCACCGGCATACCCGAATGCCGGTGCACAAGCTGTGGGGTACATATCCAACGATGGTCATCATTTCACCTGTCGTAATCCTGTAGTAATGCAGCAAGCGTTTCACGTGTAGGTATCTGCCTGGTCTCGCGTGACCTGAGCTGATTAGCTTGCTAGGATATTTGTTGCGGACCGGTGGGAATGGCACCCGCGAGTGAACATGCCCTCACACTGATTCCTGTTTCAGGTCTCGTTCTATGGGGAACAAGGATCGACGGCCATTGCAAAACACTCCTGCCTCCTCCAGAATTTGCGCCCGTTCATACAATAGATTTGGCGCGGTTCTCTCTTCTCTCTTCAGTTTCTGGTCCGCCCGCGCAGCGGCCATTGGGTCAAGTGGCAGTGCGGGCCGCAGGGACGCCTATAGTGTTATCTTATTCCATCATGATCCCTTGACTGTCATCGAAAATGATTTGACAAGTAATCCAGACCAACTGCTTGATGCGCTCTTGCCTCATCGGTTGGATCTTGGGACTAACTTCGCAGCAGCGATTACCGCAGCTCGGACCGTTATGGAGCGGAATTGGAGCGTGGAGAGGTAAAGGAACAGCTTCGGCCGAACTATAACTAACGTTCAACTACTGTCACTTCTCAGGTCTCCTGTCATTATCTTTCTTTCGGATGGGGAATCCCGCATTGCAGACCAGACTATGCAAGATCTGTGCCGGTCATCCGCTCGACTTGGGTGCGAGTCTACGTCTTCCAAGTTCTTCCCCTTGTCATTTCTGATGACACCTTGCAGGAAAGCTGTGTCCTTCCATGCGGTATCGTTCGGCCCAGACGCCTACTCAAGATCCCTGCGTAGGATGACAGAAATAGCGATAGATGCTCAGAACAACGCCCCAAGGGACCCACCGGCCCCGGCTGCTGCAACAGTCATGTCGTCTTACAGCCGAGCTTTGGACTCGGTAATTGATTTCATATTTACTGGGCACCTTTCGCTGATGAACTCTATCAGGTTCAACTCGCAGAGACTTTCCTTGGAATTGCGGAGTCACTAAGGAAGACTAGAGGAGCATTGGTGCACTGAGTTATTCCACGACCGAATTTCTGTTCTATGCATTGCACTTGGAGGGGGGAGAGAGGAGTATGTGATTATGTGTAATGAAGGTGTTTTTACGGAAAATCGATGCCTGTGCTAGAAGTCTGGTTCGTGTGCTTGGGCCGTCCTGCGAAGGCTGGGTGTCAGTCTGTACGGGGGTGGGCCATTCGGGGAACAGACTGTATTATGCCAAAGAGGTTCCGGGCCATGTGTTACCTGTCGTATTTGTTTCTATCGGACCGCGCTATCCTCAAATGTAATGGCACACAACATTCATCATGCACCAACCACCGTTCGATTTCAAAACAGTCGTGCCCCAGCCTGGTTTGGTGTTCGGGCTGCAAACTATTACACAAGCGTTGTATAACTTGGCAGCTGACAACTACGCCCCATTCGTGATGGAGAAGATGAAGCAGTTATCACCAAGGAACATGAACAGACGTAAGAGTGTTGAGATCGTAGTTCTGAACACCTCGCGTTGGGATGGGGTGGGATTGGAAAGCTGACTACGCTAATGCATCGTAGCTCAGGTGTCATTACCTCGTCAGCCGTGAAAACATAAGACAAGAAAAGTAAGGGAAAGAACAACGTAAATAACGAAGAATGTTAGGAGGATGCGGACGGTAAAGCGGAGGAAGGACTCCAATCAGCCCCTAAGTGAATTACGTAATCGTCGTATGGTATCCGACTCCAAACTGGTGTAGAAAGACAAGTCAAACAGTGTACAACTCATACGACCACCTCCTGAATATTCACCAGGGTCCACAGTCCGCGGGTAACTCCCGGAAGGGTCGTATTGTGCTTCATGGCACGAAGGAATAGCCTTACACTTACGCCAAATCTGCAGCCACGCACGCTTCGAGAAAGCAACTGCCTGTAGCCTGTCGGTAATCCTTTGTCTACCGCTTGCTCACCCCTGCTGTTGTCAGTCGTGGAAGTTTCTGATCTCCGTGCTGCTTTCCTCTCGTCTTCGACATTGAGCTCTCGGAGTGCCTCATCCACCGCCTTCCACTAATCCGGAGCACCAGCTCCACGATGGCCTTGGTACATGTTGACCTATTCAGCACCCTGTTCCCCTCACAGTCCAGCCTTCAATTCAAGCCTACGCCTCCCTCACCTAATCCTTCGTCTTCGACGAGCATTCTCTGGTACGTACTCTTTCGAGGTTCTGTGCAGTCACCTTCGTTGAACTCAACCCCATTATCCATCCTTCCAAATACCATAGAGTACAATGGTAGAACAGAAACGTCATCGCAGATGGGTCTGTCACCCGCAGAATAACTTAATGCATCAATGCCCCTCTGGGCTTCCTTAGCGACTCCGCAATTCCAAGGAAGGTCTCTGCGAGTTGAACCTAATAGAGTTCATCAGCGAAGGGTATCCAGCAATATGAAATCAATTACGGAGTCCAGAGCTTGATTGTACGACGACATGACTGTCGCAGCAGCCGGTGCCAGTGGGTCCCTTGGAGCGTTGTTCTGAGCGTCTATCGCTATTTCTGCCATTCTGCGTAGATATGTCGAAGACGCGTCCGGGCCAAACGATACCGCATGGAAGGACACGGCCTTTCTGCAATGTTTCATTCAGAAACGATGAAAGAACATGGGAGACACGACATCGCACCCAAGCCGAACGGATGACCGGCATAAATCTTGCATAGTTTGGTCTGCAATGTGGCACTCTCCGTCCGAAAGAAAGATGATGACAGGAGACCTGAGAAGCGGCATATTTATAGGTAAGTGGGAGTTAAACCAAAGACTGTTCCTTACCTCTCCGTGCTCCAGTTTCGCTCCATGACACCTTGTGCGGCGATGATTGCTGCTGTGAAGTTCGTTCCACCATCTGCCTGATGAGGCAAAAGTATATCAAGTAGCTGGTCTGGATTGCTTGTCAAATCGTTTTCAATGACATTTAAGGTCTCATGATGGAATAGGATAACACTGTAGGCGTCTCTGCGACCCGCATTGCCGCCTGATCCAATGGCGGCTGCGCGGGCTGACCAGAAACTAAACAGCGAAGAAATGACCGCGCCATTCCTATTGTTTGAATGGGCACAAATTCTGGCTGAGGCTGGAGTATTTGGCAATGGCCGTCGATCATCGTACGACATAGAACCGGACCTGAAACAGGAGTCAGCTTGAGGGTAACGTTGAGCAGTCAATATCATTCCCACCGGTCCGCGACAAATATCCTGGCAAGCGGGTCAGCTCGGGTCACACGAGACTACGTAGGTACCTACACGTGAAAGGCTTGCTGCATCACTACAGGATTGCGACAGGCGAAATGGTGACCATCGTTGGATATGTATCCCACAGCTGGTGCACCAGCGTTCAGGTTTGCCGGTGGATGGAACAACGGCAATGTGCAATAGGATGGTTGGGCAAGGTTTCCAGCATCGCCAGCGTGCTCTGGTCCTGTTTCCCGATCATGAGAGTGGTCCTAAGATCTATGCCGCTTAGCTTACCGCTGCACATAGCATCGCTGCGGAAAATTAGCATATGATGCTACTCGACTACCTGGACAACCTACCATTTTGCGAATACTGCTTGCTCTTCTTTGGAGTACGGATCCTTAAAGCCTTCAAGTGGGAGCATTCCATCAGTGGTTACGGTGAGTCTCCAAAGCATGCTTACCACTCCTTTTCCAGAACAAGTTATGGGTAACATAATCCTTTGGGCGGTCAGGGTGAGGTCGCAGGTTCTTGGTGATATGCTGAATCTCGTCATTGCCAACGCAAGCTGCCTCCTCATCAGAGCGACAATAATCAATATGCACGTGACGACCCATTGCTTGGCACACGAGATTACACATCATTGGAGCGCCCTCATCGTTGGTGGAGAACCTTCTGCCTTCAATTTCGAGAGCTGCCCCCTCGTCAGGTCCATCTATGGTCCATCGCGTGCGAGACATTGAGCCGTGGCGCGTTTCATGCTCTTGCTGCGGGTGGCCTACACTCCGCTTATCAGGAGTTGGAGGGAATGCGAACATTAACTGATCATACCAAGCGGTAATGTACAGAAATACCCGCAATTTTCGCACCTGTCGAATTGAATGATTGGAGCTTAGAGTCGTAGGTTGAGCATCACATGACTGACCTGGCTTCACAAAAGTGGATGACTTTCTTATCGAGGCTATGATTATGAGAACCCTTGTGTTTGGTTGCGCCAGGTGGGACTAGTTTGACACACTTCAGTCGCTTGGCCACTGTATCACGTGAGTTGAGTTACTTAGGGTCTACTGCGTAACTGACCTTGCGAGTACTGCGTAGGTAGGTCGTCGGCGTGTTAGTGAAGTGTCAACTCTACATGTCGAGTCACCTACCTTCGTATATTGAAATGTTTCGTGTCTGCCAGTGAAAGTTGCTTCGATTGAATGCGGCGCTGTCTCGATCTCACAGATCCCCTGCGCAGAACACATAGCTGTGCAGAGATGCTCTTGTCTGCCCAACGATAGGGTAGTGTCAGCCATACACCAATTCTGCGTAATGTATACTTATCAACTCACCCACAAAGGTGAACTGCCCCATCTTCTAAACCATGCATATGATCCTGATCAGAACACAGCCGCTTGCAAAGCTGACATGTGACCGAACAGAGGCGAGCTTCGCATTCATGACGGATATGATCAACATCACTGTCGGTCTCTGAGCTTCTGCAAACCGAGGACTTTTAAGACGACTTACCTTGGGATTCGGCAGAAGCCGGGGCACGAATAATCAGAGCTGTCTGCGAGTTTGAAACCGGATAAACTACATGGCTGCGAGTAGGAAGTAAAGGTCTGTGCGCATGACCAAAGCGGGGGGGCTTGCCTTTCCACACGCGTGCACTGAGGCAGCGCACAAATGTTCGTCTTCGTGACCAACAACCTACGGTATCTGAGCTGCAAACTACAGTGGCACGACTACCAAAACACCTCACTTTAGTACACTCGTGAACACATCCGAACCTGCCGTCAAACTTGCAAGGCTTGCCACACAAGTGAGCATTAACGACACATCTACGCCCGTATTCAGTATGCGCGTTGTAACCATCAGGCGAAAGTTATTGCATACATATGTTTTCCAGCATGTCCAGCGGTCATGCTGCACTCACGAAGCTCGCCGGTATTCTCTCGGCAGAAATCACATTCATAGATGCACTGGTGATTGGTTTGACAAGCATGACGACCGTCGTGGAAGCGGCTCTGAATGCATAACAGTTGGCAGTTTCCGCATTGCAGCTTGCAAAGTTGTACGTTGCTCTTCAGGTCGACGGTGGCTCCTTCGAAGTTCCGTCGAAGTTCCTCAATGCTTGCGTGGCCCGTCTGGAAACGCGCCAAATTCTGGGAAAGCCACTCTTGGACGTGATCGATCCGTAAATTGACGATACCCTCTAGATACTGGGATAGGGCCTCCACCCATTCTGCATCGGGAATGTGTTGACGGTCGCGATAGCGTTCCCAGGCACTCTGAAGCGTTGCCAACGCTTGCTCACGAATCTCTGACTGCGGAGCCATTCCAACTGTGAGGAATAAGTGTGACTCGGTGTCAGGCAGCTCCACAGGCATATCAGTGTCAAGGTTCTACGAGCAATTAGATCTTTCAAGAGGGAGGTGGATAGGGGCTACCTTCAGTGGCTCTCGTTCAGGATCGATCTCCTGGAAACCAAAAGCCAATGCATTTGGCAGCAACGACGACAAGAGTTGTGCTCGGTGAGATGCCATTGTCTCTGGAGGAATGTGAGTGATACTAAGGCGACAGCATACACAACAACGCACGTGACATCGCCCCCCAATCATTGGCCTGATGTATCATTAATTAAAAAGACCTCATACTGCAGGTATTGTACGAACCTTGAGCTTCGCCATTAACGTTTTCACTTTGTGAAGGAATTCACCTGCAGCGTGATGGGTGATCACCTGCTGGTCCAAGCGCCGCTTTAACGTTGGAAATAGTTTGTAGAATTCCTTAGATTCGATGACAGGCCTGTGAAAGATAAGACCTGGTCCTCTACAATGCCAATCTGAATGCGCACCAGGGAATGATCGCCAATTTCCCAGCATGAAGGCGAGTGATAAAGTTCGCTTCTTGCTCGTCTTGCACAATTCGTTGGAACTTCAGAGTGAATCTGTAACTTGTTAGGTAACGGAATCCCATGACTACGAAATGAACTGACTCTCTCGCTATTTCTGACCTATCCGCCTCAACGACATCCTGAAATTGATTATCAGTGACTGAAACCCAAATATCCCCGGCTTGCCATACCTTGATAATGATGACCAGAGTCGACTGGAATAGCGACGGATTTGCCGCAGGATCTAAAACAGTGGCACTAGACTGGAAGGATTGGAATAACCCTGCGATATCGCGGCTGAGTGCGAAGTTGTTGCGGAACAGTACCTAGCGACATGTCGTTCTCATTTTCCTTTTCTTTACAGCAGGCACAAGCTTACCAGATTTGAGATTGCAGTGTTGAATAGTACGAGTAGCGTATCTTCCTGGGCTGACCGCTCGATACTGTGAACACCTGAAAAGAGATTGAGTACTGAAAAATGTTCAACGGGTGAAAGTCAGTCAACAAACCCTCAAAATCTAGAGCTACGATGAGCTCCTTCTCCGTTGGCGTCACAGACATCCAGACGCCCTCAGTCGTACGCATCGCCGACCCCGCGAATGAAGTGTCCACGAGGTGATTGAGAGCATAACTCTTCCCGACGGATTGTTCTCCCATGGACGACACCACTCGAACGGGCTGTCGGGTTGTTAAGTGGGATCAGGCAACATCGAACATGTATTACCTTGGTCGCCATATAGGACTGAAAGAGCGATTCGTACCATCCGAATGAGATACTGTCTACGATACGGTTTACCTCGGCACCCAAAAGCGACCTTTCTAACTCTGTGGAATATACACCGTCCTTCAGCGGGATAAAACGATTCTCCTTCGTCACCGCGATGTGGATTGGGATCAAACACAAGAAGTCAACAATCCATTCGCCAGCCCTATATTGCGAAACGTTCCACGGTGCGCTGCCACATAACTCTTGCAAGAAGACTGAAAACGCCGCGGCAGAGACCTTGATAGATTTGAGGACGTCGCCAGTAGGCTTCTTAGTCGTGCGTTCGAAAGTGTAGATCATGTCAGAGAAATGCTGTGCGAACATTTGGAAGTCACGGTCAGTAACAAAGACCAGACTCTTCTGGCTCCGAAGGCTGGCAGATGATATGGTCTCCCGTTGTACCGCAGCAAGGACCGGGAAACGAATCCAGACTTCCGAGTGACAATCTACCAGGCAATTGTGTGCTGTTGTATCTTCTGCTCGTTTAGACCCGCTGCGACCAATTTTCTCCCGGAACATGAACTCGGTAACCCGGCGCGTGATGTCCAAAGCATAGGATTGGCACCGATTAGTGGAAAAGTTAAGCCACAGAAGGTGAACGGCTGTTCGGGAGATTAGGGATGTAATCACAAATGGTTCACCGATAGGAAACGCGGGCGTGTTGAGCTCAATGCCCTCTGTCGATCCAAAGGAATCCCAATGATACGCAGTCAGTGCACGGCCAGCTTCATGGTCAAAGGAAACCAGTAGACACGACCCGTCTGGCGTGGACTGTACGCTCGACGGGACATGGTGGAGGGTCAGCGTCGCAGGTCTGTACAGATAAATGAGCGTCCTTAGTCTTCAAGGAAACACGTTCAACTCACCGAAACTGCATTGTAACCAAGGAATATATTCTAGCCTGGGCTTGAGAGTCTACGAGGAGGATCTCTTCACTACCACTGATAAAGCATGCGTGTCGGATGGAAGTCCCTTCGTTGTACCATTGAGTCAAGTTGACAGAACTTCCCACGGCTTGGAAGCCTCGTGTGTCGTCGTGCACGAAGATGTGCAGCGATAGCTACAGGTCGACGATCGCGCATGAATTACACTGTCAAATCCGGCGTTGCCAGTCTACATACCTTTTCGGAAGAGACGATGCTCAGCATTCGCTTGGACTCATCGAACGCAAGGACGAAATCTTGTCCAATCTTCTCGCGATTTAAGATTTTGCCGCGTCCTCGCGTGATCGCTGCTTCGATGGCTGTTAAGTGATCGAGATACACCGTCAAATTACCAATACGATCTGTAACAATCAGCAGTAACTTCTCTCCATGCAGCAACTGTGCACGCCTAGCAGTGGATAAGTCGTAAGGCACCCTGAAGAGACGGTAGGATGCGTACAAGACAGTGTACCCCTGAGTTAACCGGAATTTATGCTCGGAATGAAAACGTGGAGAAGGAATGACGGATGCGTCGAGCTGCAAATCATGTTTGTCTTGCTCTGTGAGGTTCATGGTGCGAATTGTAAAACATGTCATGGGGTCCTCTTGGGTCTCTCGAGCACCTGAGACTTTGCATTGTGACGAGTACGAGTAGTATGGTTTATTCTCCACGACCGATTCGATGGAGAACGTGTGTCTGATGAATAGTTAATTAAGAGGCCATTTGAAAGCCCAAAAACTCACGGTTGCTCGGTTTGGCTCGTCGTACCATTAATGTGACGAATCAACTGCAACCGAAGCGTACGCTTCTCTTGTTGCTCTCGGCTTTCGGTATCGGCTTTGATTCTGTCCCTGATCGTGTCTTCCTGAATAATTCTAATCGACGCAACGAGTTTCTTCGTAACTTGGGGTATCGTAGCAACGAGGTAAGGCTGTACCGCCGTGTTGGCTTCTTGGACCGAAGCCGTCAACTCCGGATGCTCCTGAATAACTTTTGCCTTGACAACTTCCTTCAAAAAGTGACTGTCCGAGATATTATTCGCTTCGTCGCGAGCTTCCTTGAGAATACGTTCTGCGCGGGCAGCCTTCGTGTCTTCTCTTGAACCGGAACCGGGGAAGACTGGTGCAACATAGTGGATTGCGTCATAGAACCGGGTAGTATTTGAGATGTTGAAAGCATCCCGTAGGGCACTTTGAGCTCCCCTAAACCCTTCCTTCACAGCAGCTTTCGCGATCTCGCGACGCTTACTTTTACTGATTTCGCTAGAACGAGAAGCGAACTCAACCAAAAGACACAATCGTTCCTTAATGTTTCGGAACTTGTAGTCAGAGATTTTCTCCAGCCCTTTCATATGTCGCTGGAAAGCTTCATCTGCTTTGGGATAGAGCTCAACGAGTTCCTGGAAGGACACTGAACTGTGTTGAGATAATACCCCCTATATTTGCAAGCACCGAGGCTCACGTGATGCGGTTGTTTGATGACCCCTTGGGCGGGGCAACGCTTCCCGTTCGACGAAGCTACGATAAGCCAGTGATGAATGGATGTAATGATACCCCAAAACCCGTATAACGTACGGATATAAATTCAAAACTGTATCCACGATGGCCTCGTGGATTGCTAAGGTCAACTTTTCTTCTTCTTTGTCGAGAGTCGC
This sequence comes from Pisolithus microcarpus, assembly GCA_024613185.1. Lineage (NCBI taxonomy): Eukaryota > Fungi > Basidiomycota > Agaricomycetes > Boletales > Pisolithaceae > Pisolithus > Pisolithus microcarpus. Next base: position 6,909 of record JANFAI010000059.1, on the reverse strand, counting down.
TCCCATTTTTCCGAGTTCATCGGTACTCATTCTCTTGCACTGGGCCACAGCGGCGTTCGACTCGTGCGCCCACGCAGCACACTCCTTAGGAAAACGCCTCCTTAAACCATTTTTGGCCAAAATATTGAGTGCTTCGTCATCCAAGGATTCACTAAGGCACAAACGATCGGACATGCTAAAGAAGATTGATATTGTCAGAATTGCAATACTGCTGCACAGTGGTGCCGACACTTACAGGTTATTTTCTAGTTGCAGAGGCGTGAAGGATCGCGCCTTGAAAGCATCGGACACCCGCCTAGCCGGCTGGTGCTGTATGGTCATAAAGCCCTGTGCAGTCTCCCCGAAGAGCAGAAAGGGTTTCGTTGGACCCAGCTCCGCGGAAGCTTCGGGTGCTGGGTCTGCATAAGTGATATGCCGAGATGCAACCTTCACGACGAATCCTTGAGTCTCGTAGCATGGAAGTGTGTAATGACCAATACCTTGAAACCTTCTCGTACTTGCACGGATTCTTCCTGTTCTGTCGTTCGGTCAACGACACAGTTGATGATTCTGCCGCCTTCATCATCTTCGTCCCTGGCTTCGTCCTCGTCCTCGTCTCCATCACTCCAGACAATAGTCTGGGCGTGCGCGGAAGAAATCAACGCAACAACTTGGTCACACATCTTTGTGAGGTATCTGTGAATCGTAAGCTTACAAACAAAAGAAACATTTCCGCAATCTGGTCGAACCTCATGAAGGTCACACGATTCCGACGGACTTGAGAGGGTGCAGAATCATCCCACGAGTTTTCCTGAGGCCAATACACGACAAAGATTTGTTCCGTTTGGCCATGGGGTTCCGTTGGCCGAAGAAGGTATAGGCCTGATCGAAGTGTAGGCTTCGTTGGTCCAGCGGTACTCGGGTCCGCAAGTAGCTGCGCAGCCCTAACGAAAGCAAGAGTCTCAAGAACAGTCGGTAATTAACATTGAACAAGCAACATACAGAGCGTCGTCAATGACCCGAAGCTCCGCAAGGAATCGCACGATCTCTTCCTTACTTCCGTACAGACCTATGGGCTTCACGATATACTGATCCAATGCTTTGAAGTTGACCTTTGTCATTGACGCATACGCGCCGGGACAAACGATATTGATGAAAGCTTGCAAGTAACTTTGAGAGATAATGATCTTGTCAACTGAAGGAGGTATAAGCGCTGGAGTCGGTGACAGGGGTAAAACGGTTACCCAGCCCCCCGCTGCCTTGTTCGGTGATCAGATCAAGGATCCTGTACAATCCTTTGACAGAGGAGGCCAGGTCAGGGTGTTCAAGTGTATGGGGAGGAGCATCGACGTCCATCTTAGCATGGACCCGTCAATACTCGCTTTTACAATAGAGAACCCACTCACGTTCTCGTCTGTCGCCACCTTGGACTTTGCATCTGTATCAACTGCTGACTCGTACAAACTCTCATACAGCGACTCGTCATCACTCGATGAGGCATTGGCCATGATGCGCTTGTATGCGGCCGAGATGGCCATCGATACAGTTGTCCCAGAGTCGCTCTCATCCGTAGCCTGCGTGCTTGGACGATCCAGGTCCATAAAGGAGGTACGAGAAGAGAAATTGTAACCACCGCGGTTGGTTACCGGACTAGAACTGCCAGACTCCCAACCAGACGCATTGTTGCCAGCATAGGTAAACTCTACGGAACAGTGAGTGACGAGTCAATACATAGCATTTACGTACCGTCCGCCTTTCGCTTTCCTTTGTCTCGAGGGCTATACACATGTAGTTCCTCGCTGTCACTGTCATGAGAGGTGTCCATGGTGCTGTACAAGTAGAGTAGAGTTGAAACCTTGACGTCCCTTACTCTTACCCTATTTAAAGGACCCAGAAGATAAGAATCCACACAAGATTAAACACGAGGCACGTAATACATGCTGTAGAGAATCTAATTCGATACAGCGGGGCAGAGGGTTACGAATTGGGGTTCAGGGCGATGGGGAAAGCCAACAACATAGACACTCGTTGGGGACCGGCTGTAAGTGAATGGGGAGGCCGCAATCTGGATGAGAGGACGTCGACACACAACAAGTGTGATACTCCGTGCTGCCGGTGATTCCGCGCAGTGATAAACGAGTAAAAATCGAGATATCAAGAGTAAGTCATTGTGATTCGTGAACGCCCAACGCCCGATAGTGAAGAGCGCACAGCAAGGTGCCTTTCCTGGTCACTCCCATCCATCCAGAGGCACGTAGGACAAGTCACGGTTACCAGGGAAACTACCACCGCTTCCCTACCCGCAACCACACGCAGAGACGTGGTGTCGAGGGCAGTTAACGTAGGTAGTTAAACTGACCAACCGCTCCCAACAAGACGTCTCCTTGTTATCAGCAGTCGGCCCCACTCCCAGTGTACTTCCCGTGAGCAGTTCTGCGTCCCTACCCAAGTAACGGTACGAGCGCAGCCTGCACCGAAAAGTACACTGGAGACAGGCAGGAAGCCGGCTACAAAGACGCACGACAAAGGGAAAGAGAGCCAACAACTGTTTGGATCGTGTTTGGAACGCCACAGTATTTCGGTAAAATTCCCACGAACTTTGGGGTTGGAGAAACCAAGTCAGTTTATTCGTAACAAAGACTCGGAATATGGTGCATTAACCGCAGAGGCAATTCCTTTCTTACTGCTATGAATGGCAGGATCCGTCATCCGAGGACTTACCCGTGGATTCATTTAGGCGTTGTTTTTCAGAGCCCCTTCCTTGTAAGCCTCTTGTGTTCATTTGTGGCTCGGGTTGTTCAAATTTTGACCTACCTACAGTAAGATTAATGGCTGCAGCTCCACGATGTTCAGGTGGTTCAGTATGCTCAAAGGTGTCATATCGATATCATGAGGTGATCGTGGAACAATAAATCACTAGCAGTCACCGCTGCAGGGTGCACGATGTCATGAGCGGCCAGACGTTGTCGTTGTACTCCGACTGATAACACGAAGTTTAGTTGGCAACATCCTTTCCATCCACTGTGACCTCATCTCCCCACCGCCACAAGGGCTTTTACAATATCAGGTACATTTCCACCGGCTTGGTATGTGACCATCAAGTGAGCCGTTCTCCCCACAGCTGGCTACGTAATGTACTAAGGTGTCAGGTGTCTATTCCCTTCAGATTGGTCCGACAAAGGTATGGACCATTTCATCGGCCTCGATTTTACCCAGCTGCGGCCACTAGGCGGGGCCGACCTTCGCAGAAGCCGTTTGTTGGGTGAGTGCTGCACATTCAGTTAGTCCACGATCTGATGCTGAATGACGCTCACTTTTCAACTCCAACTCACCTGAAACTTATTTTATGCCTACAGCAGTGCAAGGTAAACTCCACTTTGCACCGTTGCAGGCTTCCTCTACTCAATAAAGGAATGGGATCCAATCACTTGGTCCAACCATAAGACACGTTCAGACATTATCACTGAGTATGGTAAGGCTTGACGAAGTTCGATATGGGCGCAACCTAATTATCGAATCTTGGTCTTCATATGACTGCAGGAGCCGAAGAGCACCAGCTAGCTACAAAGTTTTCGGCGAACACAGATTCGGATCTCAACAAACAGATGCAACCTCCAACAGTATTTAAAGGTGAAAATGGCACCCATTCTAACCCCCAGACCAACACAGAACTGAAATGAGCTCCCACTGTGTCATAGGCGAGTTTGCGAGCGGCTTTCCCCACACCTCTCGACATACTCACTACGCTTTGCTCTAGGAAAGCAGTACCTGGGTTCTCCCCAGGGTCAGTTTGATGGATCAATGTGCCATTTCTATTTACCTGATTGACATACAGGTAATTCCAGAGATTCGGCGACGTCCATTGCTACGTAGGCACTCCTACGTTTGAATACGATCAGAAGAAGGCTTTGATTCTGTTGACGGACATGTTTGGCATAACGTTTTCGAACAACAAGGTACCTGTTCCATCACAGCACTCGGTTTGGTGTACATTAACGGGATGCTATAGCTGCTCGTTGACAACTTTGCAAGGGCGGGCTACTGGGTGACCATATATCTTGTCATTTATCTAATTCCACCCACTCACCGACAGTGAACCTCTAGACAATTGCCCCGGACTATCTGTGTGGCGACCCTGCACCTCCGTATGCTTGGAACGTACGTACATGACCATTTTGTTGGCAAACGATTCATTCAATGGAGCCGTCCAGAATCGTGGGTTCAACGTCCACGATTGGATCGACAAGCATCCCGCAGAGGTGACGTGGCCTGTCATCCGCGAGGTCATACAGGCTCTGAGGGATCAGGGTGTGACCTCTTTCGCGGTGACTGGATACTGTCTCGGCGGTAAGTCCGTTCCGCTGTGCCTCTCGGCATCTACCCCTTGCTCACCCAAGAAACCCGTGCTGTTTAGGTCGTTACGCGATTGACCTCGCATGCCATCAGATCGTAGATGTCCTCATCATCGCTCATCCTTCACAGGTAAAAGACGACTATGTGAACATCTTCCAGGTATGTTCATGAATCATCTAGTTCCTTTCCAGAATCTCCTTACTGTCCGAAACCCGCTCTGTCGGGTCTCTTCCTAGAACTTGGCAGACAAGGGAAAGGCACCGTTTCTCTTTGAAATGGGCAGCGAGGACACTGAGTTATCGGTATCCGATCAAGAAACAATAGACGGCATCTTCTGTGGCGACAAGCCTTACGCTCCCGGATATAAACGCAAGTGCTGGGATGGGTGTCCCCATGGATTTGCTGTTAGAGGGGATATGTTGGTTGAAGAGGAGTTCGCTGGCAAGAAGGGGTCATTTCACGACAGTATTGAGTGGCTGAAGCAGTACTTCTGAGTGCTGGGTTCTCCGCCTTCTGAAACTACTAGCGTTGTGGAATGCAATGAAGTAGGAAGTGTACTTGTACCAGCAGAAGAAGTAGCTTGCTTACGTATAGGTCTTGTGAATTGACGCAGCTGCCATATCGGTTTTACCCATTGAGTACTTGATTGAGGCTGAGCTGGCAGCATACTAGCCAGCATACCCAGTACTTGTCTCTATTGTTTTCGGACTCTTGCATTTTTCGCCCTCCGTCCCCAACGCGTTGTTATTTGTGTGAAGCTAGTCCTCACAGATCCTGACGTTGAGCTCGCTCAGACACAACCAACGCGCAGGTGAATAATAGCTGGCCGTATCCTTAAGACTCGCTCCAGGACGATAAGAATGCGCGACGATCTCTACAACTCCCGTGCGGAAGGTCAATCTCAAAGTTGTTCACTCGAAATCAAACCGAAAGCTCAGTCTAATCAACGGCTCTGTCCAGTACCTCACACCTGTTTCGTGCTGCGCGCAGAGGGACGGCAATGCTGTTACCCACTAACCCCTTCCCCCTTCCCGGCCATCGATTGAGGATCGAGATACCCTCCACGCAAGATTAGCACAGTGAACCGATCTTGTAACAGCAACCAACTTTACTACAGTTGGGCTCAGGGGCCAAGTTGTTGAGAGAGTATCCCATATCAACAGGTTCTTCCTAGAAAACGTTCATGCCATTCAACTGGGACAAATGAAGGAGACCCTGAAAAAAGAACAGAACTTGTGCCTTCCTGGTTCAGGGAGACTGTCATCCTACGGCCGTGGAGTGGAGACCGAGTATAAGCGTAGATCTGGAAGTGTTCGTAGGCGTGGGATAGGGTTACCAACCCGAGTCTTGGATGCAGTGATTCTGTTTTCGTGGTTCTTTCAACCGAGTTTTCCTAACAGTTTCTTTCCAGCTGTAGTCGTAGTGCATTAGTCCAATCCCTATCGATGGCAGTAGCATCTATGTCTGCTCGTATGTCGTATCCAACGCTTTTCGATTCCGAATTGCAGGGTTTTGTACCATCACGAGCATGGTATGCCAATACCATCGTCATCCCTGGTGAAACCAAAATAAGACATACATACACCTACGAGCCCCTCCTCGCTTCCTCGACATACCCCTTCATAGCCAAAAACCACCCTCTTCAAATTCTGCCCATACTTGGCCGATACCGGTACGACATCCATCGTCCTCCTACCCCTACACTCCTCCACACCCACATCGCCAGTCGTCTCTCCACGTTCGAAAATCTCCATCTCCATCTTCACGAACTCCTCCAGCCGCTTCAGTTTCGCTTTCGCTTTTCGACGGCCTCCTCCTTGTCGTGATTACCTTCCCCAACTTCTGGAACGAGCAAATCCGCCTTGTTCGCAACCACCAACCGAGCTTTATCGCTCATCCCAGGGAGATAGGCCTCGAGCTCGTCCCGTAACGCTCTCAACTCATCCCACGGTGCCTCACCCGCCAAATCGACGACGTACACCAACGCATGAGACCGTTCGAGGGAGCGGAGGAAAGAGTGGCCTAGTCCGACGTTGGAGGATGCGCCGGCGATGAGACCTGGGTTGTCGGAGATGGTGAAACGGAACGATTCGAGGATGTCAAAGGGGTAACCTGGGTGTTGATCCGCAATATCGTAATCGATGACGAGCTCAGAGTCGGGGGAAGATGCGCGTTCTTTATCGTTGGGAACGAGGCCAGAGGGATCGACGTGTTCGGCCATCTGTCTCTCCAACTCCCGTTCCTCCTCGATCGCCGTCTCATCAAACACCTTCAAACCTCTCAGCTCCCCCTCGAACGTCCCGTCATCTGCAACGCGTATAACGCCCACGACAGGGTTGAGCGTCGTAAACGCATAACTTGCCACCTCCGTCTTCGCACGCCCACCAGTCAAGGCTCTCAACAACGTGCTCTTCCCAGCATTCGGCATCCCGACGAGCCCCACATCTGCAAGGATCTTCAGTTCCAGCGATAGCGTGATACGTTCGCCTTCTTGCCCTTTCGTAGCGAACTTGGGCGATCGGGACGTTTGAGATACGAAATTGGGATTACCCAATCCACCAGCACCCCCTCGCAACC